>CM076570.1:1007789468-1008252684 GCA_034641835.2 Pinus albicaulis
TTGAGTTCGAGATGAAGGACCTAGGACTGATGCACTACTTCCTAGGGCCCTTGAGATTTTATTCTTTCCCTTTTATTCTTTTTTCCTTTTTCACTTTCCTACTCTACTTGAAAAAACAAAACCTTTTTCAAGTATAGGAATACTTCCAATGGAGCCATGTACACATCAAGATGATATATAAAATCAGGTGCACACTTGGAATAAATGTTTTGACATGTACTCGAAGATAAGAGATGAATTGATTTGACTCAGATTGTATCAAGTACTGTTGGAGAAGAGTGTGTTGCTGCAACTTAATGACTGTTTAGAACCATATGTCAATATAGTTGTGATGCCCCTGCTTCACTTGCTGAGTTGGATCACCTTGGATGTCCTCTTCTATTATGTCATCCAAACCTTCCTTAGTTTGTTGAGTGTTCTCTTGAACACATGGAGGAAATTTCGGTAGACATTAGGGAAATTTCTCAACATCTGATTCTGATGCCGACTCTTCATCAAGTGCAACCCTTGATCTTTTGATCTCATCATTTGGATATTCTTCTTCTTGATGTTGTCCTTCAATGACATTAATAAAATCTCTTCTTTGCAATACCTTTCTTGAACTAATATGAATACCATCTAGATCAAGAGGATATGTTTGGTAGTATTGTACCTCAGCATTGTAAGTGGGCTGAGATACTTCATGGTGTGGGTTTGGAAATGGTAGTTGAGTGGGGGTGGATATATGAGATGGATGTGGTTGAGGCTGTGGGTTGTGGTGGGATGGATGGTAAGGATGTGATCAGGTTGGGTATGGAGGATATTGAGGATGTTGATGATTTTCCCAATAAAGGACCTTGCCAACTATGTTGCCAAGATTAGTTTTGGGGGTAATTAGTTTTGGGGGTTGAGATGGCCGAGGAGTTTCCCGAGGAGGAGTGTGTCCCAACTTGGTTTGAGATGGATGTGAATAAGCTTGAAATTGTGAAGTGGGTCCTTGCATCATATCAAGTTGACTAGGTTTCCGGAGTATCCTTGGAGCTACATAACATAGCTTCTTTGGTAGTTGCCTTGCTCCATTGTCTTCCTGGTAAACTTCTTTAAACCTGGGGAATGATGGACAACATTTAGTAGCATATGATTCCGCATGGATAAAAAAAATATCAACATCTTCCTTTTGCTCATTTTTCATTCTTAACATTTCTACTTGTTCACTTAGATTGCTAAGAATTTATGTTTTAAATTTATCAAGAAAATTTCCAAGTTCATCTTGCCTTACCAATGTTGATGATGACTTGCTTACTCTTTCCCTTCCTCTTGATATGCACTTGCATGTTTCACAAATTTCTTCAAATGATAATTGGTATACATCTCCTCTACTCATGAGATTAAGGAGATAAATCCACTCATCCCTAATTGTTCTAAGTAAGAGCGTTTTTAGTGTGTCAAATCCTAGTTGACGCAATTTTTCCCTCTTAACATTATACATGAACCTCTCTATTAGATCCTCGAGGCTCTCATCTTCTTCTTGGTTCATTCTAATTGTTTTTTATCTAATATCACGATCTTTATATTTTTCTAGAAATATATTTTGCATATCATTCCATGATCTTATTGAATTAGTACCTAGAATCATGAACTATTTAAGAGCTCTATCCTTCAAGGTTGCAAGAAACAATCTCAATTTTTGAGTGTGATAAGTAGCCATAAGATCTACAAAGTATCTCAAATTCAAAGAGAAATGTTTCCGGATCCTCTGTCCTCATACCATGAAATTTGGGAAGGAAATATGGAGGGATGTTCTTCATATGTACATTGATGTCCATATCTTGAATGGGAAACCCAATAAGATATTATTCATTGTCATCATATCCATCCATCTCTTCTACCTTAAAAAGTGTATGGTGATGTGGTTCTTACTGCACCTCGTGGTCAAGTGTGGGGGTTGGTATTGGAGAAGTATTTTTAAAAAAATTCTGAGTATCCCTACTCCTATGAGGCATGAAAATCAGATCTTTTTTTGTATTTTTCAATATTTCGGAAACAACATGAAAAAGGAAAGCAAAAAATAATGCTAAAACAAAATCATTGCATCTACTAGACACCTCCCTGGGAACGATGGTAAAAAGTGGTGAGCCCTGGTATTGCACCAAGACTGCTGCAACTCCCAGGGGCTACCCTAATTTACTTTATCAACCCAGGGTTCATACAAAATTGGAGGTGACAATGCTATATACACAATAGACGCGTTCTCCTCATGTCATCCTATTCCGCTCTACAAAATGGTGCTACTTCTAGGGGTTCTCAGTGAAGTCTGTCACACTTCAATGAATACTAAAATAAATTTCAGAAAGGAAATGAAAGAAAGGAAACTAAAATAAATTACTGAAAAGAAATGACAGGAAAGGAAACTAATTTAACTTTATGAAAATAAATGGCAGAAAGGAAACTAGTTCTAAACCAGACTTAACTTATCCTATGATCTATCTACCATGCTATCATGCTTCTAACCATGCAACGATTCATGATCTAACTAAACTTGAAAAAGTGTTGCTTGCAGTTTGGAGGAAAAAGGGCTGAAGATGCTAATGAAGGGCTTGAACACATGGGACAAGTCTTAGACATGGAAAGAGGGGATTGGACTTTATTAAAGCTTATAATATCAAAAAAATTCTTTGGATCAGAATGCTTTGAAAAGTGCGATGGCGGAGAAGCGGGAGTACAGTTTGGGAGCAGGAGAAAAATGAGATTTGCGAAAAGGGAAAAGATTGCTATCTACGATATGTGATATCACAATATCAAAATCGGCAGACAAGAGAGGTAAGTTTTAACAAGGAGTGGATAAAGATTACAAGATGTGATTTGCGACAGGATAAAAACTATGAAGTGTGATTTGTGATTTGCAGTATGGCGGACTATAGAGAGATATCGCAATCTGCGTTTGGAGCGGCAAGTATTAAAGGAAAATGGAAAAAGGTTGTGAAATGTGAAATGAAATGGGTGATGTGGCATAGTTCTATAATGATGTCGTAATCAACGGTTGGGAGCAGTGAGTGTTAACGGAAACCAAAGAAAAATGCGATTTGTGATGAGCGAAGTATGGTAGTGGAAGTTTCGAGGAGAAAGGCGGAGGTCAAAATTTTGGCGTTTTGAAGTGTTTTCAAGTTAAAATGGTTGTGATAACTCTGCAAAGAAAAAATAAGGGATAGAAGGTGAATTTAAGGTTTTGGGGGAGTTTTTGAGACTAAAAATGGTGCGGTAGCTGTGATAAGAGAAAAGGAAGGAATAGAAGGTGTAACCACTATGCACAGGGACGTAACATAGTGTACCAGAGTGTAACAACAGAGATGGAAGGAAAATGGAAGATGAAGTGGGAGGTGTTGGAGAACTTCCCCAGAACTTTAATACTAATTCCTGCAAACAAACCTGCGGATTCATGCATAGAAGAAAAATGAAATGTGTGAGGTAAAGCAGTGAACGAGCCAGTTTTTTTTGTCTTGTGGAAATTCTTCTACTGCATGAACTCCACAACAGGCCCGAGAGATGAGAGAGGATTGGCCACAAATTTTGAGGATTTCCTACTATACTACTCTCTTAAGTAAATGAAGAACTAAAACAACAACTATAGAAAAAAATCTAAACATGACTTGAAACATAAATGAAATTATCGAATCGAACTAGTTGAATGAAGAAGAAACTAGTTAAAAGGAAAGAATGAAAACAACAGAGAAGCCGAGGAACATGGGTTGGGCCCTAACCCAGAAGCCCAACTCTCTAGAACTAGATCAATAAAAATTCCTCTAAATACGCATTGCATTAAAAATACAATCTCACTACATCCCGAAGGTCTTAAAAAAAAAAGCCTAATAGAATGGAAAATGAATGGCATGGGATGGAATGGAATGGTGCATCGAATGGATTATATTCCATCGGAATCGACCAAAATGGAATGGAATCCCCCAGAATGGAATGGAATTGACCCTTCCTAGCTCTAGCTTTCCTCTATTTATTCTACAGGGTAGCTACCAACAACTCCCCTAGGAAATAGTGATTGAGTCCACTATTGAGAATGCAACAAGATGACAGAGCTTAGTGGAAAGAAGTTGCCTTCACTAAGTGGGCCCACAGGGTATTTTTGGCGCAAAGTCTATTTTTAGACTATGTCTATTTTTAGACATGACTATGTCTATTTTTAGACATGTCGATCATGATTCTATGAGTTGCAGGATGCTATTTGTGGAGGGATGGTCAAGTTGGAAAAATAGATGGACTTATATTTTTAGACATACTGGGCATAATCTATTTTTAGATTGCCAGTCTAAAAATAGATATGTCGAATATTATTAGCTCTTAATAATATTTGGACTCTAAACATTATCTTATCCTCTTGGAGCACTTTAGTTTGATGCTTGGATGTGGCACATGTAGCCGACAGAAGGAATTACACTATTCCTAGGGTCTAAGTGGAGCTATTGCATGATGACTTCAATTAGAACTCATGTGAGTGAGTTTGGTGGAGTTGATTGAGGAGTTGATGGAGTTGTGTTCAGTTTGACTTAGTTAAACTAGTTGTATTTAGTCTAACTGATTAATACACTAGTGATGAGTGGTGTGAATTAATTATTAATTAATTCACTAATTATTAACTCATAAATCAACTAATGAACACATCAGTTAACTCAAGTGCATGGACAGTTTCAATGGAGATCAGTGATGGAGGTAGGTGAAAGAGCAGGTTGACTATCAGTTGTGACTATACTGGTGCATGAGATTTGCACACACATTGATTGAGAAGCCAATGAGGATTGCGCAGTACCTACTGGTGGGATTTGAACCTTGATCTCATGATTATCCTACTTGGATTGCGCAGTAGAGGCTGGCTAACAGGTGGAGGAGATTTGAGCATGTGACTTGCTTGATCTGAGCTTGTGTAGTGTGTAGCATGTGAGATAGTGCTGAGAGCTTGTGAGGGGATTTGTGCTATGTATTGTTACATGATCTCTATCATTATAATATACATATAGTTGGGGTTTTTCAGCTTTAAGCTTTCCCATAAATACTGTGTTTATATGTGTGATTGTTTATGGTTTTAATGTGTGCATGCAATTGTTTAATTTACGCAAATTGATGATTAGTAGAAGAGGTTACGTATGATGCATGAAGCTCAAATAGTGTGTAATCAGGATAATCTCGGTGAATAAGTTATCTATTATTCAAATTTATACATCCACTTGACTACAAGTAAACAAAGTTTGAGTTTCTTGGCTGCCTCTGGAACTAGAATTGCTGGAGAGAATATTTGGGGTGATTGAGTCCAATTGACTCCAAGTAAACAAAGATTGAGTTTCTTGGCTGCCTCTGGAACTCGAATTGTTGGAGAGAATATTTGGGGTGATTGAGTCCACTTGAATCCAAGTAAACATAGATTTAGTGCACTTTGTCTTCAGTTTGCTTGGCTGCCTTTGATAGTTAAGGAGGGTGGGAAATCCCTTTGAATCTATCCAAGATTTCTCCCTAATTTCCTGATATTGTGCTCATTTATTATTCAATCTTGATCTTCCAGTGGCAAGGAGCAAGTCCCTAAATTATCTCCTCCAAATATGCATAATCTGCCAAATATTCTCACAATATTCTACAAAAATAACCAATATTAGGCAAAAATATGCAATTACCTTTAATCCTTCCTAAGAACATATTCAAGCATAAGAAAAAATTATTAAGTGTAGAAGGAGCGATTTAATATATATTTTTACATTGTGCATAAGAGAGGTAGATGGGCCTATGGAAGCTTATATGGGCTTTAATTTATATCTAATTTAGAGGCCCATCACTTACCTCCACCTCGGTGCTCTTCCTCTCATCACATATAACCTCACTTTGAAGCCAAATGCTATCGCAATGTTATGTAAGGGGCCTAACACATACCTTTTTGGCGCTCATTCGCACAACCATACCTTGGGCTATAACCAGGCCCTCATCGCACTTCCAAAGATTTTTTTTAACACACCTACCATCTCCGACTACGATATGGGCTCCTCATCGTTCATATCCAAACTCAATATTGTGACACAATCACACCTGTTCAACTTATTGGCTTGTGCACAAGTCACCTCGTCAACTGTTGAATATTTAAATCAATCTCTGTCCATTTACACCGTTTATCATTATCCCAATGCACAACAACCGTCGCTTTGCTAACTTCTCCTCTATGCAGTCTTAACCTAACACTCTGCACTTATTTGTTAATCGATCTCCATTATCAAATCCATTCCATTCTCTACGCACTTAAACAAACCTCTAACTCCATTGTTCGCCTGTGTATTTATAGCTATATGCAACTATGCACCATTCCTTTTTCTACATGATACCTTTAGCCTTTTATCATTTCTATGATTACTCAATATTTTACAAGTTCACTCATCATCAATTTGGGTTATAATCCTCAATAGGGTTTAACACAGTTTTCCCCTTCGACTAGCACCAGTCACTTCACATAGTTTTATACAACTCATGTCTTCGAGCTTCACAAAGTTCTGTTCACACATAATTGAACAATACCAGATTCTTTGTTCACCCAGAAATTCTTACTCGTTCATGTTTCAAAAAAATAAATGCATGATCACTCTTTTCAAGTCACAAAAAAATCTCTACAAAGAATGGAACCTCTTGGTTCTACCCAACCTCAGACTCACTGGAATCGTAAAGTGATTCTACTCAGTTGTATTCAATCGGTCTTACGTGTATTGAATTAGCCATTCACACAAATAATTTCCATTCATCAATTATTGCCTCGATCATGTCACATATAGATTGCGAAACAATGACACATAGTCATGATTAATCTACCTTTTCATTAAACAAATAAACTTTACATGCACATCAAAGAAAACCCTGAACTCTTTCCATGGCCTGGTCTACCTCTTTCATAGCCATATTCTATTCTATTTCTTACATGCTACCCGTAGGCTTACAATTAGATCTCCTTTGTCTCCCCATTCCCTTCGAATTCTAACTAGGAAGAAAACTAACTACTCACAACCTCCTCTCCACAGATAGAGGAATTTACTATTTTTAGAAAAAACTATCTCCTACTAACTAGAAACAAACTCACCATATGGCTCAATCTCCTCTTAGGGAGCTTTAAATAGAAATCTATTCCTATTTTAACTCAGAAATTAATAACATACAAAACTGACAATAATTATCCACTAAAATACTTTGAAAAATAAAAGTCTCCAAATTCTTAGGACTACTAATCCTCTTCCCAAGCCACAAAATGTGATCAATGCATCACATTGTTGGCTCTACCTTGATTCTATTGAAAATGCAGCAAGATGATGGAGCTTAGTGAAATGAAGTCGCCTTCACTAAGTGGGCCCGCAGGCAAATTTTGGCGCAAAGTCTATTTTTAGACATATGGAGCATGATCCAGGGGTTGCAGTATGTTATTCTTGGAGTATTGGTCATTTTGGTAAAAATAGATGGACCTATATTTTTAGACCTATAGGTCGAAGTCTATTTTTATACTGCCTATCCTAAAAATAGGGAAGTCAAATATTATTTACCCTTAATAATATTTGGACTCTAAACTTCAGTTTACTCTCTTGGAGCACTTCAGTTCGAGCTACAGAAGTGGCTCATGCATCTGACAGAGGAATTACACTATTCCTAGGGGTTTGGTGAGCTCATGCATGGTTGACTTCAATTAGGACTTCAGTGGCAGAAGTTTGGTGGAGTTGATGAGACAGTTGGTGGAGTTGTGTTCGGTTTAACTTAGTTGAACTAGTTGAGATTAGTTTAACTAGCTAATCAACTAGTAAGGAGTGGAGTGAATTAAATATTATTTAATTCATTAATTAGTAACTCATTATTCAACTCAAGAACACATCAGTTCACTACAGTGCATGGACAGTTCAGTGGAGACCAGTGAAAGAGGTAGATGAAAGGGTGGAGTTAGCTATCAGTGGCGACATCAGTTGTGTATGAGATTTGCACCACACTTGGAGGAATTTCCCATGATGATTGCGCTGTCAAGCCAAGGAGATTCGAACCTTGGATCTCTATTTAGACAAGCCTTGATTGCGCAATAGAGGCAGGCAATTAGTGGATGTGTTTTGAACCTGTGACTTGTTCAAAACCAAGCTAGTTTGTGTGTAACTTCATGAGATAGTACTGAGTACTTGTGAGGAGTATTGTACTGAGTTTGTTACATTTTTTCTCCATTATAATATACACAATAGCTATGGGTTTTTAGCTATAAGCTTTCCCCATACATACTGTGTTAATGTGTATGATGATTTGATGTGCTATCGCTTGTTTTATTTCCGCATGTGTGATGATCTGAGTGGAAGAGATTATGTGTTGCATATGAATTCGAATTGATATGTGATCAGGATAGTCTCGGTGGATAATTATTCATTATTTAGAAAATTTATACATGGTATCGGAGCTATTGAAGCAGAGATTGATCATCACAGTGATTACAAACTTATTTCGGTAGACAGAGTCTGCATGCGGGCCAGGTAGCCTCTGGATCCATCCTTTCCTTTGAAAGGTGATATATCCAGTAAATGCCCCTGCAGTCGATCTCTGTGCTAGAAATAATTTTCTCTCACAGATCAAGAGCGGTTGAGCTTTGAGTTGGAGTTCAAATTTTGCAGCAGTTTTGTTTTCTTGGTGCCGGAGTTGAAAATGTCTTTCAACGGTTTGCGACTCGAATATGCTCTTGAAGGCAGTTCGAATTATGTTGCATGGAAGGATCACATGGAGGCAGTATTAGAAGATAATGGATTGAAGGAGTTCGTGGATACGGATGTCCAAAGGCCCACTGATCCTGCTGAAGTCGAAGCATGGCAAAAGAAGATGGCGAAATGTCGCATGAACACGTTGAGGCGCCATGACTGGTTGTATCCAACTGGCATGGAAGGCTTCTCCATATTTAATGTGGAAAGCTTTGATGGATCTATTCCAGAGTAAGAGCGACCAGCGAGTTTCCGGCGCTTCTCAAAGATAAGCTCATAAACATCAAGATGGAGAAAGGCGACAGTATCGCCAAATACCTCACGAAGTTCACTCAATGCAGAGATGAGCTGGGAAGTGTGGGGGTGACTGTCGAAGACGAGGACATGGTCGACCTGGCTCTCCTTGGTCTTCCGAAGGCTTGGCACTCATATCAAGATAGTGTCAATGGCCGGGAGAAGCTGCCGGGATGGGAGCGCCTTTGGGCGGATCTCATGCAGGAGGAGATAAGGAGGACTACTCGAGATGGATCTTCATCAAAGGGAGTTGATGAAGAAAACTGCGCTTTGGTTGCCAAAGCAAAGAAGGGGAAGGGTAAGAAAACCTCTCATTCTGGTGCAAAGGGAAAGAAGCAGGATATGGCGAAAGTGAAGTGTTTTCACCGCCATGATCACGGACATTATGCTACCAATTGTCCAAAGAAGAAGAAGAATAAGCAAGCGGGAAGATCTGCAGATGGAGAAGCTTTGGCTTCACAGTTCGAGCTTGACTTTTCACTGATCGCATGCTTGGTTTCAAGTGTGTTGGGATCGGTGTGGTTCTTGGACAACAGTGCGTCATTTCATATGACGGGAGATCGGGATTTGTTCTCAGATCTGGAGGACAAAGATTTGGGTGTGCACATCGAGATGGGCGATGATGGTAGATACAGTGCGACTGGTATCGGTACCATATCCTTTCAGAGGGAGTCTCGTAAACCCTTTGTACTGAAGGATGTCATGCATGTACCTGGATTGAAGAAGAACCTGATTTCAGTAGCGATGTTGGAGGATAAGGGGTATGATGTGGTCTTCAGCGAAGGAAAAGCCTTCCTGCGCAGTAAGACTACTGGAGAGACCCGTAAGATAGGGGTTCGAACTCAGAACCTTTATCAGTTGCAGGTAGATGACTGCGCAGCTATGGCATGCAAGGCTGGAGATGTGGTGAGCCGGGATGATGAGGGCTAACTATGGCACAGGAGATTGGGCCATCTTCACCATGGAGCTTTGAAGATTCTGCAGCAGATTTCTACTGGACTTCCTAAGGGCACTCTTGCGCAGTCAGATCAGTGCAAGGAGTGTACTTTAGGGAAGTATGTGAAAGCCACCTTTCACGAGAAGGATAGTCGCGCCACGACGATCCTTGAGAGAGTTCACACAGACGTGTGTGGTCCTTTCTCAGTTGCTTCGACAGCAAAGCACAAGTATTATGTGATCTTTGTCGATGATTTCTCTCGAAAGTGCTGGATCTTCTTCATGCAGAAGAAGAGCGATACATTCGCGAAGTTCTGTGAGTTTAAAGCACTGGTCGAGAAGGAGTCGGGGAAGAAGGTGATTGCTCTAAGGAGTGATAACGGTGGTGAATTCATCTCGGCTGAATTCAAGGATTTTTGCAGCGCAGAAGGGATTCGGAGAGATCTCATCGCACCCCATAACCCACAGCAGAACGGGGTGGTTGAGCGGAAGAACAGAACGATCGTGGGTGCTGCACGGGCGATGTTGCATGATCAGGGCCTACCCCTTCACTTGTGGGCTGAGGCATGCAATACAGCAGTGTATGTGCAGAACCGTTGTCCTCACAAGTTTCTTGGCATGAGTACACCAGAGGAGGCTTATTCTGGCAAGAGGCCTGATATTTCCCATTTGCGGATTTTTGGTTCTCCTGTCTACATGCATGTGACGAAGGATGCGAGAAGGAAGCTGGATCCAACCGTAGAGGTTGGAATATTTGTGGGGTACACTGATACACCTTACAACTACCAGGTGTATTTGTCAGACAGTCGCAAGACTGTTGTGCGACGGGATATAAAATTTCAGGAGGAGAAAGCCATGCAGTGTTCGCTTGAGAGGGAGCTACACTTGCATGCAGATGAGGAGCCGTTAGTTCCTAAGGAGGAGCTTCCGGATGTGGATCAGCCACAAGAGGAGGTTCAGGAGGTGGAAGAAACCACCCATGCAGCGCCAACCATCAGAGGGCGCATGCGCACTACAGAAGCTGAGCGACTGGCTCGAGATGTAGAGAAGGTTGTAGGACCACCTACAGCACAGCGCAGACAGAGGCAGTCACCGGATCGGTACACTGGATACATGGCTCTTGTGAGTCAATGTGTCGTGACGGAGCCATCCTCTTTTGAGGAAGCCGTGGAGGAACCCGCATGGGTAGATGCCATGATCGAAGAATATGATTCGATCGTCAGAAACAATGCATGGGAGATTGTCCCAAGACCGGAGGGGAAATCAGTGGTGGGTTCGCGATGGATCTACAAAGTGAAGCAGGCGGCTGACGGGAGTGTGGAGAAGTATAAGGCGAGATTTGTCGCCCGTGGCTTCTCACAGATCGAGGGGATCGATTATGAGGAGACCTCTGCACCTGTCGCAAGGTACTCTTCCATACGGACTGTTGTACATATTCACCTCTGCCGTGGCCTAAAAATCCCATGACCCTGCTTGACATTACTATCTCCGCCCAAAAATCTGCTTTACAATAGTTCAAAACCCAAATTTAAATAACCGGGCCGATTCCTTAAGAGTCTGACTCCCTCCCGCTTCGGCTTCCATATGACCCGGGTCAGAAAACCATAATCCAAAGCAAGAGGGGGCCTATTGTCTTAACGATCGGGCGCAATGCTGGCCGTTTGATCTGTCTCAAATCAACGGCGCGGCAATTAACTTATACGGAGGGCCCGCGCACAACAGACCATCGGTATTTCATGACCCGCCGATTTATTACCCTCCGATGCAAGTGTAGCCGTTGATCTTGTTCTGAGATCGAACGACCTTGGGTCAATCGCGATCTTGCCCTCAATCGCAATCGGAACTTCCAAAATGTGCCACCCCTGTCTCCCCGCTCCACTTTCCGATTGCGATTCCCGATTTGGGTCCCACCTCCTGCAGTCGTGTCATCATAATCCGCAAGTGTATGACGTGTACATCCTCCACCATTCATATTTTCCGGTTACGTGTCATATTTTATGAACCTTTCCCCTGTTCGTTCATTATCGCTCCATTGTATTCTGCATTGTCACCCTCTTTTTCTCCATTATTTTCATGCGTTTCCTGTCACCCTGCATCGTCTCAACATTTTGCCTAGTCCGTATCACCGATTCCATAGCCACTGTCGTATCCACATTCCCTGTCACCGAGTCAAGTTTCTCTAATTTTTGTGGGTTTTGCAGGTTTTAAAACGACTTAGCGGCGCTTTAACTTGCCGCCTCCATTGCAAAGATCTGGAGCATACCAAAGGGCATATTCTGCTAGTGAAATTAAAAGAAGAAGCCGAGGGTAGGTGGGAGAGGTGACCGCCATTAAAGAAAACATAGATATGGATTCTCAGAACTCTCCAGATAAATTCGCCCTGCATTAAAGATCCAGGATTCAAATCCAAAACCAAGGGCCGAGAGTACAGTACAGAAACACAGATTATTTCAAATCTCTTACGGCAGCAGATTTTCCCTCAGCAGCGGGCAACATATTGTATATATTTTATTATTTCCGTCTTGTATATAAAGAGATTTTTATCTCCCAGCATTTACTTCTTTAGATAGACTGTTAGGTATATTCATTTATGGTCAGTCATTCATAGAGAAGGCGCGAATGTTTTCCGCCATTTCTTTTAAACTGAGTCATTAATTGCGCCTCGTCTCCCTCCTCCTCTGGAAGTTTCTGTCTTCTCTATAAATACTGAGAAATAAGATTCTTGAAGGGTTCCAGATTTCTGTCAGCAAATAGTGCAGCGAGAAGACTTCTGTATACATTTTGTAATACTTCTGTATGAAGTTTCAGAGCCCGTAGGGTCTCAGTGAGGAGGGGTTATAACTGTATTGAGGATTCTGGTCTTTGATATCTCACAGTATGTAATTTCTCTTATGTGTTAATACATTATCTCATTTCTTACAATTTATCTTCTTGTATCATGTTCTAGAATGCGAGTGGCTCACTAGTTTGCAGTAAGGATTCATCTTAAGTGGTGCCCTTTCTGGAATTAGTCAAGCGCTTTAAATAGGCCTAGTCATGATATACTGTTCCATGTTCACTCTTTCCATATTTTCTGCTATATTGGTTGCTTGAGGAGGGTGCTTTTAAAACGCCATTGTCATATAAGGATTCGTAAATTGGTGCGCCCTTGTATGGTTCTGTTGTGTATCTGGGTATCTGTCTCATGTCAGCTAATACCTTCTTATGTTTCCTCACTGCGCTCACTTCCTGATATATGATTTCTGTGATATATTATTTGAATCGGCCCTCTTTACAGTAAGCGGTCTCTTAACTGTCTGATGCTTTTGTGCTGAAGTTTTACATGATGTTCCTGCTTTCCTGTTAAATAAATATGCTCCTCTGGCCTTGCCCCAAGCGCTAAATGATATGCCGCAGGATTACTTGAAGATTTTGCCAAGATTCAATGGTGAGAATGAAGTTGATGCTCAGAAACACCTCGAGACCTTCTGCTCTTTTGTAGAGAACTTAAATGTTGAACATCTTGATGTGGTCTTGAGATTATTTGTGCAGTCTTTGGAGGGTGAAGCCAGAAAATGGTTTAAGACATTGGCAAATCATTCAATCACCACCTGGGACCAGATGGAGAATGCTTTCCTCAGGAAGTGGGGAGAAAAGAAAGACCAAGGGCAGTGCCTCGTTGAATTCAATACGCTAAAGAAGAAACCCAATGAGGGAGTGGCATAATTTATCAAAAGGTTTAATAAATTATATCTGAACCTTCCCGCTGATATGAAACCCCAACAAGCTGCAGCTAAAGTTGTTTTCATAGCAGCTTTTGACTCTGATTTCGGTTTCTCTCTGCAGGAAAGAATGCCTGTCACCCTGGATGATGCTCAGACATATGCTCTAGAGCTGGAGGCAAATTTTTCTGCCACTGGGAAGTTAAAAGGAAAAGTCGAACAAGATACTAGAAGGAGAGGCAAAGAAGAGGTTTCTACCTCTAATCAAGACAAATATTCTGACAAAATGGATGAGATAAACAAGATGATAAAGAAGATGGTCAAGCTAGAACTGGAAGCTAAGAATACAGCTCCCAAAAACTATTATAATGCTCCGAACAGAGGATATAATCCTCAGTACAGAAAGCCTCCATTGCAGATATTGCCAAGGGAAGCGAAAGAGCAGCAAGATCAGGTGCCTCATCCCTTGTACCTTGAAGGGCCAGCAGATGACCCCACTGGAGATACAGCTTACAGATTAGAAGATTCAAATCTAGATTTTTCAAATAATGATGATATGGAGTGCCCCCTGCAAGAAGAAGACGAAGAAGCAGAGATTGACCATTACTGCAAGCAATTTTCTGATTTCATGGAAGCACATTTCAACGTCAAATATGATCTTAGATCCTCAAGGAAGAGGACCAGAACTCAGGAGCAAGAAGAAGAACCACCTCGGAAAGAAGCATCTGCTCAAAAGGAACCAGCAACAAAGAAGAATGCGGAAAAAGGTAAGAACTTTCTGAATACCCCCTTGCAGTCTAATGATCAGATTCCCTCCTCTTCTAAACTAGTCAGTCCTCCTAATGCTGAGCCAGTGTCAAAAGAAATTAAATATTTAGTTGAGAATAAGGAGTCAAAAGAAGTAGTGATAGAAAAGCCCACATCTGCTTTCAATTTGCAAAAAGAACTTGAGAAGATTAAGATTCCTGTCCCTCTGACCGAGTTATTAAAACAACCTGCGTATCAGTCTCAAGTTACCTCTTTCATTCTTCCTCCTGAGCAACCAATTGCACCTGATAGTTTAAATCTTCAAGAAGAGAGACCCATGGTAGTCTTTGGCCCACATGTCGAGGAGATAGACCCTTCTACTCCTCCTTTTTATGTATCCCTAGTCATTCATGACCTGCTGCTACATAACTGCATGTTAGATTCTGGGGCTTCCCATAGTCTTATGCCTTTGTCTGTCATGGAGCAACTAGGACTGCAAATTACAAGACCATACAAAGATTTATATTCATTTGATTCTAAAAGGGTAAAATGCTTGGGAATGATTAAAGATTTAGTGGTCAATTTGGCTCAAATCCCAGCAAAAAGTGTGGCCATGGACATTGTGGTTGCTGATATCCCGGCTCGCTTTGGCATGCTGCTGTCAAGGTCTTGGGGTACAAAGATTGGGGGGTCAATTAAATTGGATCTAACATATGCTACTATCCCAGTCTTTGGAGGCCAAGAAAGGAGATTGTACAGAGAAACTCGATTTGTTAAAATGGTAACCAAGGCTGACTGCTCAGATAATTCCCCAGTTTATAACAAAGAGGGAGACTTTTCATGTTTTATGCTAGAAGAAAATCAAAGTTACGCACATGAGCCCCTTTTTGGTCAAATTCAGGTTGAGCAGCCTAAGGAAGATCAGGAATCAGAAATTTGGACTTTACATTTTGATGGAGCTAATTCAAGAGAAGGCAATGAAGCCGGAGTATTGTTGATTTCTCCTACAAGGAAATGGGTGCCACTGTCTTTTAAACTGGAGTATGAGGCCACAAACAATGTAGCTGAATATGAAGCACTATTATTGGGACTCCAGACAGCCAAGAGTATGGGCATCCAGTGTCTAAAAGTGTTTGGAGACTCTGAGCTGGTCGTAAGACAGATTAAAAATGAATGTCAAACTAAGCATCCACGGCTCAGAGCATATAGGAATGAAGTATGGGACATGATAGAAAACTTCTTCTCAGCATTTAACATACAGTTCATGCCCCGGGAGAAAAACAGAATAGCAGACTCTCTTGCTGTAGCTGCCAGTACTTTCCGTCCTCCTCAGAATCCGCTTTTAAGATATGAAGTGGAGGTACGGTACAGACCATCCATTCCAGACAATATAAAGCATTGGCAGGTATTCGAAGATGATGAACAGATGAAAAGATTCATGGAGACAGTGGGAGAATTCACAAATATGGAAATTGATGATGATGAGGAAGACGAAGCCGAAAATATTGCAGAAAATAAATGGGAGGAAAACATAGCAGGGAATAGAGTGTTGCAGCTGAAAGGAAATGTTATACCTAGGGGATTGGTGCCTCTAGAAATATTATTCAATAAAGATGATGTTCCTTTGCAGCCAAACAAAATAGTAGAGGAAGCTCAGGTGGGAGATTTGAATCTGGGTACTCCTACTGATCCCAAAATGATCAAATTATCTAAAAGAGTCCCAGAAGAATACAAGGAAAAGTATTTGAAATTATTTCAGTCTTATAAAGATGTTTTTGCCTGGTCCTATCAGGACCTAAATTTTTTTTATGTAAATATAATACAGCATAAGATTCCACTGAGGGAAGACGCAAAGCCATATAAGCAGAAGCTCATACAGATAAACCCCTTGCTCCTCCCCTCAATTGAAAAAGAAGTCAAGAAATTACTGAAGGCCAAAATAATTGTGCCATTGAGGTACTCAGAATGGATAGCAAATCTTGTTCCAGTTCGGAAGAAAAATGGAGAAATAAGGCTATGTGTAGATTTCAGAAATTTGAATAGGGCATCTCTCAAAGATAACTACCCACTGCCTAAAATGGACCACATCCTGCAGAAAGTAGTGGGAGCATCCAGAATGTCAATGATGGATGGATTTTCAGGCTACAATCAAGTAGCTGTGTTCCCAGAAGATCAGAGGAAAACTGCATTCACTACACCATGGGGAACCTTTATGTATGCTAGGATGCCATTTGGATTAATTAACGCAGGAGCTACTTTCCAGAGGGAAATGGACATAGCCTTTGTCGGAGAACAGGACAAGTTCTTGGTGGTGTATCTTGATGATATCACAGTATTCTCAAAGAATGATGATGAGAATATTGAACATTTGAGAAGAACTTTTGAGAAATGCAGAAGGTATGGTCTTTCTCTTAACCCCCAAAAATATTTGTTTGCATTAGATGAGGGAAAACTCTTAGGGCATATTGTGACTAAAGATGGTGTGAAAATTGATCCTAAGAGAGTTGAGGTGATAAATAGCATTCCTTTACCAAGAAATAAGAAAGAAGTACAGGTGTTTTTGGGGCGAATAAATTTTTTGAGAAGATTTATCCCTAACTATGCAGAGATAGTTAGGCACATAACCAATATGTTGAAAAAGGAAAATGAGGTAAAATGGTCCCAGGAGTCTAGAGATGCATTTACAAGGATAAAACAGGCATTTACTGAAGCTCCTGTGCTAGCAGGGCCAGATTACAAAAAACCATTTATGATTTTCTCATTTGCTTCACCTCATACAATTGCTGGAGTGTTATTGCAGAAAAATGAAGAGGGATATGAACAGCCCATAGCTTTCTTCAGTCAAGTGCTTTACGATGCTGAATTGAAATATAATATACTGGAGAAGCAGGCATATGCCCTGGTAAAATCCCTTAAAGCTTTCAGAGTTTATGTTTTGCAGTCTCACATTACAGCTTATGTCCCTACCGCGGCAGTCAAAGACATTCTGGTTCAAGGAGAAAGCGAAGGTAGAAGGGGAAGATGGATTGCAAGAATCCAAGAGTATGATTTGGATATAAGGCCTACTAAGCTGGTGAAAGGACAAGGACTTGCCAAAATGTTATCTGAATCAAATCATCAAGCTTTGGGCATTAATCTATCCGTGATAGCAAATGAAGGATCAGAAAAAGAAGAAGAGCAGCATGGACTAGAGATGGCTACTCAAAAGATACATGTGAAATATCTAACTAGTCCTTGGTATAAAGAAATAGTTGAATATCTGTTAACACTCAGTTGTCCCCCTGGCTGTGACAAAGTGAAATACAGAGCTGTAAGGATGAAATCTCAGAAATATGCAATTGCCAATGGGCAGCTCTATTGGAGAGACCCTCTAGGCATATTACTTTTATGCCTCACAGAAAATGAAGTGCAAAATGTAATGGCAGAATTTCATGAGGGGATATGTGGAGGACATTACAGCTAGAGGGCTACCACTCATAAAATCTTGAAGGCTGGTTTTTACTGGCCGAAATTGTATTCAGATACTTTTGCTTGGGTTAGATCGTGCGACAAATGCCAAAGATTTGCAGAAAGGCAGAAATTAGCAGCATTTCCCTTGATCCCTATTCATGTAAATGAACCATTTCAGAAATGGGGATTGGATTTTATAGGTGAGATACATCCCCCATCAAGTGGCCAACATAAATGGATATTGACAGCCACAGACTATTTCACGAAATGGGTGGAAGCCATACCTACCAGAAATGCTACAGATGCTGTGATAATGAATTTTATAGAAGATAATATCATATCTAGGTTTGGCTGTCCTGCAAGAATTGTAACTGACAATGCACAGGCTTTCAAGTCTGCCAGGTTCGTAAAATTCTGCCAAAGGTATAACATTATCCTGACTCATTCTACAGCATACTATCCACAGGGAAATGGTCTAGCAGAGTCATCCAATAAAACCCTGGTGAGAGCCCTTAAGAAGACAATAGCTGAAAATCAGAAAAACTGGGACTCTCAATTAAAGTTTGCTCTATGGGAAAATAGGATAACCAACAAAAGAGCAACAGGGAAGTCACCTTATGAGCTGGTATATGGGCGGGCTGCAGTGTTTCCTTTGCAATTGGCATTACCAGTGGCACGTTTTATGCAGGAGAACCAGGAAGAACCATATGACATGATCCGAAGAATAAATCAACTGGTAGAATTGGAGGAAACAAGGAACCAGGCAGATCAGAGATTGATAGAATACCAGGAAAAAATTAAGAATGTCTTTGATCAGCACGCGAAAGATAGGGATTTTCAAGTTGGAGACCTGGTTCTTAGATGGGATGTCCATAGAGCAGAAAAGGGCAAACATGCTAAATTTGATCCATTGTGGTTCGGGCCATTCAAAATAGTGAAGCTGGGAAGAAACAACACCTTTACTTTAGAAAATCTACAGGGTGATTTGTTGGATGCACCCGTGAATGGCCAGTTCCTTAAGCCATATTTCCAATTCTGACCCAGGCTGGGAATGCCTGCTTGTATATATTGTATATATTTTATTTTGGCTTTAATTTTTATAAAGGAAAGGAATGCTGATAATTACTTGAAGTATGAGTGCAGGGGAATTGAAAAATAAGATGAAATATTTAATGGTCTGCGTGTTCTCGACATGCCCGAGGACGAACATGTCGTCCCCGCATGGTATCACATGTCGATATATTCACCTCCGTCGTGCCTCCAAAATCTCATAACCCTGCTTGACATTACTATCTCCGCCCGAAAATCTGCTTTACAACAGTTAAAAACCCAAAATTAAATAATCGGGCCTAGTCCCTAAAGACTTTGATGCCCTCCCGCTTCGGCTTCCATATGACCCGGGTCTGAAAACCATAATTCAAAGAAAGAAGGAGCCTATGGTCTTAACGATCGGGCGCAATGCTGACCGTCTGATCTGGCCCAAATCAACGGCGCGACAATCAACTTATATGGAGGGCCCCCGCACAACAGACCGGTGGTATTTCATGGCCCACCGTTTTATTACCCTCCGATGCGAGTGTAGCCGTTGATCTTGTTCTGAGATCGAACGACCTTGGGTCAATCGCGATCCTGCCCTTAATCGCAATCGGAACTTCCAAAATGTGCCACCCCTGTCTCCCCGCTCCACTTTCCGATTGCGATTCCCGATTTGGGTCCCACCTCCTGCAGTCGTGTCATCATAATCCGCAAGTGTATGACGTGTACATCCTCCACCATTCATATTTTCCGGTTACGTGTCATATTTTATGAACCTTTCCCCTGTTCGTTCATTATCGCTCCATTGTATTCTGCATTTTTACCCTCTTTTTCTCCATTATTTTCATGCGTTTCCTGTCACCCTGCATCGTCTCAACATTTCGCCTAGTCCGTATCACCGATTCCATAGCCACTGTCGTATCCACATTCCCTGTCACCGAGTCAAGTTTCTCTAATGTTTGCGGGTTTTGCAGGTTTTAAAACGACTTAGCTGGCGCTTTAACTTGCCGCCTCCATTGCAAAGATCTGGAGCATACCAAAGGACATATTCTGCTGGTGAAATTAAAAGAAGAAGCCGAGGGTAGGTGGGAGAGGTGACCGCCATTAAAGAAAACATAGATATGGATTCTCAAAACTCTCCAGATAAATTCGCCCTGCATTAAAGATCTAGGATTCAAATCCAAAACCAAGGGCCGAGAGTACAGTACAGAAACGCAGATTATTTCAAATCTCTTACGGCAGCAGATTTTCCCTCAGCAGCGGGCAACATATTGTATATATTTTATTATTTCCGTCTTGTATATAAAGAGATTTTTATCTCCCAGCATTTACTTCTTTAGATAGACTGTTAGGTATATTCATTTATGGTCAGTCATTCATAGAGAAGGCGCGAATGTTTTCCGCCATTTCTTTTAAACTGAGTCATTAATTGCGCCTCGTCTCCCTCCTCCTCTGGAAGTTTCTGTCTTCTCTATAAATACTGAGAAATAAGATTCTTGAAGGGTTCCAGATTTCTGTCAGCAAATGGTGCAGTGAGAAGACTTCTGTATACATTTTGTAATACTTCTGTATGAAGTTTCAGAGCCCGTAGGGTCTCAGTGAGGAGGGGTTATAACTGTATTGAGGATTCTGGTCTTTGATATCTCACAGTATGTAATTTCTCTTATGTGTTAATACATTATCTCATTTCTTACAATTTATCTTCTTGTATCATGTTCTAGAATGCGAGTGGCTCACTATTTTGCAGTAAGGATTCATCTTAAGTGGTGCACTTTCTGGAATTAGTCAAGCGCTTTAAATAGGCCTAGTCATGATATACTGTTCCATGTTCACTCTTTCCGTATTTTTTGCTATATTGGTTGCTTGAGGAGGGTGCTTTTAAAACGCCATTATCATATAAGGATTCGTAAATTGGTGCGCCCTTGTATGGTTCTGTTGTGTATCTAGGTATCCGTCTCATGTCAGCTAATATCTTCTTATGTTTCCTCACTGCGCTCACTTCCTGATATATGATTTCTGTGATATATTATTTGAATCGGCCCTCTTTACAGTAAGCTGTCTCTTAACTGTCTGACGCTTTTGTGCTGAAGTTTTACATGATGTTCCTACATTATTCTTATCTTTGTACTAGCTTCTGAGAGAGAGATTGGTCCCATTCAAATCTAATTTCCTTGTTTAGAACAAGAGATAGTAAGCGAGTTCTTGGACTGACAACCCAAACTAAAAGGGATCCTTGCTATATTAAGATGTCCTAGGCACTGGTCTATGGCAACTCTAGGCTGTCTCTAGGGGGGTGACAAAATCATCCACAACACGGACGATCCTTTCTCTCTCAACGCAGATGGGGTGGCACATCCATCAGATGGATGTGAAGACTGCGTTCCTCAATGGAGTTATTGAGGAGGAGGTGTACATAGAGCAGCTTGAAGGTTTCGAGATCTTCAGCAGTGAGTCGCATGTGTGCCGACTCAAGAGAGCACTGTACGGGCTGAAGCAAGCACCTCGTGCTTGGTACACTCGGATAGACAGCTACTTCACTGGGCTTGGATTCTCCAAGAGTGAGGCAGATCCAAACCTGTACCAGATTGTGGTGGAGGGGAAGCTGTTGATCATCGTACTGTATGTAGATGATCTGATTTTGACTGGCGATGAGCAGTTGATACTTTCATGCAAGGAGGATCTTGCATGAGAGTTTGAGATGAAGGACTTGGGCATCCTTCATTATTTCCTGGGATTGGAGATTTGGCAGCGCAGCGGAGGACTGTTTGTTTCTCAGGGCAAGTATGCCGAGGAGATTCTGGAGAGGTTCAACATGCAAGGCTGCAAGCCTGTTGACACTCCTCTTCCTGGTGGTTGGAGGAAGGAGGATGCTACTTCAGCGGAGGTAGTGGATGCCACTGTCTATCGACAGTTAGTGGGGTCACTTATGTATCTGGTCAATACACGACCTGATATATGCTATGCAGTTAACCAGCTTTCGCAAGCTATGGTTAAGCCTACCAAGCTCTTTTGGAAGGCAGGCAAGCATGTATTGCGCTATATTAGAGGCACATCGAGATATGGTCTATGGTACAGACAGGAGGATGGAGCGAAGCTTTCTGGCTTCATTGATGCAGATTGGGCAGGGAGTCCAACGGACCGGAAGAGCACTTCTGGAGGAGTTTTCAGCATTGGGTTGACAGCAGTTTCCTGGTACAGCAGGAAGCAGAGATCCGTGGCACTCAGTTCAGCAGAGGCCGAGTACATGGCAGCTAGCTTAGCTGCATGCGAGGCTATTTGGATGAGGAAGATCCTCGTTGGATTGTTCGGTTTGCATTTGGAGCCTACAATGATTTACTGTGATAAACAGAGTTGCATTAAACTCTTGGCTAATCCAGTATTTCATGATAGATCCAAACACATCGACATCAGGTACCATCATATCAGAGATTGTGTTCAGCGGAGAATCATGATGCTTTCATATGTTCCCACGGAGGATCAGGATGCCGACATCTTGACGAAGGCGCTCACCAGGAGCAAGTTCGAATTCCACAGAGGCAGGATAGGGGTTGCAGATAATCCATATCTTGCTGAGAGGGAGTGTTGAAAATGCAGCAAGATGATGGAGCTTAGTGAAATGAATTCGCCTTCACTAAGTGGGCCCGCAGGCAAATTTTGGCGCAAAGTCTATTTTTAGACTATGTCTATTTTTAGACATATGGAGCATGGTCCAGGGGTTGCAGTATGTTATTCTTGGATTATTGGTCATGTTGGTAAAAATATATGGACCTCTATTTTTAGACCTATAGGTCGAAGTCTATTTTTAGACTGCCTATCCTAAAAATAGGGAAGTCAAATATTATTTACCCTTAATAATATTTGGACTCTAAACTTCAGTTTACTCTCTTGGAGCACTTCAGTTCAAGCTATAGAAGTGGCTCATGCATCTGACAGAGGAATTACGCTATTCCTAGGGGTTTGGTGAGCTCATGCATGGTTGAATTCAGTTAGGACTTCAGTGGCAGAAGTTTGGTGGAGTTGATGAGACAGTTGGTGGAGTTGTGTTCGGTTTAGCTTAGTTGAACTAGTTGAGATTAGTTTAACTAGCTAATCAACTAGTAATGAGTGGAGTGAATTAAATATTATTTAATTCACTAATTATTAACTCATTATTCAACTCAAGAACACATCAGTTCACTACAGTGCATGGACAGTTCAGTGGAGACCAGTGAAAGAGGTAGATGAAAGGGTTGAGATAACTATCAGTTGTGACATCAGTTGTGCATAAGATTTGCACCACACTTGGAGGAAATTTCCCATGAGGATTTCGTTTTCAAGCCAAGGAGATTCTAACCTTGGATCTCTCATTAGACCGGCCTTGATTGCGCAATAGAGGCAGGCAATTAGTGGATGAGTTTTGAACCTGTGACTTGTTCAAAACCAAGCTAGTTTGTGTGTAACTTCATGAGATAGTACTGAGTACTTGTGAGGAGTATTGTACTGAGTTTGTTACATGTTTTTCTCCATTATAATATACACAATAGCTGCGGGGTTTTCAGCTATAAGCTTTCCCCATACATACTGTGTTAATGTGTATGATGATTTGATGTGCTATCACTTGTTTTATTTCCGCATGTGTGATGATCTGAGTGGAAGAGATTATGTGTTGCATATGAATTCGAATTGATATGTGATCAGGATAGTCTCGGTGGATAATTATTCATTATTCAGCAAATTTCTACAGATTCCCCTGCATCACATATCCTCTGGATTTCCTTGTTTATTAGAGGGTGGAGGCACAACCTATGGATTCCCTTGCTAATTAGAGGGTGGAGGCACATCCTCTAGATTCCCTTGCTGATTAGAGGGTGGAGGCACAACCTCTAGATTCCCTTGATAATTAGATGGTGGATGCATGACTCCTGGATTCCCTTGCTGATTACAAGGTGGAGGCACCACCTCTGGATCCCCTTTTTGATTAGAGAGTAGAGGCGCAACCTCTGGATTCCCTTGTTGATTAGAGGGTGGAGGCACAACCTCTATATTCCCTTGTTGATTGGAGGGTGCATGAAAAACCTCTGGATTCCCTTGCTACTTTGTGGGTGGAATAATAGATTTATCATTCCCCAAATGACTTGAAGAGAGGAGGTGGTGGGCCTTGAGATTCCCTGAGAGACACTCACCGCATGAAATAGATGATGGGTGAAGGTGGATGGTCCTCTGGAGTCCATATTTCAGTTGGCATATATGGTTGATCCCTTAAGTGTTCATCCTCAAGCTCTAGAATTTTGCTTGGGGTGATTGTGGCAAGAAATATTTCGCTGTTTTTTTTCTAAGGTTGGGTGGAGAGTTGAAGTCCCAATCTCAGTTGCTTGGATACATTTATTAAAGATGAGTGTTTGTTGATGCCTCTTATGTCCTGAATGATTTCTGTTAATTTCTTGTATTTTTTTATCATGTCTTAGAATGTTGAGCAATGTGGTGTTCTTGCTTGAATTCACATTATTGTTTAAAGGCATGCATATGGAATGGTTTTAGTTTTTGTGTTGGCCCAAGACATGTACTCATATGTATTCAACTTGTTGGTTCAATATCTATGCCATGAAATGTGATAATTTATGCCTGCTTGAGGAATGACATGTACTTAGATATGTTTCCTGAGTAAATGGAAGGGATTCATGTATGCACCCATGGACTTGTTTTTTTGTTCAATATTGGTCGAGAGGCATGTAGATTTCTGGACTGTTAAGGACTTGAAATTAGTTTAGCGGGACACAATAAAAAATGAACAAAAATTTCTCTGTGTACAATTTATGAAACTGGAAAGAATTGGATATTACACTCTGCTTAGATATCACTAAGCTCAGGAGGAACAACTTCAGATATCTCTACACACACAAACATATATACATAGGTATTTCATGTACTAGCCCAAGCCCCGTTGAAAGCTTAGAAGAAGTGTATGCAACGATAAATCTTAGGTGAAATAATAGTTAGACACACACAACCACACACACATATCTAACTATGTAATCATGGGTTGGGCCAAGGCCTTGGTAACATCAAGAGGGATGACCAGAGGGGATCACATATATTCCTATATGTATTTACAAACTGTGCATCAGACGTGTAGGAAAAGGTGCCTTATAAATGTATTAGTAGTTATGCACTAGGAGGGGAATCATTTTCATAGAATCTTATACCTTAGGGCAGAGAGTTAGAGCCCCGAGATGTGTGGAGACACTCACGAATAAGCGCCATGTGGCCAGGGGCCATGCCCAAGGGAAAAAGTAGAGATATCTCAGTTGTCGAATAACACAAACATTAAATTCATCCACAATCCTGAAACTTTATCCCCAAATATTTAGAGGGGAACACAAAGGAGGAACTATCAAGATCAAGCTTCTGAGATGATGTGGCATGGTGGGCACATAAAACAGGGGAAAACCTCCAATTTCACTTTATTGGGACAACATAGTTGGACAAGCCATGTTGAAGTGTCGGTCAACATGGCAAGTTCCATGTATGCCCAGAAGGATCATTCCAGGAAGGAATGACGAGGGGCAGAAAGAGTTATTTCAAGGGAGAGTGTTTATGGGGTGATGCAGCCTTCAAGGGGCCCACACCCATAATAATTTCATATAACACATATATGTATGGGGTTGGGTCACACCCGCGACATAGTTTTTATTACGTGATTATTGTGAATGGGTTGAAAATTATGGTAACACTTCCATGTGACAGAGAGGGGCTAACTGGGATTGCCATGTAGGAACCATGTGGGGACCACATAGGTGCCACATGGTAGGTTGATGAGGTGACACTAATTAAATGGATAACCTTTGGTTGGCCCTATCTTTGGATTCAAGATTCGGATAAGAGAAAATTTTATACCATCAGAATCGTCTAAATGAGACGAATGTGATGGTATCATTTGTTTTTAGTTTTTCAAGAATAAAAAAAGGGAAAAAATAGACCTCATTTCCATAATTGAACCATGGAGATTGGGTGAGGATAGTAACTGCCTCCTCCTAACCTTAGTTAGGACTATGGTTAGAAGGGGTTATGTTTCAGAGTGGTACCAGAGCTTTCAGGTTCAACACTTGGATTGGAAGGGCATCATCATAGAACTAATAAGCGAGGGTTCGTCACTAGACTTTGGGAGATCCAGTGAGGCCTTAAAATCCTTGTGCCGAGCATTACAACTTTGGTTATTTTTGTATTGATTATGTGTCTTGATTGGTATATTTTATTATGGTATTTCCATGTGGCATAGTATGGATGATTTATATGATTTACTGATGTTAGTTCACTAATTGAGGTGTAGTGTTACATCTAGCTTTGCAATAACAAATTTCCATTAGCAATGAAAGGCGATGGTGTCTGTTATGCAACTGAATTTTGTTAAAATATAATAGTTAAGTGTGTGTGACATCACATAAAAGACACTAAGGCTCAAATAGATGAATTTTAAGGACCACATGAATAGTAAAGGGTGTTACAATCTAGAAAAAACAAACCAAGAAAAGAACAATAAAATGGTGTAGTATAGCTCTCACTAATCATAGAATGGACATAAAGAGGAAATATTGGTGGAGAAGAGTGGGGAGGAAAAATATCCTAATTAGATGGATACTCTAAGGAGCTTAAGAACCCATATAAGAAGTTGTAAAGTTGACAATGAAAGGCTTGTCGAGGCATAAGAAAGGCTTGTTAGAGAACATGAAATACAAGCAGAATTGAATGTTTTATATTGCAAAGCCTCTCAAACTTGAAAATTCAAGAAAATCATGAATTGGGAGCTATACATAGGAGTAGACAAATCCCTTTGAGATAAGAAGAATGAACCGATGGGGCAGATGGAAATGGGTCCAAGAAAAGGCACAAGTTTTCAAGTGAGGACAACACAAAGGGTGGCACATTATTGGATACTCCCGAAAGCACCCTTTAAAAAACATGAAAAAACCCAAATAAAACCACAAAATTTTCATTATAAAAAACATCATGAAAAAATGAAGGTAAAATTCTATATGCTAAAAGAGTTTAGGAAGGCCAAGCCTCCTACATTTGACGGTGAAGTGAAGAAAATAGAAGACGTGGAATGAATTCTTGGAATGAAGTTTTTCAAGACTCATAGCTACTTACTAGAACATGAAAACAAGGATAGCCACCTTAAGTTTGGAGGGAAAAGATAACATCTAGTGGGGGAATCTAAGGAATGTAAAAGGGATAAAGGAAGAAGAGTTGTCCTGGGATGAATTTCAAGGATATTTCAGGGACAAGTATCTATCTAAGAGATACTTCGTAACCATGGATAAGGAGTTTTATGATCTCATATTGGGCCAAATGAGAGATGATGAGTAAACCACCAAGTTCTTAGAGTTTCTAAGGTATGTTCCCTATCTTAAGGATGAGAAAGAAAATATTTAGTTGACTGCCACAATCCTTCAGGGATAAGATTGAGTTCAAAGAGCCCAAGACATTGAAAGATGTAATTCCGAAGAAAAATCACTACTATGAATAGGCAAAGCATAGGCGAAAATTCAAGAGAGATTGGAAGGTGAAAAGTAGCCTAAAATAAAAATAAAAGGGGCATAAGTGTTGTTTTTCCACGATCTTGGTGTTTGGGATAGTCTCTTAAATATCCGACGCTACAAAACTAAGAATCACAATGAAAAATAATTTGCATAGTGGAATATAAACAATAATAAATCTATTAGTGCAAAAAATATGGAAAACTTTTTACAATTTTGTACAAGAACCCAACTTCGTTATATCAATCCAACTGAATAATACAATATTATAAAGCTCCTGTACCAAGGATAATGGCCCTCAAATATACACTAGTACAAGAATACAAAGTTGGGGCTTGGTGGTAATCTATCGATAACCAATATGCCCTCAACAAGATACTCTGACCATATGGCTGTTGCATGCTCTCTCAACTCCTCTCGTTTGTACCTTGTACCTGCCTAGTCCTTTGTCTCCCGATATGCAACACTGCCTATATCAATGATCCAAGTTCATTTGGTCACTAAGCCTTGATTATCCAATCTACTCACTAGTTGTGCCTTATTCCATCAAGTGAAAAACACATCGATACCCTTGTTGAGTTGTTCACAACTCCACTTGTGAAAAAATCTCACCTTCCCACTACTTCTCCTCAGCTACTCAGAGACTTCAGCCCACTATGGTCTTCCTGCACTGCTCCAATGAAAACCAACATAGGGCATGGAGGGCTACCACCTATCATTGCAAGATTTCCATATCCCACAATGAACATGGGCTAGGAGGACTGACCATCATCTGCTGTAGATGTCCTTCTTCACACAAAAGTCTCGCCAGCCTCGCTTGGCGATGATGTCACTCCCATTTTTGCGCCCTCCGATATTAAGTTAGCAGCAGATGCCTCGATTAAATCCCTACCGCATCTGTCTTGAAGGTGTAGAGGAATTTGTAAAAGGCCTGATTATGCTAAGTTAGTGGTAGGCATAGACATCCCTATCTCTGATGTCCCTGCATATCTGGAGAAGGCACTGGTAGGGTGATTTTGCGGAAGAATGACTAAAAAGGAATCCATTCAATCTTGGATGATGGAGAATTGGCACCCTGTACTGGGCTATGTTCCTGAATTCCACCTGTTGGCGTGGGGCTGGCTATTATTCAAAATTATCTCTTGTGATGATAGAATCAAATTATCAGAGCGTATTTGGCATTGGGGGCCTGCAGGCCTAATTCTTCATAATTGGGACGTCAGATTTAATGCCGATCGTTCCCCGTAGCATCTCCAAAAAGTTTGGGTTGTTCTCTCCAGCATCCCTTAGTTTTTTTGGCAAAAGCATATCCTCGAAGCAATTGGAAACAAGCTGGGATCTTTCATTGCACTGGAAGAGGACTAGGACACTAAATTCGATCGACGATGTGCGAAAATTCATGTTGAATTCGACGTGCGAGATGGTCTTTATGAAAGCATCTCTTTGGAAATGAACAACAACACTTAGCATCAGAAGTTGGATAACTGGAAGCTACCCTTCAGGTGCTTCCTGTGTCGTCATGTCAGGCACCTAGCACAGGATTGTAATAATCCCGATCTCTCTCGCCCTCGATACAAAAAAGCATGGAAGAAAAAAGACTCCATTAGATCAGTCTCCCCTCTTGCTCGCAACCCATTTACGACCTCACATGATAGGTCCAGGGATGGTTCGATTCCAGTTGCCCCTCCATCTCTCGATGAGTCCAAGGGAAAGCAGAAGGAGGGTGATAGGGAAGCCTCCCCTTCTATCATTGGTATGGCTCTTGAAGACTCTTCCTCTCCCCTTAACCCCAGCCCATCTGCAGATTTGAATCTAAATAAAGATGATGGCTCGATCCCCTATTTTGTTTCATATCTTTCCCCCGAGCTTCATCCTCCGCTCGAGGCATCTCCGATTCATTCATCCCCTCTGCGCTCATCCCGGGCCCCAATCATCCCATCAATCTCACATCTTCCCTCTAGCCCATACAAGGCTAAGCTTCGTTCACACCCTTCCTCCAAAATCAGTCCTAATCACTCAATGAAAGGAGGCCTTGCTATGGATTCAACCCCCAAGATCATACTAGGGAAGAAATCCGCTTTATCAAAAGCTCAGAATCAAGCTTCTCTGGATATTTCATCGAGCAAGCAGAAGAATATCCATCGGGCCCTTAGAGCAGGAACTGCCCATAACAAGGGCATTATATGATTATCCTTTCATTCAACACCAGGGGTCTTGGGGGCTCCCCTTCTCAGCTCGCCCTCAAAAGACTCTGCCTCTCTGTCTCTCCTGATATTATTTTTCTTCAAGAGACGAAATTGGGAGGTCCTCTTGCTCATGAAATTCTCTCAAAATGGCTTCACAACTGGTCCCTATTTTCTTCCGATGCTAATGGGCTATCTGGAGGTTTAATTACGGTTATTAACCCTTCCATCAGTGTCATTTCATCGAACAGTTTCCCCTCCTTTATCAAGAAATCTATTGTAGATCCTCTTTCTGGTAAGCCTTTGACCATTTTCAACCTTTACAGGCCCTACCACAACAATCGCGACTTTTGGGAGAATTTCTTTAATAATGACTTGGTGTCCCTGGATAACAAAATCCTGGGTGGCGACTTCAATTTTACCCTCAAGTTTAGTGAAATATGGGGTCTCATGCAAGGCTCGATCCACTCTCGAGCTTTTTAAATGAATGCTGTGAAAAACATGGTATAGTGGATGTTTGGCCCATAAAAATTGAGCCTACTTGGCAGAATTATAGAAAAGGCCAAGAAGCCATAGCCAAGCGTTTGTACCATTTTATGATCTCTGAAGAGCTTTTTGCTTCACAGCTTCATATTCTGTCGTCGATGGTGTCCGGTGGAATGTCTGATCACAGACCCATTGTGCTATCTCTGAAAACCCCTGAATCCAAGCCCCCTTCCCCTTTGAAATTCAATCCTACTTGGTTGATGGAGGAGGACTATAAAGCATTAGTGAACTCTTCCCGGGTCCATCTGTCTCCCTCCCCGATTCGTTCATACATGCAAATGTGGGCTGATAACATAAAGAAGATAAAGAAGGTAACCAAGACGTGGGCCAAAGCCTTTCAATCAAATCAATGAATGCTCCTCAAATCCACTGAAGCTGCGATCTGCAATCTTTATAGCAACAACACATTGGGTGTTTTAAGCAATTCATAGATTGCCTCTTTAAAAAACCTTGAACTAAAGCGTCACAAACTTTTAAATAAAGAAGAACAGCTCTGGCGTTTAAAAAGCAGAGAAATTTGGATAAAAGAAGGAGACAACAACACTAAATTTTTCCATCATTATGCCGCTCACAGAAGGAATTAGAATACAATTGATGAAATAAAATCTGACAATGGAGAATTGGTTCGGTCTTTCAATGAAAAAGCCAAGGCAGGTGTGCAGCATTTTAAGAATGTTTTCACAGCTCCGAAGGGTTGTTCAATCCAGGAGATTCTCCATGTTTTACAACTCTTCCTCTGAATGATCAACAACGAAATGAACTCTGTTCTCACAGCTGAAGTGAACGAAGCTGAACTGGAACACATTCTAAAAAGCTTTCAGAAAGGTAAAAGTCCTGGGCCGGATGACCTCACAATTGAATTTTTTCTCGGATTTTATGAACTCATAAAGGATGAATTACTACTGGTGGTTAAAGAATCTCAACGATCTGGTAAAGTGTTGGGGTATATCAACTCCACATTCATCACTTTAATTCCGAAAAAGGTAACTCCAAAGAGTTTCGAGGAGTTCAGGCCCATTGCATGTTGTAACTTAATATACAAGTTGATAGCTAAAATCATTGCTCAGAGACTTAAACCTATTCTAAGCAACATCATATCAGAAGAGAAGTTTGGATTCCTTAATAACAGACAAATCCATGATGCTGTCTCTTTGGTGTAAGAAGCTCTTCACTCGGTTCACAATAAAAAAATTCCTGCCTTAGCTCTAAAGCTGGATCTGTCTAAAGCTTATGACAGAGTAAACTAGACCTTTCTCAGACTTTTGATTATCCACATTGGCATGGCAATTGAAGTAGTTGAATGGATAATGGGATGCATACAATCTGCTTCCTTCATTGTATTGATCAATGGTTCTCCTTCGGCATTCTTCAGATCCTCTTGGGGACTTAGGCAGGGCTGCCCCTTATCGCCCTTTTTGTTCCTCTTGATTGCTGAAGCATTGAGCCGATTATGTAAACAAGGCCTCTTATCAGGTAGGTTAAATGGAATCCATATCGCTGGAGTTGAGTCTATATCCCACATTCTATTCGTGGATGACTTTCTCCTATTCTGTTTTGCTTCCATAGAAAATGCATGTGCCTTAAGGAGAATCCTTGACCTTTTTCAACTGGCAACTGGGATGATGATAAATTTTAACAAATCTGTCTTGATTCACAACAAAATTTTGGATTCTCTCCTCTTACAAATAAAGCGTGCTCTCCCATTCCCTGTATCTGATTGGAATTCTGGGCTAAAGTATCTGGGTTTTTTCCTTAAACCAAATTCCTACTACTTCAAGGATTGGTTATGGCTATATCAAAAAATTGAAAATCGGATCTCTCACTGGACTAATCGCTTTTTGTCTCATGGAGGTCGCCTGGTCCTGCTCAAGTCAGTGCTTCAAAGCATCCTAGTGTATTAGGCCACCATTGCTGCTATACCAAAAGGGATACTTCACAAAATCAGAAAGAAATGCTTCTCCTTCCTCTGGACAAATAGCAAAAAAGCTGATGGAATTCCATTGGTAAAATGGTCATCCTTAGCCAGACCTAAAGATTTAGGGGGATGGGGGATCAAGAACCTCCCATATTTCTGTCTATCTTTCGTCGCTCGATCCTTGTGGAGATTGTTAGAGAACCCTTCAGTGCTATGGAATATAATCATTTGTGCTAAATATTTTCCAAGCCAATCTATTATACAATGGTTCAGGAATCCGAATAAGTATCACAAAAACGCTTCCATTGGTTGGAAGGAAATGGTTTCAGCCTTTCCCTTAATTGGCTCGTGGAATGCATGGATAATTGGGAATGGGAAGTCGGTGTGTATTGGTTTAGACCCTTGGGCTGGTGCTGGAGAAAAATACAAACTCTCGGAGAATCTTCACTCATTCCTTGCTGAAAAACACATCTTCACCATAGTTGACGCCGCTGTTGCAATGCCTCAAACACGGGGTTCAATTGGATGGAGGAGCGCTAATATTTTGGAGATGCCACAACCTATTGTAGCTGAATGGAATTCTTTCATCTCCCTCGTATTAAACTTTATCCACCTGAAAATGGATATCAAAGATAAACTGGTTTGGTCAAAAAACATCAAAAATGGCATTTACACAACTAAGCTTGGGTACAAAGCTATGATGGAAGAGATGCACCCCTTTGAACCACTGTTTTGGTCCAAACCCCTATGGAAGTCTCCCGTGCCAAAGAAAGCCAAGTTATTATTATGGCTCTCCCTTCAAAACCGTTTGCTGACTTGGGATAATCTTCAGAAGCATGGTTGGATAGGCCCTGGTCACTGCTCCCTTTGTAGGAATGAAGCTGAATCTGTTTTTCACATCCTTTTCTCGTGCACATATGCAAATATGGTATGGAACCGCTCTTCCGCATCCCTTAATCCATTACATTAGTGCCCTACTGATTCCTTTGAATCCAGGCTCATGCATTGGTATTAAAAACCATGAGAGGGCAGAGATGCACAATATTTACACACACAAATAATTGAATTATTGTTTTCTCAATAGAGATTACATACGTACATATAGTTGAACTAATTCTAATCTTAGAGAGAGAAGTTGAGAGAATCTCTCAACTTCCTCAACAACCCAATCCAAACTAAGTAAGCATAATAATTGAGGCATTATCTCAAACACCCTCCCTTAATGCCTACATTACATAAAACTTACAATACTGAGATCACAATTACAAAATTTGTATTTGTTTTTGTCTAGCTGGTCTTCATCAGCAACTCTACCCACTCTGTGGTCTTCTGGATTCTGCTCTTTCTTTCTCTATATCTTCGAGCTTACGTTTCAACCCATTTAAAGTACACCTGCTTCTGACCATCAATGCTAAGTTTGAAAGATTAAAGATTCTTGGCACCCCCGAAGAAGAGTCTCGACACTGAACTACCCTATGGGAATATTTCCATCTGTGAAATAACCCCGAAGAATACATTTCAACAGTCTATAGGAAAATATTCTAGGTACAGAATATGATCAGTGATTAATCTTACAAAGTGACCTTTACACATAAGGATCTTATTGTATAACCTGTAACCGATGCTCTTGAAGCCCCGAGGAACAACAAGACCCATCAGCATATAACAAATTCACACAATCAAATTAGCCAATTGTTCTCTCGGCACCGAAGAACGTTGAGAACGACTAATTTAGATTATGCTAAAATGTTCAATGATTGGTTCTGTACTACACAACTCTCACAACAACAAACTTAAACCCCACACTATACACCACACCACACACTTGCAAATCATATTACAAAACATGTTCTTAGAAAATTTTAAGAGATGGATCAGGAGGTTCATCCTCACTTGAAGAATCTGCATCAGGTGAATCTTCTGAAAATGTTGCATATGCTGTTTTTTTCAATTTTCCATTTAAAATATCTTGAGCCCAAATTTTGCAATTGAATGCTGTATGTCCATATTTATGACAATAGAAACATTCAGTCTTATTTTTATTCATCCTTCCCTTGGAATATAGTGCAAGTTCATTATGTGAACTAGCCTCTGCGCCACCTATCCTCTTTTCTTCTGCCATAAGAGCTGCTATCATTTCATCAAGTGTTTGACGTGGCATTTGAATTAGAGTAAATATGGCATTATCATATTTTGAAGACAAGCTATTTAATAAAATTGCCTTTGCATCATCATCATCTACTTTAGAATTAATTTCTGACAACTGTCTCATCAAAGCTCTTAACTCATTTATGTGTGTTGAAAATGATGTCTCACTATCCATTTGAAGTTTAAACAATTGTAACTTTAAGAAAAATTTTGCATTAACAGCTTTTGCCCCAAATACCTTATTCATTTCTTCCCATATTGCTGCAGAATATTTCTGTAAGTCAATTAGATGTAGCTGGGAATCTGCAAGTGATAGTCCAAGGATAGACTTGGTTCTTTCTTCTCTTTTTTCCCATTCAATTAACTGTCTAGCATCTGTAGGTGATTTTTCTGAGCCTTCTACAATATTCCATATATTTCTACTCATCATTTGCAGCTGAACTTTTACCTTCCAAGTGTAGAAATTAAAGCCATTAAAATTTTCCAATACAATAGGCTCCATGTTGAAAAGAAAAGTTTTAGCCTTTTTTGATCAACAAATATTTAGCTAATTAAATTTCAAAAATAATATAATATTATCACAATGGAAAAAAAAACCGCCAAATATATGTTAAGCAATTGAGTGTAAGTCAACCATATGAAAACGCACCCGAGGACAATAGCTATCCTGGCAAATTATGAGTTTTCACCTTAAATTTCATGGCTGTGCACAAAACGTGGATTTTGTAATTGTTGCAAATCACTTACAAACGTGGATTTGATATATCTGAATATGGGCCGCTTCCCTATCTCGTCTGCCACACTAAAAACTGACGGTTGGCTGTTTTGCCTGTTTTGGGACCCTATGCCTCTGTCGCGGGGCCTTGTAGCTGCCTTTGTCTCTGAATCCGTTGCTGGTTCTTCGACTGATGGATGAAGATAAACTATATCATTTGGTCAAAATGCCTGTTCGCGATTTACCACATAGCTTCCGTTCGTTCAGTTCCAATACTGGTTTTAGATTCTCCAGTTGCACCAGTTGTTACTTGCATCGTGGAAAATACTTAGTCATCATCTCACTGCGTTTGCTGAAAAAATAAAAATCACTGCTTTCACATAGAATAGAGACAGATGGGATGATCAATGCCAGTGCTCTGATACCATATTAAAAAACATGAGAGGGCATAGATGCACAATATCTACACACACAAATAATTGAATTATTGTTTTCTCAATAGAGATTACATACGTACATATAGTTGAACTAATTCTAATCTTAGAGAGAGAAGTTGAGAGAATCTCTCAACTTCCTCAACAACCCAATCCAAACTAAGTAAGCATAATAATTGAGGCATTATCTCAAACAATTGGTGGAAAGATCCAGGGGTAAGATCCTATTCCGCATTCCCCTCTTTATTTGCTTATGGAATTTGGTGGGCTCGCAATCTGGCTACCTTCAGTGAGAAATTTATCCCTGAAGAGTTGACAGCAGCCATCATTGTGTAGTGGGCTTCGGGACATAAAGTCGTACGAAGTTCTCACATTCGTCGATCCATTTCCTCTCCGGTGATCAATCAAAATGAGGCCTGGGCATTTTTCGATGGTGCAGCTCAAGGTTCCCCTTTTTTAACAGGAGCTGGGGTTGTTCTCCATATTCCATCTAGCACAAAATTCTACATTCAGCTCGGCCCTGGTCCCGGATCAAACAGAAAGGCGGAACTTGAAGCGCTTTGGGCTATTCTTCATGTGGCTATATCTAAAGACATATCATCTCTGCAATGCCTCGAAGATTCAAAAATGGTTATAGATTGGGCACTTAAAAGATCACAAATTCGCGCTCCTCATCTTCAAGCTCTTCTTCGAAACATCCGTTCTTTATCACATGGTTTTCATACTCTGTCCTTTACACATGTGTATCGAGAGTTAAATATGGAAGCAGATAGCCTATCCAAATTTGCTCTTACTCTTCACCCCGGTACCTTGAAAGTAATGGATACCTCTTCCATGATGGAAGAAATCCATATGCTCTATTTTTATAAAATAATCCTATGACTAGTGGTTGCGCCTTTTTAATCAAACTTCATGATGACAAGTAATGCTTAGCAGGAACACTGAACAGTCCTGCAACGTGGAGGAAATAAGATGATATCATTTTCTTGGTATTTGTTTACAACGGCTATCAATCAGAGTTTACAACAAACATGAATTAGGGATTCAGAATATTAATTATTTTTGATCCACGAAGGACGCTTAGACTACTCATGACAGAAATATCATCAGCTCAAGGAGTTATGTTTAACCTCGTTAAGAGGTAGATCTGTTATTTTTATACATAAAAATGAAGATTTTTTTCCACTGTGAAAAAAAAGTATATATATATATATATATATATATATATATATATATATATAAAGTTTTCAAATGAAAATGAATATATAAACTTATTTTCAATATTATTAAAAAAAAAGTTAGACAACTTGTTCAAATGGTTGAAATGGTGTGGATGTTCCTATCTCAATCATACACTCCATCGCTAGAGTCCGTGGAGAAAATAAATCCTCTCTAGGAACCTAAAATTCAAAAAATTTAAAAGTATAAAATAACTCAAGATCTAGATCTCAATTTATAATAAAAATTTTGAACTTCAATTTATAACTTATAACTTAAAAACATATATTTAAGTGAAAAATTGAATACTTGTGCTGGTGGATTTGGCTCATCTCCTGAGAGAGGCTCTAAAAGAAAATTCCCAAAAACCTAAAATTAAAAAAATTAAAAAAAACTTAAGATCTAGATCTCAAATTATAATAAAACTTTTTAACTTCAATTTATAGCTTATAACTTAAAAACATATATATTTAATTGAAAAATTGAATACTTGTGCTGGTGGATTTGGCACATCTCCTAAGAGTGGCTCAGAAAGAAAATCTCCAAAAACCTAAAATTCAAAAAATTTAAAATAACTCAAGATCTAGATATCTCATTTTTTAATGGAACTTTTTGAGCTGGAATATATAACTTAAAAACATATTTAAAACTGAAAAATTGTTCATACTTGTGATGGTGGATTTGGCACATCTCTCAAGGAAGAATAAGGTACCGCCATCCCAAAAACAATGGACAGAATCGGAATTTGTTAAAACATTTTATTATATATATATGTACATGTGTGCACAATTATTTATTTTAAAAATATCTCATCATGTTTCGATATATATAATAATAGATAAAAAATAATTGTACATCATCATGTTCACTTAAAAAACACTAACATTTGCCAACATATCTTGATGGTGAGAACCATCTTGATTGTGTGATTGATGGTGAGACCCATCTTGATTGTTTGAATCGGAGGCTCCGACCATGATATTAACATTTTCTTCATTCATCAAGCATGACAACTGCAGATGGTGTTAACATATAATGATACATTTTTGTTAGATTAATGTATACAAATAAATGTATGTGTATATGTATTTATTACAAATTGTACACGTGTTAAAATAATCACCCTAACCATTAACACATACCGTTCCCATGCCCTCTTGCTCATGAACAATTAGGTCCTACCAACCAATGCCAATTCTTTGCATATTTTCTGAGATCTTCAACACTCATTTTTTCAATCTCTTCATATGTATAATACAAAAAATTAGCGCGTGCATTCTCATGTGCTCTTTGTCGATTCAGACAAATATTGACTGCACCTAATCCACTGTGAACATTGTCAATGATGGCAACCCTTGCTTATCGACTAATTTGAGAAGCGCCATCCATCTCTGACCGCAAATTTTTGACACGAAGAGGTCAACTAACCAATGCTGGCCCAGGGCGAGGCAACTAAACAGCACGCCTAGCGCCCCTATGGTCACACAATCGACCTTTCCTAGGACCAAAAAATTCAGAGGGAAGGTCATTGTAATTGGGTTTCATTTGCAAAAAGAATTTCGCATAAAATAATTTTTCAAAATAAAGCGGAACCTCGTCGTTCCATGGGATTCTTCCATAGGGCGCAAGGTGTCTATCATACAAATAGCGCGCTATATGAGGGTGCTTGAAATATTGCACCTTCAACATATTTATTTTCAACCCTTTTTTGAAATTAAACATAGACTTTCAAACCAGAATGACCCTATTGAGAACCAGAAAGACCCTATTGAGAACCAAAATGACCCTGTTGAGAACCAGAAAGACCACCGATTGGTTGAGAACCAACATGACCATTCGTTGATTGGCCTCTGGGGGAATACATATCACCACCTTCACACAATTCACCAACACCTATTAATGGCCCTCCAAGGGAATGTGTACCACCACCAACTTCACGAGACGAGAGGGAAGCTTCATAAAAAAATATGAATTTATAATCAATTCAAAAATACATTCATACATATAAATACATGTACATATTCATTGATTAAATTGCATGAACCATACCATGATTGCGTGAACCATGGCGATGATCCATTGATGGAGTAGACACCCTTCTCCTCCTACCTCCTAAAAAATAAAAAATGGAACTTATTAACAACTAATTTAACTCACAAAATTGATAAAAAATCAATTCCATATGTACACACATGTATGTATATGTATGGATATTTAAGATTATATTTAAATATACCATGAACATCCCTCGATCCCTGATCCCCCTCTCTCGTAGAGATATGGGATTCTGTTGATCTTCGCCTTTCATCCTCCATGATATATATATATATATATATATATATATATATATATATATATATATATATATATATATATATATATATATATATATATATATATATGTAGATATATCTACAGTGGACATTTACTATTATTTTTTTAAATTACTATTTAAAATAAATTCAAAATAAAATTCAAAAAATTAATGTAATTTAGTGTACAAAAATTATGTAAAACACAACTTTCAAAGCACTAATTGATGTGTGAAACTCAATTTAAACAAAATTTTTATAAAATTGTTAAGTTCATCAAATTGCGCTTTCCATGGTGGGAGCACCCTTGGTATATAATTGAAAACATGGTGGGAGCACACTTGGTATATAATTGAAAAAAACACATGGTCATTAAAAAAGAAGCATGAAACTCCATTTAAATAAAGATTTATTGAAGTCCTCACATTTTAATTTTATAAAAATGTGAAGTTCACCACTCGTTGCAAATGTGAAGTTCACCAAGTTGCGCTTTACATGGTGGGAGCACACTTGGTATATAACTGAAAAAAAGCACATGGTCATTAATAAAGATGCATTTATAAGTACAAAACACACACATATCCAAGATATGTTACAATTTCCATCAATAAATTTTGAAGGAGAGTGTCTCAACAATAATTCATCTTTGAGAGATGAATCTTGAATTTTGGAAGAAGAGTGTCTCAAAACTAATTCATCTTTGAGAGATGAATCTTGAATTGGCATTGCCCCACATAATAGATCAGCAGGCATCTTATTAACATTTGTACAATGTCTTATACTAAAAAATTGAAATTGGCTAACAATATTGTTTGATTTTCCATGCAGTTATTTTAGCCTCTCCTTCTTAACCTGGTACACGCCTTTCATCTGGTTGCACACAAGTTCAGAATTGGTGAAAACTACAATTCCATTTGATACATACTCCCTAGCTGTTCCTAAGCCTTCTATCAATGCAATATAATATGCCTCATTGTTTGTTATTCTTCCCAGTATATTCATTTTCCTTTGGAGGACCTCGCTAGTTGCAATATTGCAAAGCACATATGTAATCACTACTTTCCCCAGATTGGGATAGGAAGAAACATATATGCATAATGTCCATTTTCCAACCATATTTAGTAGACTTTTTTGTATCCCTAAAAAAAATTCAACAAAATATTTTAAATTAACATTTATTGCAAATGCATGGGAGAAATGACACATGTGCATGAGATAAATGACATGTGCATTGTTTATCTTAAAGTTTGACTTAAATTTTATGGTAGAATTCACATCTATAAATGAGATGTGTTAAAGATTGCATTGCCTAGAGTATATATGACACATGTACATGGTTCATGCATGGTTTTCCTTAAAGTTTGCCATAAATTTTATGGCAGAAATCACATCTAGAAAATGCATGCCTTAAGAAAGGATGAGATCCAGAGGCTACTTGGCCCTTTATAGACTCTTTTGGAACTTGTAGAAGTTAAGACTCAACAAACAAACTAAAATCCTATGGAAGTTCACCCAATTTAGGTTCATTTTTTAGGCCTTAAATTCTGCCTTGAATTAATGGGGGAAAGCCTTGAGTTTGGGGATCCTATCCTATGGAAGTTTAGCTACTTTAGGTTTAGTTTTTAGGCCTTAAAGTTTTCCTTGAATTAATGGGAGAAAGCCTTGAGTTTGGGGGATCCTATCATATGGAAGTTCAACTACTTTAGGTTCACTTTTTAGGCCTTAAAGTTTTCCTTGAATTAATGGGAGAAAGCCTTGAGAAATGACACATGCTTTAAAGTTAATGGGAGAAAGCCTTCATAAATGGCACATGCTTTAAATTTTGCCTAAGAGTTTATGGGAGAAAGGACACATGTATGGGAGAAATGACACATGTACATGGTTTTCCTTAAAATGGTAGTGATTTATGGATATTAAAATGAAGAACTTCTATTATGATCTGTTCCAGAGATTGACTGTAGGGACATTTATTGGATATGTCACCTTTCAGAAAATATGAGATCCATAGGCTACCTGGACCTTTACAGACTCTGCCTTTAGAACTTGTAGAAGTTAGCACTCAACATACAGACTAAAATCCTATGGAATTTCAAATAAACTAAAATTATATGGAAGTTCAGCCACTTTAGGTTCAGTTTTTAGGCCTTAAAGTTTGCCTTGAATTAATGGGAGAAAGCCTTGAGTTTGGGGGGATCCTATCCTATGGAATTTCAACTACTTTAGGTTCAGTTTTTAGGCCTTAAATTTTTCCTTGAATTAATGGGAGAAAGCCTTGAGAAATGACACATGCTTTAAAGTTAATGGGAGAAAGCGTTGAGAAATGAAACATGCTTTAAAGTTTGCCTAAGTGTTTATGGGAGAAATTACACATGTATGGGAGAAATGACACATGTACATGGGTTTCCTTAAAGTGGTAGTGGTTTATGGATATTAAAATGAATAACTTCTATTTAGATCTACTCCAGAGATTGACCGTAGGGTTATTTACTAGATATGCCACCTTTCAGAAAAGATGAGATCTAGAGGCTACCTGGCCCTTTATAGACTCTGCCTTTAGAACTTGTAGAATTTAACACTCAACGGTCAGACTAAAATCCTATGGAATTTCAAACAAACTAAAATCCTATGGAAGTTCAAAAAAACTAAAATCCAATGGAAGTTCAAACAAACTAGGTTCAGTTTTTAGGCCTTAAAGTTTGCCTTGAATTAATGGGAGAAAGCCTTGAGAAATGAAACATGATTTAAATTTAACGGGATAAAGCCAATGACACATGCTTTAAGGTTTGCCTAAGAGTTTACGGGAGAAATGACACATGTACACAGTTTTCCTTAAAGTGGTAGTGGTTTATGGCTATTAAAATGAATAACTTCTATTTAGATTTGGTAGTGGTTTATGGATATTAAAATGAAGAAATTCTATTTAGATATGTTCTAGAGATTGACTGTAGGGGCATTTATTAGATATGTCACCTTTCAGAAAAGATGAGATCCAGAGGCTACTTGGCCCTTTACAGACTCTGTCTTTAGAACTTGTAGAAGTTAACACTCAACAGACAGACTAAAATCCTATGGAAGTTCAAACAAACTAAAATCCTATGGAAGTTCAGACAAACTAAAATCCTATGGAAGTTCAACCACTTTAGGTTCAATTTTTAGGCCTTAAAGTTTTCCTTGAATTAATGGGAGAAAGACTTGAGTTTGGGGGATCCTATCCTATGCAAGTTTAGCTACTTTAGTTTCAGTTTTTAGGCCTTAAATTTTTCCTTGAATTAATGGGAGAAAGCTTTGAGAAATGACACATGCTTTAAAGTTAATGGGAAAAATCCAATGACACATGCTTTAAAGTTTTCCTTAAGAGTTTATGGGAGAAATGACACATGTACACTATTTTGCCTTAAAGTGGTTGTGGTTTATGGATATTAACATGAATAAATTCTGTTTAGATATGTTCCAGATATTGATTGTAGGGGAATTTACTGGATATGTCACCTTTCACAAAAGATGAGATCTAGAGGCTACCTGGCCCTTTACAGACTCTGCCTCAAGAACTTGTAGAATTTTACACTGAAGAGACAGACTAAAATCCTATGGAAGTTCAACCACTTTAAGTTCAATTTTTAGGCCTTGATGTTTGCCTTGAATTTATGGGAGAAAGAATTTAGTTTGTGGGAGAAATGGCATGTCCATGGTTTTCCTTAAAGTTTATGGGAGAAATCAAATCTAGAAATGACATGCGTTATAAGTTTCCTTGCCTAGATTTTAAGATAGAAATGACATATACATAGTTTGCCTTAAATTTTGCCTTATAGTATATGGGAGAAATGACATAGAAATGACAGAGAAATGACATAAAAATGACACATGTATGAGAGAAATGACACATGTACACAGTTTGAATTAAAGTGGTAGTGGTTTGCACTTACTTAAACAACTGATTGTAGTGGTTGGTTAAGTTATGTCAAAAGTCACACCTTTATGAGTATGTGGGAGAAATGACATGTGCATGGTTTACAAAATTATTTTATGCACTTACTAAAAAAACTAGTGGTAGTGGTTGATGAAGTTATGTCAAAAGTCACACCTTTATGAGTTTGTGGGAGAAATGACATGTAAAGGGTTTACCTTAGAATTTAGTTTCTTTTATGGGAGAAATCACATCTAGAAACCTTTACTTTGACATCCATAAATAGGCTAAGAACATTAAAAATAATTTTCAAGTTACAAATTAGTTATATGTCCTTAATAAGAAGTATGATTTAGCACCTATCAAATTGTTTAATAATTTATCATAATGTCATTTTTGGCTTGTACTATCATTCATCCTTGATATGTAAACGAATTTTACAACTTGAACATCAACCTAAACTATCATCATATCACTATACATAATCTGGATTATTAATATCCATTACATCATAAAACACTCCAATTTTAACATTTTACAAGATTAGAAGCATCAAGGAAGGTGTAAATTTAGGTACATTAATAAAATACATTGGGTTGATTTCAATATTACAAGAAAAAATTTAATATTACAACAAGAAGTAGAGACCAGTGAAGGTACAATTAAGAAAGAAGGTACTCAAGGTACAACATGAGATATAAAGTCACAATTGATTTCCTTTATTCTTAACACAAAAGACAATGCTAAGAAACATTTCCTTAGGAACAATTGGAGGGTGGACTATTTCAGAATTTGCAGTATATTTTGAAGGTATAATCTATGCAAACATTTGAGGATATTTCATACAGCTAACAACAATCAAATAACATTGTTTGGGTAGGTAAGTTTGCTGCGCTAATACATTTCTAAAAATAAAATTGTATAACAAAGGTACTAGAGCTAGATCTATAGCTTGGACCAATATTGTATAGGACAATTTAGAAGAAATGCATGACATTCATGATAAATTATTGGAATATTTGATCTTATTAATCCATCGTTAGTTGAATGATCAGCTCATATGTATAATAAGCTTTAACAGTCCAGAAATTTAGCAATGAGCTTGAAATGCAATATCAAATTTGGGAAGATTGAGAAATGCCTAATGCTTCTTATGTTTCCTAGTATTGGCATTTGAGCATACTAGCTGTTGTTTATATATTAGTGTTGGCCTTTTTTTCATAGCATTTTAGTTGTGTTTCATATAAAATTAGGATTCAATACATATCAAGCACAAACAAATTATCATGAATTGTTAAGGTTTGTGTATGGTTGAGCAGAAGTGAAACCCTATATCCAAGGCACCATAAGAAATAAAACTAATTTTCCAGAAAATTTATCTTGTGGGGCTGTGGAAAATGTCAAAAAGAATGTATGTCATTCTGGTCAATTGCTACATATCTAGATTTTGAACTCTCTTTTGAAGCATACAAGTTGTTGTTTATATATTAATGTTGGTCTTTGTTTCTCATAGCATTTTAATTATGTTTCATATAACATTAGGATTCAATACATATCAAGCACAAATAAATTATCATGAACTCTTAAGGTATGTGTATGGCTGAGCAGAAGTGCAACCCTATATCCAAGGCCCCATAAGAAATAAAAATAATTTTCCAGAACATTTATCCTATGGGGCTGTGGAAAATGTCAAAAAGAATGGATGTCATTCTGGTCAGTTGCTACATATCTAGATGTTGAATTGCAAAAAAACTGAATTCAATTTCTTTATCTGTATCCTCAATTTTTGGAAAATTATGAAGTTCTTCCATCAAGCCCTGATCATTATTGAAGTATGTGCAAGGATTTTTAGGTTCGAAGACACTTTTTGTTAACGTATGTACATATCAAGCACAAATAAATTATCATGAACTGTTAAGGTCTATGTATGGATGAGAAGAAGTGGAATCCTATATCCAAGGCCCCATAAGAAATAAAACTAATTTTCCATAACATTTATCATGTGGGGCCGTGGAAAGTGTAAAAAAGAATGGATGTCATTCTGGTCAGTTGCTACATATCTAGATGTTGAACTACAACCTTTTCTTGAGTTTCATTTGTTTTCTAATTGTCTTTAAATTTGGGGTGTGTGCAGGTATTTGGAAGCATTACTCGTCAATGATCGTGAAAAATCAAAACAAACAATGAAATATTGGCGCAATCGATTGACAGAGAAACACGATACTTCATATTAAAACATTTACCTAGCCCTCACTTTCAATATTTATTTCTCTCCCCAACTAGGCGGCGCAGTGGTTGCAAACATTTGCTATAACTATTAATATTGGAAATATTTTTTTTAGCTATTTAAGATGTTAGGTATGGTGAGATATTTTATGGATTTTCTCGAAATAATCTGAGTGTGACGGAGGGGGATTTATGTGTTAAAATTAATTTAATATTTATGAAATTTATTTATATAGAGAGACGTAGTAGATAAGAAATAGAAATTTAGAAGATTATAAATTTAGATTATTATCTTGGTTCAATCGATCTTCGTATCTAAAAACAGACGAGGATTTTTGTCTACCAACTTGGAAATTCAGAGATGAGGCCACAGAGAGAATACGAGGCATGAGATCATCGAAAACATTGAGGCCGCAATGAGAAGACAAGCAGGAGATCCCCGAAGACGTCGCAGAGGACGTGGATTTACAAATTACCAGCAAACAAAAACAGAGAAATAAAATTAAAAATGCAGAACAACAATAAAAAAATTCATAAAAAATAAAATAAAACGCAAAACACCAAAACATTTCTCACCTCCTCCCGCCCTTGTGCAACACCAAGACCCTGCAACAACAAACAACAAACACGACATACAAAGTTGCGACAATGGTAATAAGCCCATCAAACAACAAACATGGCATACACAGTTGTGACAATGGTAATAAGCCCGAAACTTGTTAAGGTTCGTGGGCCGGTATATTTATAAATATAAATATGGTTGAATTATTTTAAAAGTTTGGTCGAACTTTGTTTGACGATTTTCCCATCTTCGGCCAAAAATATGTCTACCCATGTCATCAATATGCCATCAATGTAAACGACATAATTAGTTTGACTGAACTAATTTCGAAAGTTCGGCTGAACTCTAAAACAATTCGGCCAAACTTCTATAAAAGTTCCGCCGAACTGTTGGGAAAATAAATTTTCCGACCCCGATTCTCACAAACGTGTAACCCACCTTCGCGGTTTTACCCTTCTCGTACTGCTTGAATATTCTAGATTGTTCTAGTGTTGTGTGGGCAGTCCCACAACATGTGAGGTTCTCCATACCCCCAACATTTTAATGGTTCTTTCACTTTTACCATTCCTTCTCTTTTGTTGTTTTTTTCCATTGGTTTGGAGCCAATGTGGGATTGTGCAGGTGTAAGAATACGAAAGTAATTTGAATACGAGATTGGCAATTCACGAGTTGCACGGAAGAAAAATTGTACATGTGCTTGACGAAAAAATTGTTACATGGGAAGAATTTCAAGCGAAGTTCAAATCTAGATACCTTAGTGAAAGTTATTATGATTATAGAGTGAACGAATTTCATGAGCTGAGACTCAGACAACTCATTATTGATGAATTTGTGACAATTTACAAATTTACTTCACTATGTGCCTTATATCACGGAAGAAAATGCCAAAGTACAATGATTTCTGTCACAAGAGAGTACATTCTAAGGCCCTGGGCGATGCTAAAAAGAAGGAAGAGTTTTAAATATTTGAGATGAAAGAGAATGGTGAAAAGAGGGAAGTAATATTTAAGATGAAATATTAATCTTTTTGTTAAAAAAATATCTTAAAATGGCTTCTAATGTAGTAATGTATAAAAAGGTAATAGGAATAGCTATAATTTTTAAATTATATATATAATAATAATAATAATAATAAAATATTATAATTTAATTAATTTTAATGTTTTTTTTTTTTAAATTTTAGGAATGCTAAATATATTTTGAATATTGATTAATGTCTATGAGCATTTACTAACTATTTAATTTATATGGATATATAAATCTTATATGTCAATGGAAAATAATATACATACTTAGCCTCCTTTAATTTTGAATAATCATCCAAATATATAAATTTCTTTCTAACTTTATCGTAGAATACACCATTTCCCTCTCCATAAAAATACCAAGAAAAAATAGATCAATGTAGATATCTAATAAAAAGACAAATAACCTTTATCCTAACCCAATACTTTCAAATGAAAATATAATAAAATACAATATTAATTTATATTGAATAAAATTTGTAATCATTAATTTTACTCTACCATAAAATATAATAAATTATATATACTTATCAAAGAATGCAAAGCTAATTTAAATATAAAACACTTAATAAAATGATAAATTTCGTTTAGTCCATACAAATTTTATTGGATCAAAAGGATGGATAAAACTAAATTTACAAGTTTAAAATGTTTAAAGCAGTAGCTACTGTAAGGAAAAGACACCATGTGAACAAGGAAATGGTTGATCTATTCGACATCCTTATCTGGTCTAGGTTCAAAGGCAACAAAACGTCCAGCATCATACCAGCTGTTCACCTGGGAAGCCCTTGGACATTCGGGAAGCCACGTCCATGTATTTTGGCTTAAATTATAAACAAGCACCCCATTACAAAGCCAATCTCTAATGAAAACCAAATCCCTCATTCCTTCAAAATGAGGCATTAAATTTCCAAAATGAAAGACGCCGGCGTCCCTTTTGTGAGAATCCAAAATAGCTAAAGGCGTCCTTGCAATCTCTGTAACCCGAACCATTGAGGAGTGTGAATTGTCTAACTCCCATATAATAATATCACCTAAACCAGTTATACATGAACCTAAACCAGATATACATGAACCTAGAAGCACTCGTGAACCGCAAGTGAACAGGACGTCACGCCTGTCCCTATCATGCACATCCTCTAATGGTAACGGCGTGAAGACGGACGTCCCGTTTTGGATGCTGAAAGCCACGATTCCCTCCATTGAAGAATTTACATTCACACATTTTACATACAAGAAATCCGCGGAAGCAACAATCATACTCGTCCTCACTGGTATAAAATTCCGAGGTAAGCGTACACGCGCTGTACTCCACGTCTTCAAACTCGAATCATAAATTTTTACTCTCTCTTGATCTACGTCTACGTCCATTGCCAACACCATCGCTATAACTTTATATGTGTCTCCATTGTGTCCGTGGCCCTCCTCTGCGATCATGGTCATGGCCCAAATAATACCATCATCTATCCTGGGAAGTTCTATCGACTTTTCTGTAAGAGGATTGCAGACAATATACATGCAGTCAGAACCGCGAATATGAAAAGGGGCTGTGAATACCAAGAAAAGGCCTGCGGCAGATGCGCGCACTAAAAAGCTGTCTACGTTATATTGTTTCTTTAAAAAGGCGAGGGACAATCGCTTCCACGTGTCTGTGAAGAAGCAGTACGCCATGCAATTCAACGACTTCCAGTCATGGAAGAAAAGTAGTCATGGTTTTTTGTTGGGAGGTGCCGCAACCCAATGATCAGTTATGAATTGTGTAGATGAAGGGAGTGCATTCCATTCTCTACACACGAGGCAATATCGACCTAATATTTCCGCTGGCAAGCATGCCAATGCCAACTTCTTCAGATCGTTGGGCAATTCAGACCACCACTCTGAGCACTCCTGCAGACCTTCCCCTCCTGGGATTTCCATTTTTAATGAATAAAGATGTTTTGATTTTTATATAACTAATCTTTGTGGAAGATTATAACAATTTCAGCTTGAATCGGTGAAAGTCTGCAAACAGAGAGAGAGAGATCGGTGCCTGAATGATATCACAAGCTATAGCTGAGCGATGATATAATATGGCTTTCTTTATATGTTTGTGGTTAGAATTTGAAGGGATTGTTTCGAGAATATGATTCGCTTACTTCATTTGATGCGATGATATAACGATTCGATGGCTTCTTTATAAGTTTATGTGGTTAGAATTTGAAGGATCTGCGTCCAGAATATGATTTTCTTACAAGTTTATGTGGTTAGAATTTGATGGGACTGTGTCCAGAATATGCTTTTCTTCACTGGCAATTAAACGGTGGACTCAAGAATATTTTTGAACTCCAAACGTTTAATTACATTTGAAATCATATTCCAGACATTATTAATAGCACAATTAATGGTCGACTCCAGAATATTTTTAAACTCCACATGCTTAATTACATTTGAAATCATATTCGAGGCATTATTAATAGCAGAATCATATTTATAAATGTGATTGATAGAAGTAATAAGTTTATATAAAATATATCTGTGGTTGATATTAATACCAGCTTAGATCCATCTAACTCTGGATCTATCATGCATCGAGAGGGATCAAATCTTTCGAGATACAAACCTATTTTTTGAGTGCAAAACTTGAGGAAAGGTTTGCACCTGGAGAAATTTGATCCCTCTCAGCGCTTGATAGATCCAGAGTTAGATGGATCTAGGCTGGTTCCAGTTGGAGGCATCAACGTTACATTTTTCAGATTATTAAAATTTTTGTATATTTTTGAGCTTTATGATGGATGGTTTTGGTCGTGTGCTGCCAAGCAAAATCTATCAAAGATATGATTAATTTTATCAATAATATGTAAATATCTCAAATATTAATATAATCATTTTAAATATGCTAAATATTTCTGAGATTAACGTGGTCGTTTTAATTTTAAATTTTCTTAGTTACCTCATCATTGAGATGATAATTATTGTTAATAACTATAATGATGAAAAATGATGAAATATTTTTTTTAAATGCAAAGTGACAATAATAGTGTTGAAAGATAGAAAATGTGAATAATAAGAACGTACTCATGTTACAAATAGTCTTCATTGTGATCAATCTTAAACTATTTTCTTCTACTATTCTTATTTCCTCCCTTGTTAGTTTTGTTATCTTTTCATATACCTTGTCTCTCTTGCAAGCAATCAAATTGAAATCAACACATCCAGTGCAATCAATCAAATAGTATTAGGAATTATCACCTACATTGAAATCAATGCATCTAGTGCAAGTAATCATATATCATTAGAAATAAATATCTACGCTAAAATCGATGCATCTAGTGCAAATAATCAAATAGGATTATAAATCACCATCTCCACTTAAATCAATCCATCTAGTGCAAGAAATATTCTTCCCTCTCTCCACCCTCCATCCATATCTATATCCCCATCCATCTCTTGTTTTTTGTCTCTATCTCACCCCCCTAAACACACACGCTCTCGCACTCCATATATATCATTCTCTTTGTCAATCACCCTCTTTCCCCATCTCTCTCTTCTTCCCTCTCTTCCCCTTATCTCCCTCTCCCCCGCTAATATCTCCCTTTCCTCCTTTTGTCCTCTCTATCTCTCTCTTTCTCCATCTTCCTTATCACTCACTCTCTCTCTCTAGGAACCAACATCTACACTGAAATAAATGCATTTACTCAAAGAAATCAAATAGGATTAGAAATCGCCATCTACACTGAAATCAATGCATTTAGTGCAAACAATAAAATAGGATTAGAAAACATCTACATTGAAATTAAGTCATCTAGTGCAAGTAATGAAATATAATTATAAATCGACATCTAAATTGAAATCAGCACATTCAGTGCAAGCAATAAAAGTGTATTAGAAATCACCGCCTCCATTGAAATCAATGCATCTATTCCAAGTAATGAAATATCATTAGAAATAAATATCTACACTAAAATCGATGCATCTAGTGCACATAATCAAATAGGATTAGAAATCACCATCTCCACTTATATCAATCCATCTAGTGCGAGAAATATTCCTCCCTCTCTCTACCATCCATCCATATCTATATCCCCCCTCCATCTATTCTTTTTTGTCTCTCTATCTCATCTCCCTAAACACACGCGCTCTCGTACTCCATATATATCAATCTCTTTTTCAATCACCCCCTCTCCCCATCTCTCTCTTCTTCCCTCTCTTCACCTTCCATCTATATCTATATCTTCCCCTTCTCTCCCTCTCCCCCATTAATATCTCTCTTTCATCCTTTTTTCCTCTCTCCCTCTCTCTCCATCTTCCTTATCTCTCTCTCTCTCTCTCTCTCTCTCTCTAGAAACCAACATCTACACTGAAATCAATGCATTTACTCAAATAAATCAAATAGGATTAGAAATCGCCATCTACACTGAAATCAATGCATTTAGTGCAAACAATTAAATAGGATTAGAAATCATCTACATTTAAACCAATTCATCTAGTGAAAGTAATCAAATATAATTATAAATCGACATCTAAATTGAAATCAACAAATTTAGTGCAAGCAATCAAATTGTATTAGAAATCACCACCTACACTGAAATCAATGCATCTAGTGCAAGTAATCAAATATCATTAGAAATAAATATCTACACTAAAATTGATGCATATAGTGCAAATAATCAAATAGGATTATAAATCACCATCTCCACTTATATCAATCCATCTAGTGTGAGAAATATTATTCCCTCTCTCCACCCTCCATCTATATCTATATCGCCCTCCATCTCTTATTTTCTGTCTCTCTATCTCACCCCCCTAAACACACACACTCTCGCAATCCATATATATCAATCTCTTTGTCAATCACCTCCTCTCCCCATCTCTCTCTTCTTACCTCTCTTCACCTTCCATTTATATCTCTATCTTCCCCTTCTCTCCCTCTCCCCCACTAATATCTCTCTTTCCTCATTTTTTCCTCTCTCCCTCTCTCTCCATCTTCCTTATCACTCACTCACTCTCTCTCTCTCCACCTTTCTCTCTCTATGTCTTTCTTCTTACCTCCCTCTCCCTCCCTCTCTCCACTCTCTCACATCCTCTCTCTTCCTTCCTCTCTTTCCCTTTCTCTCCCATCTCTCTCTCCCTCTCTCTCTCTCTTCACCCACCAACTATGTTACTATATCCCTCCCTCTCTCCTTATAACTCCTTTTGCCCCCTTATCTCCATCTCTCCTTATTTGTCTCTTTATCTCAGCCCCAAACATACACGCTCTCTCTTTGTCTCTCCCTCTTCACTCCTCTCTCTCCACTTCTCACTCTCTATATTTATTATTTCCTACATCTCTCCCCCTCCAACTCCATCTCTCTTATCGATCCCTCTCTCCTCCTCTCTCTCAAGTCCTCTCTCTCATCCTTCCTCTATCTCTCTCTCTCCCCTAAATCTCTCTCTCTCTCTCTCTCTCCGATACTCTCTCTTCCCCCATCACTCTCCTCCTCTCTCTCATCCTTCCTCTCTCTCCCTTTCTCTCCGACCTCTCTCTCTCTCTCTCTTTTCCCTCCAATCCTCTCTCTTCCCCCATATCTCTCTCTCTCTCTCTTCCCCCATCCCTTTCTTTCTCTTTCTCTTTCCACCCCTCTCTCTCTCCAACTACATTACTATATCCCTCCCTCTCTCCTTCTCTCTTCTTCTCTCCCCCCTTATTTCCATACATCTTACTTTGTCTCTTTATCTCACCCCTAAACATACACACTCTCTCTCCATCTCTCCCTTATCACTCTCTCTCTCTCTATTTCTTATTAGTTATGTAAACTAATGAACATAAATATTCGTAAATATAAAGCAGATTATGGAGTAAATATGAAAAGAGGTTTTATTTACTTACCATACCTCTAGTTTATTTATATTTTTATTTAATTACCATACCCTTTTTCTTTACTATGGTATTTGGCCCATAGGCTTGTTATATAATTAGATTTTTATTTATAATCCTATTTGATATATTATTATTTATTTACCTTTCCTCTTTATACCTCTTTTATATTTATTTATTTACCATACCTCTTTATACCTATTTTATATTTATTTATTTATTTATCATACCTTTTTATAGCTATTTTATATTTATTTATTTACCCATGGTATTTGGCCCATGGTATCAATATTAATTTGTATCATGGTATTCGTCCCATAGGCTTCATCTAAATAAAACCTCTTTTTCAAGTTTTTTTAAATATAAAAAGGTTTATGGAATAAATATAAAAAGAATTTTTATTTATTTACCATACATCTAGTTTATATATATATTTTTATTTATTTACCATAGCTCTGGAGTAAGTATAAATTCATTTTACAAATATATAATTAAAAGAAATATTAAAAGATTTTGGATTTTGATTGTTTGTGTTGAATTAACTCTTTTCCTTTGATTGATGAAATGGTATTGAATTTAGTAAAGAGTAAAGATGTTTAAAAGTTTATTTAATTTGGAAATTCAATGTGGTAACTTTTTTTGTTAAAGGTAAATTTATGATCGATTCAAATTCACGTATATAATTTACTATCCATTCAAATTATATAAATAATACATAATTGTATTAGAAATTGATATATGTTCTAGCACAATGTGATTTTTATTTTTAATTTAAAACTTAAGCTGACATTTTGTATGAGGACGTGACATACCTGACATCGGAGTCAAATTGGGCTCGGCGCAATAAACAAATAATTTTAAAGAAAAGAAATATGATAGTATAAGACACTCATTTTTTATTTGGTAAATGAATATTTGTGATTGAAGTAATTTAAAAAAAAAAAAAAAATAGGAGGTAAGTCATTCATTTTAATTGGTAAATGAACTTCACATAAACATCATCTCTTTTATTCATAGATTCCTAATTAAAACTTTATGAATGAGTGACTTAAGCTTCAATTCATTTAGTTTTGGTGAAATTGACAAATTCATCATTGTTGAACATTGGTCTCTAACTTTCATTATTTTTTTGTTGAGCACATTAAATTTGTCAAATGGCATGGTAAATTAGCAGAATTTTAAAGAAATTTATCAATTTAATGTGGAATTGTTTATTTTGTTCTTTTTCCAAGATTATTTATTATACAATGTGTATCTTTGAACATTTTGAAAATGAATTCAGTGCTTAGATAAGAAGACATGAGGTCACTATATTGTTTTAATTTATACATAAAGTGTTTCATAATCCACTAGCCAGTATTTTGTTGAAAAAGTACATCATGATTGTTTACTCTTATATATATATATATATATATATATATATAAATTTTAAATCAAATAAATCTTTACAAGAAAATAAAATAACTCACTACATATTTCAAGAAGCAACAAATGATGATTAAGAAGAAATGAAACATTTATAATATTCTAATAAATCAATTCCTTATATTAAATTTGATATTAAAATATAATAATATTTAATATTAAAATATAATATAATATTATATGTTATTTTAACAAAACTATAATTTAATATTGTATAAAGTATATTAAAATTTAAATCCTAAAATATATAAATTATATTACAATTTAAAATATAAAATCTAAAACACTTATTATAACTTAAAATCATTATTTTTTCTACAAAATCATGTTAATATTTTGGGAGTTTGATAAAAGTGCAATCAATGAAAGCGAATGAATAGTGAATGAATAATAGTTTTCAAAATGTAATAAATTTTCTTCTATAAAACTTTGTTAATATTTTGGGAGTTTGATAAAAGTGCAATCAATAAAAGCTGATGAATACTCTACATATATTTGGTTCATTAGGATTTTTGAAATGCATTGTTTTCAAAATGTAACGCACCAGAATGCAACATTTCAATAATATAGGTTTTAACATTTACATTGTTAATTTCGTAATTCTAATCTTGATTGTACCGTAAATTTTTAATCGTATTTTGTAAAAAAATAATTTAAGTTAATTAACATTTAAACATATAATATAAATATGCGAGAAGGTTCTCATCATTGATATAGTGGCTACGATGAGAATACACTGGCACCTTGAAGTTTACACTTATTAAATTAATAAATTAAATTTAAATTTTATTAGACACTAATTAACTAGTAAAGTCTCTTACTTTTAAAAGGTACTTTATAGTAACTAATTATTTAATGAATAAGGGATTTCTTTCTATAGTATTTTATTAATTAAATAATTAATAATACTAAATAATTTAATATTAATTAATTAAATAATAAGAAAAAATAGTATTGAATTAAAAGAATTATAAATTATTTTATTAAAATTAATTTTTGATGTACCAAGCATCTAAAAAACCAATTTTCTTGTAATCTTTTTGGGGGCTTGGTAGATCCACACTTAAGATGGATCTAGATTGGTTTTATCTCTTATGATTCCTCTAAGGGCTTGCTAGATCCATAATTAAGATGGATTGCAGAGGGATTTAATTTTATGAATTTTTTAAACTTTTCTAGAGTGGTTTTAATTTTATGCATTTTTAAAACTTGGTATTGTAGTTTATGACGTAAGTTTTTTAATGTCTATCATCATTTAAAGGTAGATTTTGTATTGAGTTTGAAATTTATTATTGAAAATAATAATAGTATCATTCTCTCCATATTAAATGTTCTTGTGATCAATTTGATAGTGTTCTCATCCACCAAATATATAACGAAAATAATATTTCATTCAAATTTAGTCATTATCCAAACTAAACTCTCACCTTTTAGGAATTTTGGTTATAATGTTCTTGTCATCAATTTGATAGTGTTTCCATGCACCAAATCTACAATGAAAATAATATTTCATTCAAATTTAATCAGGGTCAAGACTAAACTTTCACCTTAGTTCTCATCCACCAAATTTATGACAAAAATGATTTTTCATTCAAATTTAGCCAAGACTAAATTGTCACCTTTTAAGAATTTTGGTTCATATTTCTTCTCATCCATCAAATTTATAATTAAAATAATATTTCATTCAAGTTAAGTCACGATCTAGACTAAACTCTCACCTTTTAGGAAATTTGGTATATAATTACTTTTTGTGTTAAACTAATCCAATGTTTCATCTACTCATCAGGGTAAATATCTCATGTGTCTCCTTATTTTCATTTTCCCACCCAAGTCTACCTATTAAATCAAATTTTAATAATAATTCAAACATTTTTACAAACATTCCAAAAACAAAACTAATACTGAATAATAATAAATTATATATATATATATATATATATATATATATATATATATATATATATAATAAATACTCTTAAAAATATTTAGTAGATAATAGCATTCATATATTTGTTAATTAAAAAAAAAACTAAAAACACAAGTCATGGATTACCATTTCTAATATAATTAAATTCACATATATATATATATATATATATATATATATATATATATATATATATATATAAACATTTATAAATATTGATACAAGAATATTTCACTAAAATCCATAATTTTTACTATAAATTAGATTATATAGAACTTTCATTTAAAAAAAAGTTATTTTATGAAAATACAGAATTTATAGCTATTTTCGAGCTATCCTAGTATGAATGCGATGTGTACATATGCCCATGCTCCAATTGGAGTTGAAAAATATCTCTCTTAAAATAAATATAAATATTCTCTAAATAAAAAAATAAATGTTAGCTATAATAGAAAAGAAAAAATAATATGCTTTGCATGTTTAATTAATTTCCCATATGACCTAATATAATTTCATCTAAAGTAAATAGAAAAACATCATATACTTAATATATTAATTAATATTACGAGGGAAAATGAGCTTCGCAGTGGCCCCCTATGCTAGGGTTCCCAGGTCTGGCCGCTGCCATAGCCAGAAAGCTGCTATTGTAGCTCTTCAACCTCCAGCTGCTCGAGAACAAATAGGCAAAGGCGATGCATAGAATTTCTCCTGCATTGAAGTTGGAAAAATCATCGAGCTCACCTCCAAGCAGTTTGTCCCCTTCAGCTGCAGTCATGCACATGAGTGGAGAAGGGACACAGTTCTACGGACGTTATGCTATGTGAGAGGATGACGACGGCTTGGATCGGCAATGATGAGAACTCTCTAGCTCCCATCGACCCCCAGATCCATCAGGTTGTGCTAGAGGAACTGTGTCCAGACGATCCTGTGCCCAAACTTGAGACAACCACTAATTGCAATGGCGAGGCTCTGAAGGACGTCTGGCTCCAACCATCGCGGCATCTAGTTCTAACCAGGCCCAAGCCCAACAATGCATCTTATGCAACATCCTGTGCAGATCTCAGGCTTAAGGGTTTCAAAATGAAGGACCCCATCCATAGCTGCGCAAGTCGGATCAACTCCCCCTTCCAGATCTAGATCATACTCCTCAAAGAAAAAACACAGCTCTATTGGGTTTGATCTGTAGATCAAGTGCAAAGTATAACTCATGTCCTCGAACATAAGCTGAGGATCCCTTCTATCATGCAACGACTCCTATACAGAGGTAAACAACTCGAGGACCCCCTCCCGCTCTCTTTTTACAACATTGAGAAAAATACTACCCTAGTTTTGTCCCTCCGTGTGCAAGGAGGAGCTTCAACACATCCCTCCTCCACTCAAGCTTTCTCCTACAATTTTGTTGTCCATGAGCACCACCACAAGAAAGCAACTCCTCCTCCTGAGGATCCCAAGCCCTTTTTAGTGGAAAAAATGGAATATATACCAGCAATTGAATTCTCCCACCTGTTGAAGCCTCGAAAATTGCTGCTTCAAACATTGGGGGAAAACCACCCAGTCGGGACCTTAGGATAACTCCTTTTCCGTTTGGTGTGGTGGCTCCGACTGGATTTATAGGACCAGTTTCCTAATAACTAACTGGGTTGGTGATGGAATAATTGTATGAGTGGATAATGGAACTAAAATGATTGAAAATAATCTATCTAATTTAATCTATAACTTATAAATAATTCTAAAAACTAACCCGAGTGTCAAATATGAATACAACTTTAAGAATGTTTCAATCAAACCAATAACCATGAAAATGTATTATAATTTAACTGAAATATACTGTATCAAATAATGATAACTCTGTTTAAGAAATTAAACAGAGTTATAATAACACATTGCATTCATCATTTTATATATCATTTGTATACACTATGAAAGATAGATATTTCTATACATTCAGAAATGATATGTATAAATAAATATTTGTAAAGCAAGTACATATAAATGATAGCAAATTTAAAGAGAATATCTCATAACATAAGAAAAATAACAGTAAATTGATAGAAATACCAGATTCATCTTGACATTCTTCCTGATGCAATTCAATATCCACATCCAGTTCTTCAATGCAAAACAAACTCTAAGGTACATAAATGCAACTCTGAGAGGTAATTTGCCATAAACCACCAGATGTAATCCTTTATAAAAATATAATAGTCGATGGAGTACAAAAATGTAACATCCAAGTCAAAAATATTACAAACTCAGGACCCCTTTCTAAACGCATGAAAGGGATTTAAATAGGAACTTAATAAAACAAATTAACTAAAACTATTGCTACAATCTATCATCGGAAATCTAGAAATAGACTTGCGATATTAAAATGAAATAGATTCATTGATTTTCTCCTGCATTCAATGTGCCGAGGTGGCAAATTTTGAGCATGTCTTTGACCTCTGCTGGATGACTTAGCCTCAAATGTAACTGACCAGTATACATGGCATCAAAAAACTCTGGAATGATGCAATTAATGGCATTGGAAAGGAATTTGATTGCCATTTGTTGACTATGTGGCTTGATTAGATATGTCCACATGATATCCCATGAAATTCCTTGAAGTTTGCTGATTTTCTGATTCTTATTGACTAATTCTTGCTTCCACTTAGAATCAGTCTCTTTTACCTTTGGTAATTCACCTGGAATACAATCTGAAATTAAATTGGTGGCATATAAGCTATCATTAACCAATTGTGTTATATTATTCATCATAGTTTTTGGCTCTTAATGTTGATCTTTCTCCTTTTATTAATTGCTTTTCCCATTCAGTAAACAAAATTTATTTGTGTCTTTCTTCAATCCTGGGAAGATTTGCATTCCTTCCTTGCTCTAAATCTTGCCATGAAAGAAATTCAGAATTTTTCTCATCTGCATCATGAAATTCGAGCCTGAGATTGATTCCTTCATCTACAAGAGATGATGTTATTTCACATAAGGGCTCAGTTTGTGCCATCTTTTGACATAGTTCATTCAACTTCTGAGACAATAGTTTGTTCGTTTCAAGAGCTTCAGTTTTAAATTGATCTAATTTAGGATAATCCATAAATTTGTCCAATCTTGCTTGGAATATTTTCTCTTGTTCAACCTTAGCAGTTTTCTCATTTTGCAGTAAGGTTTGTAACTTTGCCACTTCTTGATTTAACTGCTGAAGCTTATTCAAAGCTTGTTGATCAATGTTTTTCTTTTCAATGCTAAGTTTCTCTTCCAACTGTTTAGCTCTGAGCTCTTCTTCTTGCAAGCCGTTCTAACTGTATTATCTTTTGCTGATTTTATTTTGCTTGTTCTTCCAGCATAGCTATCTGTAAGTCCTTTTGTTTCATCATTTGGGCGGCTTCAGAAGCTTTGTCTATAGTGGTTACATTATAGGCACCTGCATACTGTGACAATTTGGTGAGATCCTCTGAAGGATTCACCTCAGTATTTTTCCAGACAATGTTCATAAGTTCAACTTGTGATGTTGAAAGAGACTCTTGATCTGTTCTTCTTCTCTTCCTCTGCTTCCTGACAACAACCCTATGCTTAAGACTATAAAAGATATCTAGAGGAGGAATATCTTCTACTTTCAACACAATTTCTTCTGTAGGATGCTCAGGGATGATTTCCATATCTTGATCTTTCAAAATGTCAACTTGAGGATTATTTTGTGATCCTATTTGCTGAACAAATTGTTCATATTGACGTAGCAATTGGGAAGTAATAATAACTTCAGTAGAATCCATCGCTTTCTCTGTGGCCTTTTCTCGTTCAAGTTGATTATCTGGCTTATTACCAATATTTTCTTTCCCAGTCTGCACATTAGTCTGACTGCCTGTGCCTTCTTTTTCTGTTTGAACATTAGCCTTGCTAGCTGTCTCTCCTTTCTCAGTATTTACATCAGTCTTGCTGCCAGTGTTTTCATTCTATTTATCAGGCTTAGTTCCTGTGATTCCCTTCTCAGTCTGTACATTGATTTTGCTGGTAGATGCTTCTTTCCCTGCTTTGCTAGCTGCATCTTCTTTTTCCTTCTGCTCTGTTTCTATATTTTTAGCTCCTTGCGAATGGATTCTTAATTGGTCAAGAGGAGATTTTAGTAGTCTCTGACTTCAAAACAGCATTAATTTATTCATATCTTCAGTATGAAACTTGGATTTAGCTAAGTTATAGACTTGGGAAAATTGATCAACAGAAACAAATAAATCATCAAAATCATCGGGTTCATGCTTAAACCGAGCAATTGAAACTGAAGTTGCGAAATCGAATGCTACTTTTCTCGAGTCATACTGACTGCCTGGGACTGTTGAGAGCTTAAGATCCCTTATTTTGATGACTTCCTTCTCAGCATGTATGAAGTTATTAAGAGTATAATCTCCACAATGGAATGGAAAATTAAGCCACATCAATTTCTTGTTATTCTTTAGACAACTTGACATGCCTTCTACTGTCAACTGGTAGGAAATTTCTTGTGCTAACAGTTTGTCGAGAACAAATGAAATGAGGAGAACAACTATATGAAAATATGTATTCATTGATTTCAATTTATTATCTCCGTGTTTAAACTTAAATGCTCTCTATAAGAGTCACACTCATGCATTCAAAATATAATCAATCACCATCATTCATTTTATTTTCTATTTAATAATAACCGTACAATCGGATATTGGAAAATTTGAAATGCGAATATAAAAATTTTCTTTTGAATTTTGCGATTGCGATGAGTAAATAACATATGCGTAGTGTAAAAATTAAGTATCAATCGCATCGGAGTTTATCAAAAGGGACAAAAAATAACATTTCATGATCACCACCGATTTGCGATTGCGATGATGGTATATCACATCTGGAAGGAGGAGAAATAAGCACTTGTATCTTCATCTGGAAGGAGGGAAAATAAGCAGGCACATAACATTGTAAGGCCCTAGGCGATGTTAAAAAGAAGACAGAGTCGTAGATATTTAAGATGAAAGAAAATGGTGAAAAGAGAGTTGTAGATAGTTAAGATAAATATTAATTTTGTCTTTTAAAAATGGATTAAAATGTCCTTTTGTGGAGTACTGTATAAAAAAATATAATATAAAAAATTGGTAATCCATAGTATTGATTCATGATATTGTAACATAATTTATTCAGATATTAAGAATCTCTATAGTATGGTGAGGGTAAATCTCCATAATTAAGAATTTTGTTAAGATCTTTGAAATGTCATATATATATATATATATATATATATATATATATATGATAAAATGTTATAATTTAGTTAATTTCAATGATTTTTTAAATTTTAGTAATGGTAAACATATCATGAAGTAAGTATAGACTGATTCTTATGAACATTTACTAGCCATTTAATTTACATGGAAATTCTAGAAATAATACATATTCTTACTTGGTCTCATTTAATTTTAATAATCATTTAAATATATAAATTTATTTCTAATTTTATAGAATTTTGTTTTCTTTGAAATATCTCATTTCCACTTGTTTCCCTTTCTATTTATAATGAAATATCTCATTTCCACTTGTTTTCAGTTTTTTAACACCACATAATATATGTAATTCAAAAAAAATTTCTTCTTAATTTTAACTTTTTAACATCATATATAATATCACTAATATGAAAAAAATAAATTAGTAATATTTTTCTATAAGAAAAATACCTTAATAGCTTTTTAACGTCATATATAATGTCACTAATATTAAAAAAATAAATTAGTAATATTTTTCCATAAGAAAAATACCTTTAAAAAATGGATAATGTAGATATATAATGGAAGAGACCAATAACCCTTATTCTAACCTAATACTTTCAAATGAAAATACAATAAAATAATATTAATTTTACTTTATGAGTATTATATATACTTATAAAAGAATACTTTCAAATGAAAAAAACAATAAGAAAATATTAATTTACTTTATCATAAAATATAATATTATGAACATTATATATACTTATAAAAGAATGCAAAGCTAATTTAAATATAAGACACTGAATAAAGTCAGAACCGCGAATATAATCTTTCCGCTAGCAACCATGCCAGTGCCAACTCCTTCAGATCGTTGGGCATTCCAGACCACCAGTCTGAGCTCTGCTGCAGACCTTCCCCTCCCGGGATTTCCATTTTTAATGAATAGAGATGTTTTGATTTTTATATAACTAATCTTCCGAATTTCAGCTTGAATCGGTGAAAGTCTGCAAACAGAGAGAGATCCGTGCCCTAATGACATCACAATCTATATCTGATTGTTTAAATGCGATGATATAACGATTCTATGGCTTCTCTATATGTTTATGTGGTTAGAATTTGAAGGGACTGTTTCGAGAATATGATTCGCTTACTTCATTTGATGCGATGATATAACGATTCGATGGCTTCTTTATAAGTTTATGGAGTTAGAAATTTAAGGACTATGTCCGGAATGTGATTTTCTTCAATGGAAGCAAACGATGAGTCCATAATATTTTGAATTTCAAACGTCTAGTTAGTCCCTGCCGCCTGCGGCATGGCAGGGACTATTGTAATCGATTTCCCGAAGTTAGTATTAGTCTAGCTCAGGTATAATCAAAGTTTTTAAATATAAGTCGAGTGTTAATCCACTATGACCAAAGGTATAATCAAAGTTTTTAAGTATAAGTCGAGTGTTGATCAACTATAATCAAAGTTTTTAAACCTACACTCATTTACCATCTTATTTGGCTTTTTCCCGAGGCGAGGAGGCAGAAACATAGATTAAAATTATAAATTTGTTTCATATTTTCGAATAGGGAAAAGTTAGCTCACTTAATGCTAGCATTATTGGAAAACATTAAATGCTTATACATACGAGTGGAATCAATGTTTGAAAGGGTGCTTTTGAGAGAATGCTCTGTAAAACTGCCACATACATCTCTCCATGCACATAGTGTCACGTACACTGCCCTGCGAGGTATCCTGCAAGGTATCAGTAGTAGGGTTAAATTAAATGCATCCATTGAGGGCCGAGTAGTCACCGACTGGAGCGTGCAGGTTCTGAACAGCTCCTTCGTTTCTTCATTATCAATCCATTGGGGGTCGAGTAGTCATCGTGCGTGGACCAACAAGAGCGTGCAGGTTCTGAACGATGCTTCTCGCCGCGGCTGGAAAGAGTTTCTCCTTCGCATGTATAAGAGAGTAGTATGAGAGCAGCAATAGGGGCTCTTCTGACCCATTCTCTTTCTACACCACCAATTCTTACCAGCGAATTCGCCATGGCCATGGCAGACCTCCTCGCATTCAGCTGAGAATGAGTAGCAGAAGTTGGGGAATTATCAGAATTTTTGTGAAGACTGCAACAGAATGAACATATGCTCCACGCTTTTCCAGAACTTGAAGACGTGTGCAGCTTGCTATGTCCTTTTTCTTTTCTAGTGTTGAACAACTATAACCAAAGTTTTTAAACCGACACTAATTTACCATCTTATTTGGCCTCTTCCCGAGGCAGGGAGGCGGAAACATAGATTAAAATTAAAAATTTGTTTCATATTTTCGAACAGGTAAAAGTTAGCTCACTTAATGCTAGCATTATTGGAAAACATTAAATGCTTATACATGCGACTGGCATCAATGTTTGAAAGGGTGCTTTTGAGAGAATGCTCTATAAAACTACCACATACACCCCGCCATGCACATAGTGTCATGTACACCGCCCTGTGTGGTATCCTGCGAGGTATCAGTAGAAGGGTTAAATTAAATGCATCCATTGAGGGCTGAGTAGTCACCGACGGGAGCGTGGAGGTTCTAAACAACTCCTTCGTTTCTTCACTATCAATCCATTGAGGGCCGAGTAGTCATCGTGCATGGACTGACAGGAGCGTGCAGGTTCTGAACAGTGCTTCTCGCCGCGGCTGGAAAGAGTTTCTCCTTTGCATGTATAAGAGAGCAGTATGAGAGCAGCAGTAGGGGCTCTTCTGGCCCATTCTCTTTCTACACCGCCAATTCTTACTAGCGAATTCACCATGGCCATGGCAGACCTCCTTGCATTCAACTGAGAATGAGTAGCAGAAGCTGGGGAATTATTAGAATTTTTGTGAAGACCTTTAATGGAACGAATACATGCTCCACACTTTTCCAGAACTTGAAGACCTGTGTAGCTTGCTATGTCCTTTTTCTTTTCTAGAAAATGAGAAGTTATGTAACAGATAGCAGGACTGCCGAAAGTGCTGAGCTTTACCGTCACAGATGGCTTACCAATCTCTAATAATTCCATATCGCTGAGGCCGCCGCTCTTGAGAATGTCAAGTGTATCTGGTAAGTTTCACAGTGCGCTTCTAGACATTAAAAATTCATGCTTTACTGTAAAAAACTTAAAAAATACTAGACTAATGAAATTATTGAAGAACATTTGCCAGCATTTTTAAAGACATTTTTCCGTCAAAATTAAGACGATTGTTTTTCACAAAATAAGCTACAATAGTACAAATATCCATGCATTATTACAGATCTATACTATAATGTAGGGTTCATGTTGCATTTAACACTTTAACACGCTATAAAGAGGCTGTAGATCTAACGCTTTGTACAGGAAAGAAATTCTTTTATATAGGTTAAAACTAGCTACAACAGTTATCTTTATAAGCGTTAATACGCTCTCAATTTGTACAAAAACATTGCGCTTTTTTTCCTGAAATGGCCAATTTATTACAATATTGGAGTTTGTTTTAAAAAGGAGAATTAGGTTTAGGTAAAATCCCAAATTCGGGGAAGGAGTAACGCCAACACTGTGTTTCCACTCTAGGCTGGGTACTTTTGTCTAAATATGAAAATTTTGCAACTAACCTTTCAAGTTCACCTTGGAAGCAGTAACGCCAACACCGTGTTTCCACTCCAGGCTTGGGTACTTTTGTCTAAATATGAAAATTTTGCAACTAACCTTTCAAGTTCACGGGACAACACTGCAACCTTGCTTGGATACTTGCTTCCTTGTCATTGGTTATTAATTCAAGTGGCAAATCACTTAGCTGCAGTGACTGCTCTCAACACCCTTCTAAGAAACTCGTGTGTGCATTCAATGATGATCATTACTGTGCATAACAACTTTGCGCCATGGAATATTAACACAGCACATACACCTGATAAGTTTTCGGAATGTTTTCATCTTTTATTGATCGACTCTGTCTTTTCTAGCATGATACAGTGTTAGGTGGCTTGGTTTAGTGCCCTGCATGCATGCACCGGTTCAGAAGGAGGTGAAACACCTTACCCTCAAGGGAGGGCCCACATGGTCATCGAGTTTTACTTTAAATTTTTTATTTTATATGAAAACATATAATGGCTTCCAGCTATGGTATAAGAATGATACAATCTGCCATGTTTAGCTCGCATATTTTTATGTTGCTAGGCTATTTTACATTTTTTCTTCTATGCAGAGTGCATAGAAAATAGAAAATATTGAATCTGATGTATTTCAATGATTCAATTGATTCTGTGCAGTGTGCACAGGCTATTGAATTTGAGATATTCCATATTCAATTGTCTATATATACCTTGCACCAACATTTCATATTCATCTAGGCTTCTGTCCACCCTATAAGGTGTATAGAGAGTACTGGATCTGGAGTATCCCAAATCCTCCACTCTACAGCTTAATAGTATATCATTGGGTGTATTGAATATTCAATATCTAAACACTTAGACAACACCTAATAGGTATTCTTCACTCAAATGCTGCACAAAAGATCCATACTGTGCTAAATGCTTCTTACAAATTTCGTGTCAAAGGGAATTGAAGTAAACAGATGTTGAAATAAATAGATGCTCTCTGGCACGGAATTTGTCAGAAAGTATTCAGTAGAGAAGGGTAATAGGCTAAGCATGAGGTCGAAGCAGAGATATGATGGAGGACGCACATATCAGAAAAACCTACTGGATGTAGATGGCCGTAACGAAAAATATAGTCTGCATTGTGTTTAGTGGTTCTCTTAAGCTGATGACGTCCATTCAAGCAGATATTTGAAGCAACCACATCGAAACGAAATGTGTGGCTTATTAATTCATTCAAATAATGTGCAGAGCCGGACTAGGCCGGCTAGGCATTTTGGGTGTGAAAGGATTTCCCAGATCCGATTCACTGAGTGTGGATTATTTCATTATGTGTTTATGTATTGATGATTTGGAGATCAAGTGATCACTACTATTTCTTGAAGATCGATGAGATATCTGCATCTCAATCACACCATAAATTCTTGTGAAATCTTCTAACAAACTTTTATAGTTCGCAGACTTCCGAAATTACTGTTAATCATATCTTAGGGTAAGAAATAAATTATTTTTAAAGTTTGTACCTTTCCGTCCTAACTAACTTTTCATCTGAATTCTTTCAAGGGTATTTGAGATGGAACCTTCTATGTATCCTACAAGTCTAAGAGGTGATTTGTTCTGCAACCATGACCGGAATTGATTCGCAGAGGAAAAATGGAGCCGATCCCTATTGGGGTATATAAATATCTCAACCTATTTACCCTTTTTAGTTACATGTTTGTTTTTCTTTGATGTAACCATGACCATGCATTGGTTTCATCACTAGCACTGGATTCCTCATTCCTCACCATAGTTAGTTAAGGGATAGCCCGATCACAATTAGTTGTTTTTTGGTGTTTGGAATCTATTAGCATAGTCTCACTCGTGTTTAAATTTCTAGAGGGTTTAGCCCATAATATTTTTTTAGTGTGGGAGCATACAAGGCTGTAGTATAAGAGGATTCAAGAAATATGAAAGCAATTCCCATCACCAACTAAAAGAGGATACAAGAAATATGAAAGAAATTCCCATCACTAACTAAGGCTTTGGACTTTTGGTGTTTGGAATCTATTAACAGCAGTTTCACTGGTGTTAGACTAGTGGAGGGTGTTGGACTAGTGGAGTAGAGTAAAATCATGCATGCATAAGTTTCACTACTCTTCATTATAAGTGGAGTGATGTATGAGCTATGAAATAGGTAACTCATGAATCCATGTTTATTTTATAGTTTACTAAGACTGGTCTCATATGAATTCAATACAGTTGCATGAGCCATGAAATAAGTAACTCATGAATCCATGTTGATTTTCTAGTTAACTAACACTAGTCTCAGTTGAATTCAATAATGTTTCATAAGCCATACAATACAATAGTTAACTCATGAATCCATGTTGATTTTCTTATTAACTAAGATGAGGTATCAATTGAGTTCAGCAAAGTTCCATCTATAGAAGCTGATTTTCTAGTTATTTTGAGATTCTACTAGTTCAGTTGATTAAATAACTAGTTAAATAGACCTAATATATTATCAATGCAATATGATACTCAACCAAAAACATGTTCTCATAGAAACTATATATATTCTAGTTAACTAAGACCAGGTGTGAGTTGAGTTCAACACAGTTCCACTTATACAAACTTATTTTCTACCTACTTTGAGACTCTACTAATTCAGTTGATTAATTAACTTACATAGTTAACTGGACCTAAGATATTATCAATGCAATATGATACCAAACCAGAGGGCATGTCCTCATAGAAACTATATATAGTGAGAAAAATTGAATTCCAATTCCTTTTGCAATTTTTAGTTATGAGCTTGTAATTGTTACTTTTATTTTACCACATGTGTAACAAAAAATTTCACAATCCCAACCCTCCCATGTAGTAGGATCTATTTCATTCAGCTTGCATCCCGTGTGGTTTTCCATGGTGTCTCAACACAAAAAACTTTATGTTGGTGAAAGAATCGCTTCAGATTTAATTGTTTTAGATTAATTGTTTTCGATATGCTACTTAATGCTTTCTTTTGTGCCCCACTAGCAAGAAACTAGAATACATATTTCTGAGAAAGCGAATCTCGATGTCAAGGTAGAGGATGTCAGATTTCAATGTGAACTGATTTCAATTAAGTACCTTCAGTAAATAATTTAAATTGATTTTAAATTTCACAATCACTATTAATTAAATATAGAGACTTAATTTCCAAAATTTGAGATTAGAATAAAAACAAGAAGGGCTGCGCGACAGCAAGTCCCTGTCGCCAGCCAGAGTAATTGTCAACAGCCTGCATCAAGTCCACATCATTAACCACAGATTCTATAAACTCCAAATGAACTCTTTCCCAAAACTAAAGGTAGATATGACATCCTTCTCTGTTCTCTTTTTGGACAATAGTTGAACACTTGAAACCTCACGTGTGTAAAGATCAGATTCTACTAAAAACAAAGAAACATAATGCTGCTATGATCTTTTAGGCTGTGAGATCCACTCTTGTCTGTTTCTATTATCACGAAGACCAAAAATTATATAGTACATGAAGGTTTTACCTTCATTGGCTTATATAATGGTAACTGGTCTATATATTACATGAATGAAATATTAATATTATCTTGTTATATCATGCAATTTTTAGCCCAATTTGTGTTCACGATTGAGAAGCTGGAGATGATGTATTTTGTAAAACGGGATTCAAGTGTTTTGTTTTTATAATTTTGTAAAACTAGATAACAAGACTACAATTTAAACTGGGTTCGGAATGAACTATGCTTCTACTAATGTACGTGCTATCAAGCTTGAAGTTGTACGCAATTATAGAGATAATTTGTTCCATAGAAATGGTGTTACAGAGATAAGTTGTTCCATAACAATGGTGTTACAGAGATAAGCTTATGTTATGCTACCCATAAACTACCACTATTTAGGGATGAAATAGAAGAGTTTATAGCATATTATCTGGGATTCACATGTAAAAGAGAATGCCAAGCATGACCAAGATACTAAAAAATTATAATAGAAATCATAATATAAAGATATAGATAAAAGATTCTGTATATTTAACATGAATAGGTACAAAAAAAATAGAAAATGAGCTTAGTAGATTACTTGCCTATTTATAATTCGATTTTTTGGCAATTGAAACTTGATAGTAAGTTACAACTCTTAGTTAGTACCTTACGATGCACCCATTTAGAATCAGTAGTCCTAGACACATAGTTGCATTCATGATAGGAAGGGAGTGTCACTCCTAACATGGACGTGGTTTCTGTCTTGCATTCATTTTTGGAGCGCAGAGATGAGGTTTTTATATAACGAATTTGTCCAACTACATTAATTAATATGGAGAAGTGGGTTTTAGAAGAGCTGGCACTCAGGTTAGGATATATATATATGCTTTTACAGGAGGTAATTGCAGTGGGAAGAACATTTTCTTGTATAAAGGGTTACCAAGTGGATGAAAACAAGGAGATGATGGCCTCAGGACTGCAAGTAAATTATGGACATATCATTAAGTTCGCATGGTCCTGAATGCAAGTGGTATTTGACACTATCATGCTGGTTTTGTGGAGGCTAGAGCTCATATTTTAGATTCATTTGTTTTTCGCCCAGGAGTTGTTGAGATGATGCCCATTATTGATTTTGTCGTTACAACATTTTTTAATACTCCACGAAAAAGTAATATGATTCAGGACAAGAAATTTTTTTCACTCTATTGATGCATTTGAAGCCCTATTTTACAACTTTTAATGGCTGATTTATGATCCAAAAAAAATACAAACCCATGGTTATGTTCCTCTGTGACTTTGCCTTATTCTTTATCATGTTATTGTTTTAATATTTCCTATACCCTTAAGTTCCTTTGATGGGCAGCTACTTTTAAGAATTTTAATAGTCGTGCCTGACATCTTTTTGCAATTTCACACTTGTCCTGGCTGAAGGCAGGGACTAGCTACCTTGCAGCCACCCTTGTTATATTTGAAATCGTGAATCGATACATTCTCTTCGGATTTTTCAGCTCTTCCATTATAATTATTATTATCATTATTATAAGATAACGGACATTTTTTTGTTGCAAAAATTAATGTAATACTTTAATAATTTCCAGCTCTTCCTTTATAATTATTATTACAAGATAACAGACATTTCGCTGTTGCAAAGATTATTGTAATGCTTATTAAAGTATTATGAGAATAAAATTTATGATGTATTATGAGAATACAAATGATACCAAAGACTTGGTGTTATTATGAAGGAATTAACATTAAAATAAGCTGCTATTATAATAGAAATTGTGTACATTGAAGAAATGTCACAAAGGACATTGAAGATTAAAAGTGGAATTGTGGAATTATTGAAGTGGTTGTCGAGTTATCATGGGCAAAAAAGTTTTATCCTGTTCTCAAACGATTATGTAATTATAGTAATTGTTAATGACATAAAGTACCCATGTGTTGAAAGATAATAATATGACAGAAAAATTAATAAAGTCAATAAAGTCAAGGAGAAAAAAAGAGCATAAATGGTATAAATGGTATTTTATTATATATATATATATATATATTTGGGTAAGTAGAGTTGTTACATTTGTTGACCTTCTCCTATCAAGAATTTCCTCATATCTTATTTTGTTATTCATTTACCCCTTTGTATTATTAGGTTGGTCTTCTTCCCTCTCTGCAACCTTATGAGGTTTATTGTATGGTCTCTAATGACATTTCCGCGTGTAGTGTTTTTCTCTTTACCCCGTCTAGGGTTTTACCTACTCAGTTTTTTTGCAATGTTATGGAGAGGGGAGGTTTGGACTCCAATTATAATAGTGGTAATGCTAAATTCTAGTATTGAAAGGGTCTCACCATTGTCGATCCGCCTAGTTTGGGGGTTTTGGTCCTATTTCGAGGGGTTTATGTTTAACAATGTGGGATTTTAGTATGGTTCAATAGGGATCCTGTCCTGTGCTGGGGGGTTCTAGTTGGGTTCGGTGGGATTCTGTCCATGCATGATTTGTCGCGAAAATAAAGAAAATTTATGTATCTTTGGAAAAAACTGGCTAGTCGGGTCACTTGAATAACAAATGATGACATGCATTGCACCGCTAAAAATGAGGACGTTACTCTCAACAATTGGGATATTCTCTTCTATTTTTTAACTAAAACTATTCTTGAAATTTTGTTGCAATATTCAGGTATTTTTAAATCACATAGAGGTTTTCCTCTAGCACTAATCTCGTACTCACCTCGACAGTGTCAGTTAATCCTAAGGTTGGTACTCCACCTGCAAGATAGAATGGTGAAACTTCAGGCAACAAAAAAGGATGCAAAGGACAAAGGAAAGAAGAATAAGAGTAAGCCCAAAGCGGGTCCAAGCAGGAATGGAAGGAATTCTGGAAAAGAGATTATGGAAAATATTTTTGATGCCTATACATCAGGTACTCCTTCTCAAGTGAAGGCACTCATTTTAGGTTGGGAGCATGACTGTCAAACCAAAGAGGAGGGTGAAATACAAGAGGAAGCGATGGAGTTTCTAAAGGATCTAGACAATACCAGAAGTAGACTGTTTTTATATCAAAAATATATTCATACTGATTGGATATTGAAATGTATACTTGCAAAAGCCATAATTAGTATTCAGGAAATTAGAGGAGAACCAAAATCTGCCTCAACTTTAGCTGAGATGAGAAGGGATATTCAAGAAATCCACCTCATGCAATGCCACCAAAACGTCTGCCTCGGCACCATGGATCAACAACTGCAAAGTCTGCATCACGTGGATATGGCAGGCTCTAGTGTAAAGGACCCCACGCCTATTAAGTCATCTGATGATTGAGTTTTATGAAATATTTTACTTTTTTTTCATTTTGATATGCACATTATGGGTAGCATTTACTTTCTGAAGTTCTTGTATGTAATGGACAACAAATTGAACATATATGACAGTATTAGGTTCAAATTGTATCAATTTTGGTTGGCCTATGATTCTTTAAGGTGGCCTACAGACTTGGTTTCTGCGAGCAGGTTGAGGCCATCTAATATATTTACTGTAACTTTTTTTTCTCTTTTTGATTAATGGAAAATATGAAAGATTTGTTGAAATTACAAAAAAAAAAAAAAAAAACCTCTTCTAACAAGAAAACCAAGGGCATGAAGGAAAGTACAAATTTTACATGCATCATGCCTTTGCAGCAGCTTCCAAAAAATTGGTTTAGAAATCAAATGTTTTGAGAAAGTAATGTACCTTTTTTACCTGGAAAATGCTGCCACTAGAACGCTAAATGAGTCTTGTGAAAAAATTTCAGAGAGAATGCTAAATTTGGCGCAACTCTGACCTTGTCTCCCAAGCTCTCTTCCTTGGTACCACATCCTATTATAATGAAATAAATAAATATAACTTATTTCTCTCTAAGGAATGGTTCATTAATCGGGGTATAATGGTGAGTTAATAAGGGTCAATTCTGTTAGTTCCTCGTTTGGCGTCTAAATCGTTGTGTGGGGGTGTCTCCTGCACAGGGGTCAATTTCACGATTTCCTGGTTTGTCTCCAATAGTCAAAAGGACGACAGTCCTTGAAATAAAGGACAAAAGAAGGGGGAGACTTGGCCTTGGAAGCCAATCTTAGTTGTTGGACTGTACCCTTTTCTTAGTGATGATATCAACGAAAAGGTGGGTGATTTATTGAGAGTTTGCTTCTTTACATCCACTTGCATCTTCATGTGCAAGGAGGAGAAATAAGCACTTGCATCTTCATCTAGAAGGAGGGGAAATAAGTAGGCACTTAACATTTTAAGGCCCTACGCGATGCTAAAAATAAGGCAGAGTCGTAGATATTTAAGATGAAAGAAAATGGTGAAAATAAGGTTATAGATAAATAAGATGGAATATTAATTGTCTTTTAAAAATAGCTTAAAATGCATTTTCTTGTAGTAATGTATAAAAAAAATTATAATATAAATAATTGTTATAAGTGAGTTATAATTTTTTTAGCATGTAGTATTGGTAATCCATAGTATTGATCCATGCTATTGTAACAAAGTTTATTTAGATATTAAAAATATCTATAGTATAGTGAGAGTAAATCTTCATAGTTAAGAATTTTGTTAAGATTTTTGAAATGTCATATATATCATAATAATAAAATGTTATGATTTAGTTAATTTTAATGAATTTTTTAAATTTTAGCAATGCTAGACATATCATGAAGTATAGATTCATTCTTTTGAACATTTACTAACCATTTAATTTATATAGATATGCTAGTTTTATGTGTTAATGGAAAATAATACATATTCTTACTCGGTTTCATTTATTAATAATCATATAAATGTATTTCTTATTTTATGATGAAATACATGGTTTTACTTTCTATTTATAATAAAATATCTCATTTCCTCTTGTTTTCAGCGTTTTAACACCCCATGATATATTTAATTTAAAAAAAATATCTCTTAATTTTTGCTTTTTCACATCATATATAATGTGGATAACATTAAAAAATTAAATTCATAATACCTTGCCATAAGAAAAATACCTTAAAAAATAGATCCATGTAGATATATAATAGAAGAGACTAACAACGCTTATTCTAACATAATAGTTTCAAATGAAAATACAATAAAATACAATATTAATTTTCCTTTATCATAAAATATAATATCATGAATATTATATATACTTATAAAAGAATGCAAAGCTAATTTAATTATAAAACACTTAATAAAATGATAAATTTATTTTAGCCCATACAAATTTTATTGAATCAAAAGAATAGATAAAGCTAAAAATTTATAAGTTTAAAATGTTTTAAAGCAATAGCTGCAAGGAAAAGATTGAATGTGAACGAGGAGATGGTTGATCTACTCTACATCCTTATTTGGTCAAGGTTCAAAGACAAAAAAACATCCAATATCATACCAGCCGATCAACTGGGAAACCCTTGGAAATTCGGGAAGCCACGTCCATGTATTTTGGCTTAAATTATAAACAAGCTCCCCATTACAACGTCAATCTCTAATGGAAACCAAATTCCTCATTCCTTCAAAAGTAGGCATTAAAATTCCATGATAAAAGCCGTCGACGTCCTTTCTGTGAAAATCCAAAATAGCTAAAGGCGTCCTTGCAATCTTTGTAACCCGAACCATTGTGGGGTTTGAATTGTCTAACTCCCATATAATAATATCAGCTAAAGCAGATATACATGAAGCTAGATTAGATATACATGAACCTAGAAGCATTCGTGACCCACAAGTGAACAGGACGTCACGCCTGCTCTGTAAGATTCCAAACAATAAATTTTTTGAATAGATCTAAAACATCTTAGTGTTCTCATTTAATACAATCTTTCATCAAGAACTAGAACACAAGAATTGCAGCCATTTTATTTATATTATTCACTGAAAGTAAAATTCATGCCCATACCATAAAATCCTGTAAATGGCATGCACAGTTGCTTGACAATGACAAATATAAGAAACTAAAGCCCACTTGTGAATCCTGGATGGATCCACCACATAAACATTATTGCAGGGTTTCCATCCTGTGATCAATGCTAGAACTGGCTAGGCCAGGTTCTCAACCCAAACACAATAAGATGGATAATCCAAAATGCTTTTAAATGCCTAGTTTCGCTCCCCTTTTATAAGCTTGATGGACTTTCTAGATATCTTATTTTATTATTTTTCTCGGAAACCAACAACAAATACCATGGGTCAATACCATGGGAAAATACCATGGATTGATTCTATCCACTTTGACTGGATCAAAAAAGGGAATATTACAAATCCTCCCACCCAAAGATTGCTTGTCCTCAAGCGATCCACTTCTATCCAGAACATAAGCATTTGTACATTGATACCAGGATCCCATACAATCCGATGCGCCCTCCATGTTGAATGGTCTTGAATGGATCCTTCGATTCCTAGATCCCAAAAAATCCTCTGAACAATCATTTCCTCAATGGATTCTCTTGGATCCTAATACCACCTAAATCTTGGGACCTGTGGGTTATGGTACCATTTCAACTCTTACACCAAATGGTCCAAGCTGTAATTTTTCCTTGGCTATGGGTATCCTCCAAATAATCAACCCATCAATATAATACCAACTCATAACCTCTCGCCAATCCATACTTGGGAAAGAATGAGTATTTGCAAATATATTGTGTTGATGTTGTTTGATGCTCGATTCATGCTGCTCTACTTGGTTACCCAACATGATGCATTTGGAGAACTCCGCCCTTCTCTTCCCAAAGTATACAGATGGGTTGTCAGTGTTGCAGGCCTTATCTATGTATTCTTGGAGAGGGCTGCTTTGGAACTCCCAATTGTGCTCCTCTTGCTGCCTTGTGAGGGATTTGAGTTGTTCCTCAACACTAGACAACTTGGTCGTTGATTCAGCACATACCCCTATGAGTTCCTCAATTTTTTTGTTCTCCTATAAGAAAGTGTTTCGGACTATCCAGGCTCTTTGTTTCAACAACATAAGATCTGTCTTGAAATGCATTATCCTCTCCTGAAAATATTTCACTGGAAATTCTAGTGCCCTGCTGAATGTCTCTGTATTTGGCTGCATTGGATGCCCCACAACCACATCTTCAACTTGAGCCTTTGACCAACTCTCTAGGAATGGTCCATTTTGCACATTATGTTGGTCATGTTGCTCCTCGTGATCATACTCATCATGCTGGTTCACTATGGTTGGATCCTCACTCAAATCTCCCAGGTCTCCTTCATCTGTGGAGATAATATGTTCATACCTTTCAATTTTCGAACATAGATGGATTGGTGGAATTTTATGTATACTTGATTGTTCATATTATTTGTGGATATTCACCTGGGAATCTATGAACTCCCTTGTATAGGAGTCTACCTCATCGATATCATTAGGTAGAACTCCCTCATGAACTTCCAAATGCTTGTCATCTTGCAAGCCTCCCTGAATAATGTCACGATGTTGCTCACCATCCTGAAGATCAATAGAAAAATCTACAAAATATTCCCCATGATTTGAGGTAATCTCCTCTTGTTCTGTCTTTGTTGCCTTCTTCTTATCACCTAAACAAGAATGGTTAAGGGCCCAAGGTCCCTTGCAGATAAAGAATAGTCATCTCCTCCTTATTTCATTCTAGCAACTAATTTTGTTCTTGCTTTGATTATCATTTTGGTCTATGGAGATATGGCTACTTAAAGAACCATATAACCTCACTAGTACATCAAGGATTTTCTAGTTTTTTTTCAAAATTTCTTCAAGACGGTCCATCTTCTCCCATACCCAAACAGGAATATATTAATTTTTCATAGGAAGATTTTGTCAATCATGCCTTCAAATATTTTCACAAATTTAACCCACATACTTATAAATGATTTTCCCTTCACTTATGTCTCCCAATAAAAATAGTTTACTAAAAAATAAAAATCCAACTAGGGTGATAAATATCACCGAAGTGAGAAATGCTGGCTAGGGTGAAAAATAAATTTCACCAAATTTCCTTGCAAAAAACTCTTAGGCTGGTAGGATGCACAACTCTGATACCACTGTAAGATTCCAAACAACAAAAATTTTGAATAGATCTAAAACATCTTAGTGTTCTCATTTAATACAATCTTTCATCAAGAACCAGAACAGAAGAATTGCAACCATTTTATTTATATTATTAACTGAAAGTAAAATACATGCCCATACCATAAAATCCTATAAATGGCATACACAGCTGCTTGAAAATGACAAATACAAGAAACTAAATTCCACTTGTGAATCCTGGATGGATCAACCACATAAACATCACCACGGGGTTTTCGTCCTGGGATCAATGCTAGAACTGATCAAGCCAGGTTCTCAACCCAAACACAATAAGATAGATAATCCAGAATGCTTCTAAATGCCTAGCCTCTCTCCCCTTTTATAGGTTTGATGGAATTTCTAGAGATCTTATTTTATTATTTTTCTCAGAAACCAACAAAAAATACCATGGGTCAATAGCATGGGAAAATACCATGGATCCATTCTCTCCACTTTGACTGGATTAGAAAAGGGAATATTACACACCGCCAATCATCCAAATTCTCTAACGATAACGGCGTGAACAAGGACGTCCCCTTTAGGATGCTGAAAGCCATGATTCCCCCCTTGAATAATTAATTACATTCACAGATTTTAAATACAAGAAGTCCCCGGAAGCAACAATCTCCCTCATTGATCTAAAATTCATGGGAAGCGTATTCGCACTGTTCTCCACGACTTCAAATTGGAATCATAAATTTTTACTCTCTCTTCCTATACATCTACGTCCATTGCCAACATCATCACTATAACTTTATATTTGTCTCCGTTGTGTCCGTGGCCCTCCTATGTGATCATGGTTGTGGCCCAAAAAAAATCATCTATCTTGAGAAGTGCTATTGACTTTTCTGTAAGAGGATTGCAGAAAATATGCATGCACTCAGACCTGCAAATATGAAAAAGAATGGGTTAATAAGAAAAAATCTGCCAACGTTATATTTTTTCTCTAAGAAGGCGAGGGACAGTAGCTTCCAAGTTTTTGTGAAGAAGTAGTACGCCCTGCAATTCAACCAATTCCAGCCATGACAGAAAACACGCCATGGTTTTTTTGTTGGGAGGTGCTGCTGTAGGTTTTAAACCTGAACAGAAATTATCTACACACGAATATTATAATATAAAATAAACAATAGCTAGAGCATAAAACATAAAACAGATAAACACAGAGATTTTCCCCTGGATCCCAAATCGGGACGACCAGATTGATTTTTAATTATATTCCTTTTAGTGTTACAACACATATGTATACATGTCGAAGCATACATGAACCCTAATCCATTAACCCTGGATTAGAACATAACCGTAGTTCCCTTGACCAGATCTACAAAAATACCAGGGGCCAAAAACCATCGTACCCCGAAACCATGTACAAAACCATGCACAAAACCATGGGCACGTGCTTAGTCATGGAAAGAATATAACACATACCCAACATTCTCCCACTTGTTGTTTTCTTTCCGCAGGGGGCCACAAGAGAGCTTAGTCATTGGCCCAATTCTTCAACACCCATTATTTCTCTACACCAAGAGAACTTTTAAGTGCTCACAGACTTTGTCAGTGCATCTGCAACATTCTTCAAAGTGTCCACCATTACCAGCAAAACCCTTTTAGCCTCAACCATAGCTCTAACAAAGTGATATTGAACATCAATGTGCTTTGTCTTTGAATGATAAACAAGGTTCTTAGCCAGGAAAATTTCACTTTGGCTATCACAGTCTATCCTTATAGCTTGCTGTACCAACCCCATACTTGAACACAATCTCTACAACCAGAATTCTTCCTTGCTTGCATGAGTGGCTGCTATGTATTCTTCCTCTGTAGTTGAAAGAGCCACTACAGACTATCTTTTACTCATCCAACTGACTGCGCCTCCAAATAAGCTAAACACATACCCACTTGTAGATCTTCTTTGGTCCAGATCTCCAGCCCAGTTTGCATCAACAAAACCACGAATGTCCAATATTCTTTCCAATCCTGGTCTTCCCTGGTAGCACAAGCCATAATCACTAGTGCCACGTAAATATCTAAAAACCCGCTTCACTATTGTCCAATGCTCCTTCCCCGGGTTTGACATAAACCTGCTCAATACTCCCACTGCATGTGCAATGTCTGGTCTAGTACAGACCATTGCATACATTAGGCTACCCACTGCACTTGCATATGGAACACGAGACATATACTCCTATTATTCTTGTGCCTTGGGACACTGCTCCACTGCTCAAAGAGATATTTAAATTCCACAGGAATAGGAACATTCCACCGGTTTACCATCCCGCATATTGAACCTCTTACAATATAGTCTCGAATACTTCCTCTGGTTTAACCATAGCCTTCTCTGCCCGACCCTCTTAATTTGTCTAAAATATAGCTCATAAACACCAAGATCCTTCATGTCGAATTTGGAGAATAGTTGGGTCTTCAAATCTTGGATAATTCCTTTGTCATTTCCAATCAGCAACATATTATCCACATACAAGACCAAATAAATAACACGGTCACCAATTAATTTAAAATAAACACAGTGATCCTCTTTTCTTCTAGAGAAGCCAAGTACCCGTATATAGGTATCAAATTTATGATACCACATCCCTGGTGACTGTTTTAACCCATACAGAGACTTCTTCAACCTGCATAGTAGTTCTTTCTTACCCTTCACCATAAAGCCTTCAGGTTGCTTCATGTAGATCTCCTCTTCTAGATCCCCGTGAAGAAATGATATCTTCACATCCATCTGTTCTATCTCAAAATCAAATGCAGCAGCACCAGACAAAAGTAATCTAATAGAAGTAAATTTGGCAACAGGAGAGAAAATATCACCAAAATCAATTCCTGGCACTTGGGAATAACCTTTTGCTACCAACCGAGCTTTGTATTTCTCCACCTTGCCTTCTACATTCATCTTCTTTTTAAACACCCATTTGTTCCCGATGGGCTTCCTTCCAGCTGACAACTTCACTAGATCCCATGCATCATTTTTATGCAAGGATGCCATTTCATCAACCATGCCTTTCCGGCACTTTCCCATCCTCCTCGACTCATCGCCTCCTTGACATTTCCGTATCATCGCTGGCTAAGCATGGTAAAATTTGAACATAATGCAGATGGACTATACCTTTCTGGTTGTCTTCTTTCCCGATATGATCTTCTCACAATTGGAGTTTGTGGCTCTTCCTCTTATGAATACTGTTCTGTTGTAGTGTCTGATTCATCCTCCTTTAGCTCAAACTCTATCTTCTCATTTTCCTTCGGTAGGACTTCATGTTTAACAACATCTTTCACCTCTATAAACACCACATCTCAACTATACAGTGCTTTCCTTGTTTATGGGTTCCAAAGCTTGTAACCTTTTAAAACATCCTTATACCCAATAAAGATGCACCTTTCACATTTATTATCCAACTTGGTCCTTTTCTCCTTTGGAACATGTACATATGCATCACATCCAAATACCCTCAGATGTGAAAGAGAGGGTTTCTTACCATTCCATACCTCATGTGGATTCTTATCCTCCAACGCTGATGAAGGTGATATGTTAACCAGGTAACATGTAGTCTTCACTGCCTCTTCCTAGAATTCTTGTCCTAACCCGGTACCACTGAGCATGCTTCTTTCCTTTTCCATTAGTGTTATGTTAATTATTTTTGCAACTCCATTTTTCTGAGGTGCATATGGAGTAGTATTCTGTCGTTCTATACTACACTTCTTACAAAACTCTTCAAATTCCTTCTTACAGAAGTCTCCACCATTATCTCTCCCCAGCACCTTTATCTTCTTCTATGTCCGGGTTTCCACTAGAGCCTTAAATTCTTTAAATCTGTCAAAGACTTCAGATTTATTCCTCAACAAATATATCCATGTATTCCTTGAGAAGTCATCTATGAATGAAACATAATACACAAACTTTCCCAGTGATGGAACTGACACAGGTCCAAACACATCACTGTGCACAAGTTCTAATATCTTGTTCGCCCTCTTATCACTAGAAGGAAAACTCACTTGATTCTGCTTCCCATATACACAATGTTCATAGAAATCAAAATCCAGAGAGAAATTATACATACCTTCTACCATACCATTTCTATGCAGTATCCAAAGGCCCTTCTCTCCAATATGTCCAAGCCTTTGATGCCATAGCATGGTCTTTTCTCCAGAGAAAGCTAGGCTCTCCGCTCCACTTTTAGGAACCATAGAACTGTTACACCCATCAATAACAGTGCTACCTTGTAGCTTGTATAGAGTTCTAGTCCGAACTCCCTGCATTAATACTAGTGCTCCCCAAACCATCTTGTAGGCATCTTTCTCGAATACTGTTTTTACACCTACATCATCCATATTGCTTACAGAAATCAGATTTTTGGCCAATGCAGGAATATGCAGAACACCAGGAAGTGTTATAATCCTTCCACCTTGCAGCTTCAGCTTGAGCTTCCCACGTCCGACGATTCTAGCCTTCCTATCATCCCCTAGGAAGACATCACCACCATCATATTTCTCATACTTGCAGAACCACTCCCGATGGGGAGTGAAGTGAAAGGATGCACCTAAGTCAATCAACCATGACTCATGATCTACATGTATATTTGAAGAAGAAGCCAAATACACATCCCCACCCTCATCCGAGGTGGTTTTTGCCTTTGCAGAAGGAGCATCATCAGATCCCTTTCCTTTCTCAGGAGATTTAGATATGCACTCTCTTTTGTAGTGCCCTTCCTTTTCGCATTTCTAGCATACCTTTACAAAATTTCCAGGAGATTTAGATCTCCATTTAGATTTGGATCTCCCACTCGAAACCTTATTCTTGTTTCTATTTTGGGACCTTCCTCGTACAGATAAGGCATCTCCATTCTGGCCCTCCATATTTCTCTGTCTCATTTCCTTCAACAACAAAGCTGAGACAATGTCATCAAAATTCAAGGTAGTTGTATTTATACCTATTGCAATAACCAGACTGTCCCACGAGTCTGGTAGAGAACACAATAAACTGATGCACTTACCTTCATCTGAGATTTTAATATCAATAGATGACAGCTGACTTACCACAGTATTGAAGGTGTTCATATGCTCTGTCACCAAGTGTCGATCCTTCATCCTCAGGTTATATAGCTTTTTCCGCGGGAACAACTTATTCACCAAAGACTTAGATTGGTACAAAGTCCTAAGTTTTTCCCACAAATTATTTTCCGTATCTTCCCCAGATACATTCAACAATACTGAATCTGAGACACACAACCGTATTGTGCTCTTAGCCTTCCGATCTAGTTTCTTCCAGTCTTCATCTAACATTGTCGTTGGTTTAGTACCTGGATCTACCACGATCCACTGATCTTTATCCACCAGTAGATCCTCCATCTTGAGCTTCCATAACTCAAAACTCTGACCAATAAATTTATCGATCTTTATCTTCCCACCACTCTCCATCTTCTTTCACCACAAGAATCGATCCCGTAGATCTCCCACTGAATAGGGTCTACCTCAGGCTCGAGCAAAAAACCTTCAACAGCAAAAGGCGTCCCCTTGAAGCTGAAACAACTCTGATACCAAATGTAGGTTTTAACCCTGAACAGAAATTATCTACGCACGAATCTTATAACAGAAAATAAACAATAGCGAGAGCATAAAACATAAAACAGATAAATACAGAGATTTTCCCCTGGATCCCAAATCGGGATGACTAGCTTGATTTTTCATTATATTCGTTTTAGTGTTACAACACACATATATATATTCCGAAGCATACATGAACCCTAATCCATTAACCCTGGATTAGAACATAACTGTAGTTCCCTTGACCGGATCTACAAAAATACCAGGGGCCGAAAACCATCGTACCCAAAAACCATGTGCAAGACCATGCACAAAACCATGGGCGCGGACTACCCATTGGAAATTAAGGACCATAAAATTTTCGTTGGGGCGCTGCCCCGGACCCCTTGCGCCTAGTGCAAAGGGGGGGCTATCGACCCCCCTCTTACCCCCCCGCGTGTGCTTAGTCATGGAAATAATATAACACATACCCAACAGCCACAACCCAATGATCAATTATGAATTGTGTGGAAGAAACGAGGGCATTTCATTCTCTACACATGAGGCTATATTGACATAATCTTTCCGCTGGCAACCATGCCAATGCCAACTCCTTCAGACCGTTGGGCATTTTAGACCACCGCTCTAAGCACTCCTACAAACCTTCCCCTTCTGGGATTTCCATTTTAAATGAATAGATATGTTTTGATTTTTATATAACTAATCTTTGTGGAAGATTATAAGAATTTCAACTTGAATCGGTGAAAGCTCGAGAATCAAACTAATTCTGTGCTTAAGAAGTTTGCAAAGAGAGAGAGAGTGATGGCGCGAATGATATCAAAAGGTATAGCTGATGGTTTAAATGCGATGATATAACGATTATATGGCTTCTTTATATGTTTATGTGGTTAGAATTTGAAGGGAATGTTTCAATAATATGATTCACTTACTTCATTTGATGCGATGATATAATGGTTCGATGACTTCTTTATAAGTTTATGTGGTTAGAATTTGAAGGGACTGTGTCGAGAATATGATTTTCTTTCTTCACTGGCAAGTAACGGGTTCCAGACCATTATATTTTGAACTCCAAACATCTAATTACATTTGAAATCATATTCTGGACATTATTTGAAATTATATTATTTTAGACATTATTACAAGCAAAATTAGATTTACTACTAATGTAATTTTTTAATTGGTAAATCAATATTTGTAATTGAAGTAAGAAAAATAATATGAGGTAAGTCACTCATTTTACTTTGTAAATGAATCTCACATAAAGATCATTTTTTTTTGTCCATAGATTCTTAATTAAAGTTTTAGGAATAAGTGCCCCCGTTCGGGGTGCGTGCTGATGGATTCGGGCTGTCCACATCCACGTGGTGGATGCCTTGTCGCCCCATGCACTATTATTATGTGCCTAGTCCTTTGGTGGTTGTATCTACTCTGCTCCTTCATTTTACATGCACCAGCTAGTTATCCCTATTAATGCTATTTCAGACGCATTCACTACTATCTTTATGCGGTGGTTATTCACTCTTATGGTTGGTTTTGTAATTGTTCGCCAGTCTCTGTTTCGGCCCTGTATCGGAGTTTCACTGCAGGTCAGAGCTTCCCATTTCAGAGCACGTGTTCTTCAGTGGAGATTGGGGTATGTAATGGAAATTTCACCCTCTCTGCATAATTTTCCTGTTATGTTTTTATCTCTGTCGGCTCAGCTTCTGTCTGTATTCCTTCATCAGTTTATGGCATATCATGGTATTTTCTCAAACTGGTTTTCATTTCGGGCTGGGAATTTGGGGGATAATGATGTCGAGCCTCATTTCTGTAGTCCTCCAGGTTGGTTTTGGGTTTGGTTGGGATAGTCACATTTTGTCTCGACATTCCATGTGGTTTCTTTTAATGGGGTTTACAATGGTCAATTTGCCTTCTGTAAAATTGTTTCATGGGTATTCTCTCTGCATTCGTCATTTCCCCCTGTTCTGCATGAATAGCCTGATTCATTTACTTTCTTATGGGAATTGTTACACTCTGTTTACTCAACTCTGTTTCACCTGCATGCATGGATTTCGATCTTCTGTAAGTAGACATGGTATGGTTTCGCTGGCGGTGGTTTCTTCTACAGGGGCTCTTTACTCTCTGGTTTGCCCTTGCATGCATTTCGGGTCTTTGTTTTTTCCTTGTAGGCATTCTCGGCTTTTTTTGCTTTGTTCTAGGCAACTACACAATTCCTTCCATAGGGTTTTGCTGGTAGTTCTATCTTTGTCAGAGGCTTCAAGCTTTTTGCTTCATCCTTATATGCATCCAGTGTATCAGCTTTCATCTTGCATGAGTTCCTGGCTTCAATTACTATTCTCTAGGCATCTGCACTTGTTGTATCCCGGTCTTTGTCTCAATTATAAGCAAATGTATGGCTTTCGCTATTATTTTAGACAGTATGGGATGGCATCGGTGGTGGTTATTTATATTAAAGAAGGTTCTGATTCTACTCCGGATGTTCCTGATCTTTCATTTAGCCATCCTCTTCTCTGCTCTCTTGTTTATGGTTGGACTCTTGCTCTTTTATCTACTGAATGTCACTATCTGGCTCTGCGCATTGGGTTTGTTATCATGATGCTTTCTATAATGTTAACTTACCTTCTCTTTAACGTACTTCTGGCCACAAGCCTCTCTGCAAGTTTTTCCACTGACAGTATGGTGAAGGGACAACTAATGAAGCTGAAGCGAGGTAGGCAGCCTACTCCTGGGGCTGGCTCCAGTAGGCGTGGTAGGAAATCAAATACAGAGGTGCTACAAGAGTTAGCTCAGGTTTACGAATCAAGTAATCAGGATAAGATCAAGTCCAAAATACAAGGCTGGGAAGTTGATACCGACAGTGAATAGGTGGGTATGGACGAGCAACTTTCCCATATGGACTTCTTAACTGATCCAGGCAGTACTCAGGGTCATGTTTCTCTCTTTCAATAGTCATGAAGTGTCTCCTTGCCAAAGCTATGGCAACAACAGAGGATAAGAGTCTCACCTCCTCTGTTCTGTTTGAAATGAAACAGATGAAGATGGATATGCATGCTATGTTCAAGGTACAGCTTCACTTGAATGATAAGGTGGGCAAGCTTGAAAAATAGGTGCAACTCCTTCATAGTAGCTCACAGGTGTTCAGCCCAACTGTTAATGCTCCGGTTTCTGATTTAGCTGGTTAACTCTTTTCTTGTTTGTTTAAATTTGGACTCTGTTAGCTTTCTTACTTCTCTTGTTTGTAAATATTTTGGACATACTAAAGCTCTCAAAGCTGTTCGAGATAGGCTAAGACAATTTTGTTTTTGGTCTGCTTATAGCTCGTTGCGGTGGCCAACAGACCTGGTTTCCTCTGGGTAGGTTGAGGTCACTGCATTGGTTTTCTCTTGTATGACTCCCTTCCCTTCATATTTTTGGTAATATAAAGGTACTACGAAGCTTACAAAAAAAAAAAAGTTTTAGGAATAAGTGATTTAAATTTCAATTCATCTCGTTTTTGTTGAAATTGACAAATTCTTCATTGTTGAACATTGGTGTCTAAGTTTTATTTTTTTTGTTGATCACATTAAAGTTGGAAAATGGCATAGTACATTAGCTGAAATTTAAAGCAATTTATCAATACAATGTGGAATTGTTTACTTATTTTCTTTTTCCATAATTATTTATTATACAATGTGAATCTTCTAGCATTTTGAAAACGCATGAAGGCATTGCATTGTTTTAATTTATATATAGAGTGTTTTATTAAAAAATTACATCATATATATATATATATATATATATATATATATATATATATATATATATATATATTTCAAAACTTGGCTAAAGTAAATAGAAGAATTCACTACATATTTTCAAGTGGCAACAAATGGTGATTAAAAAGAAATGAGACATTTAAAATATTAAAATAAACCAATTTTTAAATAATATTATATCTTATTTTAACAAAAACTACAACTTAATATTATATAAAGTCTATTAAAATTTAAAACATAAAATATATAAATGAGATTACAATTTAAAATTTAAAATCTAAAAATCTTATTATAAATTGAAACCATTAGTTTCTTCTATAAAACCATATTAATATTTTGTTAGTTCAATAAAAGTGCAATCAATCAAAATCAATGAATAGAAGACACATATTTGATCTATTAAAATTTTTGAAACGCATGAATGCAACAATTTAAAATGTAACACATAGTAATGCAACATTTCAATGCACCATTTTAATGCAACCACATTTCAATAATATAAGTTTTAACATTTATATTATTAATTCCATAACTCTAATAAGATAACCTACATCTCACTCTTACAAAAATATATTTGAAAACAACTTTCCTAAATGACTACGTGTACTATTATGCACCCTTGATTTGAATGTTAGACGATTCAAATAAACTCTATCTTATGATTAAACTCTGTTATCAACGTAAATATATATTAATGGTGAGAATTTCTACCGACATCAAAACTCAGTGAGGGTTTTTGCTCTCATACATCAAGCTCATTTTCTTCTCCTGTGGCTACGAATTTGTTGACAAGGGTAAGGACATTATTGATTAATTCATTGAGCTCATTGGAACCTGCAGCGGTGGACATGGCTTCAAATGTGGCTTCTCTCTTTCGATTTCAGTGGCTTCTAATTTTTCTCTCTTCTGATTCGACTATAAAATGAATGGTACTAATATTTCTCTCTTTCGGTTTCAATGGCTTCTAATTTTTCCCTCTTTCGATTCGATTGTAAAATGAATGGTTCTAATATTTCTCTCCTTTGATTCGATTTATTTTTCAGCCTGTGTAAAATGAACGGTTATAATTTTTCGCTCTTTCGATTCAATTTATTTGTCAGTGGGAAATTGGTGGTTCCAATTTGGCCCCTTTTCGTAAAAAGAATGGTTCTAATTTTGCGCTCCATACAATTTGATTTATTAATTCATTGAGCTCAATGGAAACTGCGGTGGTGGACATCAAAGAAACTCTGAAGGAGTATGTGTTCTACGGCGACATTCTAGGTCTGACCATGTCCAACATTCAGGTAAGTAGAGAAAATTAAATCCAGTGAACAATATCTTTAATTAGAGTTTCATTTTACTGATAGGGAGGGTTAGTGGCGAAAATTGAGCATGGTTTCTTAATTAGGGTTTCATTTTAGTAACAAGGAGGGTTTATTTTTTTAGGTATACGTGGAAGAGGAGAATGTGCTAGTGATAAAATTCCAGGGAGGCAAGCGGAAGCGTGACGCTGTCGAGGATGAGGAGGGCTGTAAATATCTGAGAATGGAAAGAAATAGAAGCCCTAAGTTCTTAAGGAAATCCACGCTGCTTGGCGATGCCAATGTCGAGGGCATTTCTGTGTCATGTGTGGATGGGGTTTTTACTGTTACTGTGCCCAGGATTCCACCTGCCATGAAATCTAAGACAATTCAGCACTGTCGAGGATGAGGAGGGTTGTAAATATCTGAGAATGGAAAGAAATAGAAGCCCTAATTTCTTGAGGAAATTCACACTGCCTGGTGATGCCAATGTCAAGGGCATTTATGCGTCTTGTGTGGATGGGGTTTTGACTGTTACTGTGCCCAGGATTCCGCCTGCCATGAAGTCCAAGACAATTCAAATTTCTGTAAACTGACAATAGAAGAAGGCATTTCTCTTAATCCTTCTTGTCTCTTTGTTCTTGCTCTTAGAAAATTATGGTGTTGTCGAAATCCTCAATATAATATTTGAGGGCCGTCTTTTCTCTTTTATTCATCCTAGATTTTCTTGTTTTCAGGCCCGTGGCACAAACAAAAAAATTGTGAGGTTCACCGTCATGGCTGCCTTCACAACATCACTCTGCTTAGCTCTCAGAGACCCAGAGTAGGAAGAGAGCGACGAAAAGCAGAGATTCAGATGCAGAGTCACTTTGCAAGAAGTTTTGATGAATTCCGCCATTTGAATGTTGAGAAATGTGAGACAACACTAAATCAAAACTACACGGAGACAAGATGAGAAGAGGCAGTTTGATCTTGGATATCATTTTCATTTGTGTATTCCACTTTTATTTATTATATTTCTAGATATTTGTTTTGACTTAAATACCTAGTAGATTTATAGATGTTTGTTTGTTTCTATTTTGCGAATTTTGTTCCGGACTTATACTCAGTCTGAGGCTTAGCACACTGAAACTTATCTCATTCACTAATAGGGAAGACTAAAACAGGAATGGAGCTTGGTGGATGGATTCTCAGAACACTTTGTTGCCCTGACCAGTGAACCAACTCCCCAACAAGAATGGAGCCTGGTCGATGGCTTAACACTTTGTTTCTCTGAAAAAGAGAAAAATTCCTGTAGGCTTATTTGTGTATTATTAATTGATTAATATCTGACTGATAATCATACTTTAATATTTGCAGGGAATGACAACCTTGACAATTTAAGCCTATGTTTCTACCTTACAACCTCCATCCTGCACAGACAGTGTCTGCCCAAAGGCAACAACACTTGAATATGTTGTATTTTTCATTGGACTTTACCTTATTGCATTAGGAACTGGAGCCATGAAGCCCTGCATGTCTTATTTTGGGGCTGATCGGTTTGATGATACCAATCCAACAGAACGAAAGAAGAAGGGCTCTTTCTTCAATTGGTTTTTTTTCTCAATTAATGTTGGAACTCTTGTTTCCAACAGCATTATTGTATGGGTCCAAGGCAATGTTGGGTGGGGATCAGGGTTTGCTATCCCTACCATATTTATGGGATTAGCCATGATAAATTTCTTTTCTGGGACATTATTATATAGATTCCAGAAACCTGGAGGCAGTCCCCTCACAGGGTTAGGCCAAGTAATAGTTGCATCATTGCATAAATTGAAAAAGGAAGTCCCTCAAGATAGTTCAATGTTGTGCGAGGTGCAAGACAAGCGTTCTGTTATTCAAGGAGGCTGAAAGATAGAGGATCCAAATGATCTCAAGTACATTCCTGCAGCATCATTGTCTATATTTGATGTACTGAGTGTCATGATATGGGTGCCTTGCAAGTACACTGGAAAAGAGAAGGGGTTTACTCAGCTGCAACGAATGGGTATTACTCTGGTCATTTCAATAATTTCTATGACAAAAACTGCCTTGGTTGAAATCAAGCATTTGGATATTGTCAGAACTCCTGATTTGGCCTATGATACAGTCACGCCAGTTCCCATGATCATTTTTTGGCGAATTCCAGAGTATTTCTTAATTGGTGCTGCAAAAGTATTTTTCCTTATAGGGAATACAAACCCATTAATTCCCCTTGTCTGCACTAAAAAGGAGGTGGGCAACTTAGCCTTGTGATGCAAATCAGTTACCAATGCTACAACATCTCTGGCAGCCATGGCTAGGATATCAGCGCAGGACACCATGTTGGGGCACACATTTTCTACAGCTTTCTTGGCCTTTATTACAATATCAAATCCATCACCAGCTAGTGCTAGGATATCAGCGCAGGACACCGTGTTTGGGCACACATTTTCTACAACTTGCTTGGCCTTTATTACAATATCAAATCCATCACCAGATTGTGATAAGTTTTCTGAATAGTCTTTCTCAGCTGTGTTGTTTGGAGTAGACTGAATAGTCACAGAAGCATCACATCCCTGTGCAAACCCAAATGAAAAATCAAAACATTTGACCTCAATGCAAACATCCATCATCATAATTGAGACTGTTCAACAATATATGTCAGCCCATATATTAATAATACTAATTTAATAAGATCAACAAGAGCTAAAAGATGAAAGAACAAAGAATATCAATTTCAAATTCAATTTCAAATTCAAAGTAAAAAAATGAACATATTTATATAGATGTGTCCCTTACCTCAACAAAGCATTCATGGAAGAAGAGTGTTCCAGGGACTGTGACAAGCGTCTGCTCAAACTTTTCAGAAACAACACTCCTTACAATGGATTCAACATTGGAACAGGTTTATGCATAAACATTCTCACTAACCTAAGCTGATCCTTTGCTTACACACAGTCCAGACAATATCCAAATTACAAATCCAACCAATTCCAATGGCTTCCTGCCATATTTCTCTGCAACCATGATTCAGATTTCACAATTTTCGATTACAGAATAACTTCACATTCAATATGAGAAAAAAACAGTCAATGTTCACATTTCTCAAAATAAAATTAGCAAATTGGAAACTGCATGTATCTAGGTCAAGTAAACAAACTCCAACTATTAAATTCCTCAAATTCTCATTCTCAAAATCATCAACACAATCTAAGCAGTGATGCTAAAAAAAAAATGGAACGAATATAGACCCAAGTCACCTAGTATATTTCCAGCCATTCAAAAAGTTAATTTTAACAAAAAATTATCAACAAAAAGTCATGCTCATAATTTTCAACTACAGAATAACCTCACATTCAATATGAGAAAAAAGAAGTCAGTGTTCACATTTCTGAAAATAAAGTTAGAAAATTGGAAATGGCATATATCCCGGTCAAGTAAACAAACTCCAACTATTAAATTCCTCAAATTCTCATTCTCACAATCAACAACACAATAGCAGTGATGGTAAAAAAAATGAAAGAATATAGACCCAAGTCACCCAGTATATTTCCAGCCATTCAAAAAGTTAATTTTAACCTCGAATTAACCTCAAATAATGAATAAGATAATCTCAATTTCATATACTATTCATGCAGTGATGCTAAAAAAAAAAGGAAAAAATATAGAACCAAGTCACCCAGTATATTTCCAGCGATTCAAAAAGTTAATTTTAACCTAGAATAAATAAATAAAGATAATCTCAATTTCATATACTATTCATGAATAATGAAAAAGTTGTTACATAAATAATATATAACAAAAAACCTATGTATTTTTGGAATAACAAAATATTTGTAAAAAAAATAATATAAAACAAGAAAAACTATGTATATTTGGATGCATGAAAATATTTTTGCTGCTCATCCCAAAGTGCAACAACGTGCTATGTTGTTGCTCATCCCAAAGTGCAACAACGTGCTATGATGCTACTCATCCCAAAGTGAAGAACATCTCCGGAAAATTCTTACATATTTTTTCCTCCATACTACTCTTTTATGTGTATTTTCTTCTATACTACTCTTCCCTATGTTACTGCTTTACATCCTTTCTTTTGTAACATATGGTGCAATTATTAGTTTTTAAGATATTACATAATTATATAACTGAGTCTATTGTTCATTCTTGAATACGAGCCATTTCACCGTTGCAAAAATTTATTTAATAAATTATAATAGTAATATAACTAAGTTAACTCTGATTAATTGAAAATAATGGAGCTATTCGTTTGGTTAAAAGTTGGGATAAAAATTAAATTTAGATTAAATTACTAAATTAAATTTAAATTTTATTAGATTCTAATTAACTAATAAAGCCTCTTACTTTTAAAGGTACTTTATAATAACTTATTATTAATGAATAAGGGATTTCTTTTTGAAAATATTTTATTAATTAAATAATTAATAATAATAAATAATTTAATATTAATTAATTAAATAATTAGAAAAAATAGTATTGAATTAAGAGAATTATAAATTATTTTATTAAAATTAATTTTTGATGTACTAAGCATTTAAAATAATTAATTTTCTTATAATGTTTTTGGGGGCTTGATAGATCTAGAGTTAAGATGGATTTAGGTTGATTTTATCTCTTATGATTCCTCTAAAGGTTTGCTAGATCCAGAGTTAAAATGGATGTAAGATGAATTATTTTATGAATTTTTTAAACTTACTTTAAGTGATTTTAATTTTATGCATTTTTTAAAACTTGGTATTGTAGCTTATGACGTAAGTGTTTTGATGTCTATCATCATTTACAAGTAGATTTTGTATTGAGTTTGAAATTTATTATTGAAAATAATCATAGTAGCATTATCTCCATTTAAAATCTTGTTTTAATCAGTTTGATGGTTTTCTCATCCACAAAATTTCTATTGAAAATAATATTTCATTCAAATGTAATCATGATCCAAAGTAAGTTCACACCTTTTAGGAATTTTGGTACTCTTTTTGAGATGTTCTCGACATCATTTTGATGGTGTTTTCATCCACCAAATCTATAATGAAAATAATATTTCATTCAAATTTATTCATGATCGAGACTAAACTCCCAACTTCTAAGAATTTTGGTTTTCATTTTTAGATGTTCTCATCATCAATTTGATGATGTTATCATCTAACAAATTTATGATGAAAATGATATTTCATTCAAATTTAGTCTAGTCTAAACTATCACATCTTAGGAATTTTGGTTCACTTTGCTCCCCATTCATCAAAATTATAATTAAAATAATATTTTATTCAAATATAATCATGATCTAGACTAACCTCTCACCTTTACCTTTTAGGAATTTTAGTATATAATTACTTTTTTATTAAATTAATCAAGTTTTTCATCTTCTCATCATATAATATAATATCCCATCTGTCTCCTTATTTTCATTTCCCTTGAAAAGACAAAAAATAAAAAAACCATCAATATATTAAAAAAAATGCACTAAATCATCAAACATTATTATTCCATACTTACCCACCAAATTAATCTTCCTTAAATTTTCATCCCTCCACGGTTTTAATTTCCCCACCCCAAACCTATATATTAAATCAAATTTTGATAATTATTCAAACATATTTACAAACATACCAAAAACAAAACCAATACTAAACCAAAAAAAATAAAAATAAAATTAATAAAAAAATATAATAAATACCCTCTTTAAAAATTCTAGCTTATTAAATTAATAAGCTTTCTTTCTATATATATATATATATATATATATATATATATATATATATATATAATCCATAATTTTTAGTATAAATTAAAATATATAAAACTTTGGTAAAAAATAATAAGTTATTTTATGAAATTACATTATTTATATTTATTTTTAAGCTAGGCTTATTCTAGAGCTTATTCTGAATGACATGTGTAAGTATGTTCATGCTCAAGTTCGAGTTGAAAGATACCCCTCTTAAAATAAAAATAAATATTCTCTAAATAAACAATAAATGTTAGCTATAATAAAATAGGAAAAAGAATATGTTATGCATGCTTAATTAATTTCCCATATAACCTAATATAATTTCATGTAAAGTAATTAAAAAACCATGGTATACTTAATATTTTTAATTATTATTGATGATATACTTTAAAATATATTAATAACAAAAAAACTATTTTAATGTGAGCTATAAAATGGCTCAATGCACATGTTATGTAAAATATTTTATATATTATTTTAAAAAATTATGTAGATGCCATACAATGTTATAGAAAAAATAAGTTTTTATGATTAAAACATTTAAAGTGGTCTCGGTGTTTTACAAGTTAATCTTTTTTTTTAGGTATATCATATTTATTTTTAAAAAAATCCAATAAATATTTTTTGGACTTAAAAGTTTAAGTTTAAGATATGTAATCTCTTTAGCATTCAAAGATAAAATTTAAATAATAAAAACTTACACATTGTGTTTTACACTCTAAACTAAATTTGTAACTGAAAAAATTTGATCCCTCTTAAAATAAATCTATACTGTTTTTATTTCTTTGAGTTTAAATTAATAAACAAAAAAAATTCATGAAGATTGATATCCAAGATATTTCACCAAAATTTATATTTTAAATTTTAAAAATGCAAAAATTAATAATTTATATATATGCTGTTAAGTTAAATCTATTAAAAATATAATTTAAAAAACAAGAAAACATAATCACCTAACCGTTCCGCCTTATCACCTATATATATATATATATCTCGCTTTTCATAAAAATTATTAACATTTAGGATATTTAATCAAAGTTAAAAAATTATATTTTTCTAAAAACAAAATCATATCTAAAGATAAAGATACTCCACAAATTTATCATTCAAAATTTAAACTATTGATCTAAGACAATTTAATCCATATATATCTATTAAATATGAAAAAAAAAACACACTTATCATATTCTCAAAAACCATTCTCTTTTAATCAAATAATCAGATGCTTTGTTGTTATCTAAATAAATAAATAAAGAAAGAAAGATAGTGACTCGATAATAAATTTATCTAGTTGAAACAACTTGAAAGAAACAAAGAATGATCTTAATTACTTCCAACCGAGTTTAAGCTTCAGCAAAAATCAAGCACATATATATTAAAAACATAAAATACACGTTGCAAGAAACTAGTGTTGTCTTGTACATTGACAAACCATACAGGGATTTCTAGCAAAAAAGAATTTAAAAACAAATGAATGCAACATTGAATGATAATTGAGAATTACCTTATGAGGTTTATAGTTTCCACAAAATTCCTTTCAACGCCCTCTTGTTTCCTAAATTTATAGGATCGATTGCAAGCATTTTCTTTCAAAGGAGGACACCTACTAAAACAGATACACCTCAACCTTGAAAATACAAAATTATGATATCAAATACTCTTTCACTTATCAACATATCCATTACAAGTGTTTTCTTTGAAATGAAACAATGACCATATAGTTATTTTTGAAATGACTATCTTTAAATGAAAAAGACTTAAGAGCAATTACATCACCTCAAATCTCAAAGGTTTGAATTATCACTTTAATGTTTTATATGTATTTGTGATTGTTGTCGACTTAGTAAGTTTTTTCTGGGCCTATTTAAAAAAAATGATAGTAATAATTTCTAATAAAAATAAATTGAAATTTCAAGTCTCTAATAGATCATATTATAAAAAAATATTATTGGTACAACTATGGGTTATCAAAATTTGGAGTCCAAAAGCCATCAACCTTAAATTAACTATTTTCTCATTTTTTTTTGTTGACTTAACCCTTGTGGATTTGAACCTTGAATCTCATTCTTTACACAATACTTCATATTATATCCATCGTCAAATTTTACCATTTAATTTTAATTTAATTTTATTATTTTATTATTATTTTAATTTTAATTTTATTAATATATAATTTGACCCTATCAAAATTTTTAAATAACATGAAAATAACATAAAAATTATTATATAATAATGTCACGTCTCCCAAACCCATTTTTTTTTCATTTTCATAACAGGTCTATATACACCCCGATTGGGGAAAGACAATTGAACCTGTGATGAGTGCTACCCATATAACATAACTCACATATATTCTCCGCTTTATGCGTCGATAACAGTTATAGTTTTTATACTGAATTAGTTACAAGTGCAGACTGTTCTCCGGGGTTTAGATTCTTTTCAGTACTTATAACCAGCCATGGAATACAAGAATTTCCATGAGAATTTTTGGGCTTGACCTCCCCTTATAGACTTGTATACTTATGTATCTATATATATTACTTTATATTTCTCAGGTTTTCTGTTCAGAGTTGTGTCCCACTCTAGATGATCACTAGGACCTTACTCAAACTTCCCAGTTTGCAGGCCTGATAACATTTTCAATATTTTAAAGTTTCAGCATCGAGGTATAAATGTATGCCTCCTCGCATACATCTATCTTTACGCAGTTAACCACCATTGCTCCAACTAATTTCCCAGTAGTTTCTATGGACGGTAAACAGATGCTCTGTTCATGGTATTTTTACACATGCTTACAATCTTCTCTGACACAAACTTTTATCACACAATAGATTTTGCAATAGGCTTTTCCCCCCTTATTTTCCTGTTATAACCATTCAACATATGTGACCCTATGGTACAGATTCAACTGTTCCATGGAAAAACGAGGAAACAGATCCTCTTGCTTCACTCAAATGGAGGTAGAGAATACTAAACTGGATAGTTTAGAATCCCTAGTGTTAGATTCTCGTACTTAGTTAGGATTCAACTTCTACTTCCATATGTGTACAATTATATTTAACAGAATATTGTAAATTCTAAATTTTACAATTCTTTCCATTGTAACACAGCTGAGGGTTGTTGTTCCCTACTTTCTGTTATTGATTACAGTTAATTCTGGGCCATCAGTATTGTTATGATAGATTTAGTTATTTGGCACTTACTGTTCATGGGTACTATTTGGTTACCATTTTCTGGTTATATACACAGAAATTAAATATTTCCTTAAAAGATAGCAAGCTATACCTATACATGGTTATCATATTTGCTGTTCAATTGATCTGTCATCTCTAACCTCATTACTACCAGATACTCATCTATACAAACCATTTGTCTCTGATATCACCAAACGTTTGTAGTTACATCGAACTTCTTAACTCATCAAATCATCCCATTCAATTGCATAATGCATCATATCATGACAATTCATAAACTGCATAATGAACCATAACATCACAATTCATAAGCTGCATAATGAACCATAACATCACAACTCATAAACCATGGACATGTTTAATTCAACTTACAGAAATCTCCCAATTTATGCATGCACACCACTACTATGACCAGTCCACCCAACCTTAGAGTTAGTTTGTCTCCAGAACTCACCCCCGAGCTGAGATCCTCCAAGAACAAACTAACCTCAATACGGTAGGAGCGACTTATTAGTACCATGCTTTCCCCAAAGCACCATTTCCCAGTGCAAGTCTGAGAATTTCAGGATGCTTTATTCCTGTTTAGCCTAGGCTTCCCATTTTTGGGACTCTTTAAAGCTGCTTTAAGATTTTCCTCAGCTTTTCCAGCTTTTTCTCACCTCTTCCCAACTACTCCTCTTCATTGGGGGAAATTTAGATTTTTCCTCAAAAATCTAAATTAGAAATAATTTCTTTCAAGGATTTTTGAAAGATTTGGGGAAAGTCTTTTTCCTTTTCCATTACCTCATGGATTAGGCATGTGATCTCACTTTCTCAGCATACGGGTCATAGTGCATGCACAATATTTTATTTATTTTTCATAAATAAATAGTTAACCATATCCACATAATAATTATCCATTGGGGTCCACTCCCCTTATGGATTTATGTTCAATTTTCTAATTTGAAAAGCATAAAACTTGGGGGTGTTACATATTCCCCCTCTGAAAGTAAACACCGTCCTCGGTGTCGACAACTATCTACTTAATTTATTTTGAACATAATTATGAATGTTGTTCCATCATCTTAGCTTCTCTGTTCCATGTAGCTTTGCAGCAGTAAAGTGCTCCACTGCACCTTTACTCCAGCTACTGTTCGTTTTCGCAATTCAATTCCTTCTCGCTTTCATCTTTGAAGCGACTCTGGAAGGAAATTTCTCTTCTGGTTCCACCTGGACCACATTTCAAATCAATCATGTGAGAAGCATCATGAAAAAAATTAATTTTTTTTTTTTCATCAAGGAGACATGAAACATATCAGGAAATTTACTATGCAAGGGTAAGGCTAATTTATAAGCCATTAGTTTCCCTCCTTTCCAACACCTTCCTCGGTGTCACACTTTAACGTTGACGTTTTCAACTTTGACAAAGATTCCTTCTTTGTTTTTGCTTTGTTTCCAGCAGAGTACTCTCCTGCGTTATGTAGTTGCTTTTCTTTCTACTTCTTTGCAAGAAGTCTGTCTAGAAATATTTTATTCTGTTTTCCCTGTCCACAATTCATACCAATGTAAGAATGTCAGGTACATACAATTTATCATCCACAACAACATTCTGCATTTCAATAACTTAAAAATTTCAGTTATTAGTCAAACCGTTCAGGTTCATAATAGTTTAGTGCACTTTTAGTACACTACTTATTCTTTCTTGTTTCTTTAGTGAGGTTTTTTTCCTCCTTCAACTTGGTCCAATTCAGCTTTTCTGGAGTTTCTAGGTGATTTATTTTCACCTTTTTCCTTCTTGTTTCCAGAGTGTACAATTTCCTGTTACACACTTCGCTAAACAATTTGACAATTTTTCATTAGTACTCATAAATGAATGAAACCAACTGTACTATATGCATGATTATGCTTACCCTTTTGCAGTTCATCGCTGTACTTCCAGTACCTTCTCTTTTGTTTTTGTTTTGTTTTTTTTTTTTTTTTCTCTTCGTCGCTGTATGATTTCACACTATTTCCCCCTATCTTTGAATTTAAGACTCAGGAAATTTACATAAAATTTACACCAACAACATTTTATAGTGTGAATGCATGTAATTACTATCATTCGTCCCATTACTACTTGATAATATCAAAATATAATTTGACACAATTTTCCCTTTTTCAAAGAATTACCACAATTTATACATTTTCTAAAGAAAAAAAATTTCTTCACATTCTACTGGGACCACTTATTCTACCACCATAGTATTTATTACTTCTTTAACCATAATTAGAGCAATATTATTCAGCCATATGATAAAATCTGCCCTTCCCTTGTACTTGCAGCTTTTAAGGTGAATTCACTTTTAATAAACCTCGGTGAATTATTTCTTCTCCTTAAATTCCGTGGTATAAAGTTTGAGAAATAACTTAACATGTATGAAGATATTATATTCATACAACTCAACAAGGTTAACATTATAACATATAACCAGATCGCCTATATTTATAATGTTACTTGTAGATTTTAACTCATGTCCCACATGCAATTTGTTTGTTTTTAATTTATCCTCAATTCCACCACATTGTATATATCTTCCAATAACGTGAAACATATAAAATTTTCTTTATAAAGCTGTTTGTTCTTTGAATCATTATATTTCATATCCTTAAATCCTCCACTCTTTTTCATATATATATAGAACCACTCTATATATATAATCCACAGTATATACACATAATATAAATTCCATTATATATAAAATCCACCCTATACAATCCACCACATATATATATCCACCAGAAATATATATACTATATATAATCCAAAGAGTTTAATTAATACTCTTTAAAAAAAAAAAAAAATTTCTTATTCAATGTACTATACTTTCGTACCAACTTACATTTTTCCTTTGTGATGGACTTATAAAGTTTTAATTTGAACCAATACAAGGATAATTGAGATGGTTAAGTCAAAAATTTATAATAGAATTCATCTCTATTATTTCCAGCCAAGTAAGCGAATACCTAAACTTACAGGATTTTCTATTAGGGGATAAATAAATATGTATGGGCTACATATACACCCCTATATACATGTCTTATATATATAGGCTATTGGAGGAGAATTTAATGCTTAGAGACGAGGATAATGGAAAGAGAACATAGATATGTCACATCGGTGATAAGTGATTAGAATTCCTCTACCTCTCTTGTTACACTCTTGATGCTATTCCTCTGTGCCTTCCATTAAATTGTCCCCATAACCTTCCTCTAAGTAGTATATATATATTATATGACTCCACATGTCTAAATACTGTTTGTTTCGTTTTCATATATATATCTATATATCACATATAAATATCATACATTGTGAAGGCCACATTTATATATACTACCTATTAAAAAGATATATATATATATATATTCATTTTCTTTCTTTGTGTTCTTTCTTTTTTTGGATATATTTAATGATATATCCATTGATGACAAGGATATTCTTCAGTGTTCATATCTAACCTTTAATAGTAGGAATCGAAAGTGCGGATATATATATATGGTAGCGTTTTAATAATATCGTTAATGTTTTGTTTTTAGGTTGAGAACTCTTAACCACCAGGTGAGAGGATTATTACTCTGCGGCAATTCATCTATTATCAAAATGCACAGTCTAAACGTTCAGAGTTGTTGATTTGATACCTCACGCGAGGAACACAATGATCCCTCCGTATGCCAGGTATATACTTTAGTTGCAATCGTTCTTTTGACTGTCGACCGTGCCAACTAAATCACGAGGTGGATTGTTTTCTTTTCTTCTTGACAGATTTTTAATGCTATGGTTCCCGGGTGTCTTTTCGCCGGCTATGGGAAAGAGGTTTGGCTTGAGTGTAGCCGAATGAATCTTGGTGCAGCAGTTCGCTCGATGACACGAGGGTACCCACTCCAGTACTCACGCGGAAACATTAATGGCTCGACCCTCGGGTAAGACTCAGCCACCCGTCTCTCTGCGTTTTTTTTTCTCTATCGCCTTTACTGGCAGAAACCCTTAAGGTACCTACTCCTGCCAGCTGCGGGGTGTTGTTTTGTTTTCGCCCTCTCCTTAGTGCGAGCAGAACGCTGTTTGCGGGGTTTCAACTTTCATAGGGATTTGCACGTTACAGGTGACGGATGTCGCTCATGGTGCGAGGGGTTTCCTAAGACACGGGAAGGCTTTTATATAAGGCCGGATCCACTCCCGCCCACTCGACTTAGTGCTTCCCTAGAGATAAGGGTTTGTTCGTTTTGGACGGATTCCACAGGTCCCTCGTACTTATTTGAGCGAAGAGCCATAATCTCTTGTTATTTCCATTTCTGTGGGGGTATAGGGTTTTCATTTATGTAATTGGTTCGTTCCGGAAATCGAATTATGGTCCTTCTATTCTCATTTGGCGGTTTATTAAACTTTGGCTTTATTAATATGGTTCGCCCTTTGTACATGTATTTTGGTTCTTTTATTTTCTTCTTTCCAGGGCTACGAGAATGGAAGGTTTGGTAATCACCGAGACAGATCGACTTCACGGATTACTCTGGTGTCTGTGCTTCGAGTGGCTCGCGTGGTCGGAGATGGCGAGGTAATGGCTTCCATCTCCTTAGCATATCTCGTAGTGATAGAGTAAGGTTAGCTCTTAATAACTGGTCCCTTTCTCGTACAGGAACCAAGAACGAGATCGATAGTGAAGTTTAGCGGTGCTGCTAACCTCGTTATACTGACCTTCTCGGCGCGAGCGAGCCAATCTCGACTCAGCCGGGGATGGATCTTGAGCAGTTCAGACTCCTCGTTACGTTATACCGTGACAGAAATTTTTTTTTCTTCGTTAGCCCCAACTGGTAAGGCGTTTAACTGTTGGATCTTATCTGCTTTACCCTGTTTCTGCCACAGGCAGCGCACCATTTGCTCCTGTTACTCTTTTATTTCTAATTCTCGAGAAGTCTTCTACCTTTACGTTTTTTGGTTGAGCTCGATGCCTATGGGTTGGATGACTTATTCAGACTTTTTCAGTTATGATTCATAGGAATTTAAGATGTCAGGTTCAGGTCCATATCAGTTCGTTCTTCTATTATATTGTTGTAGCTAACCCCTGAAACTTTGAAACCGATTACTCATGCGTTTACATATGCAAGTCCTTTGGTGAAAGGGTACAACCCTCGCCAGAACATCGCCTGCTCTTTTTCGATGCAACTGGACTTCCCTTTTGCATCTTCACGCTTGTTCGGTACGAGTTCGAGCTGACTCTGTTTCATTATATAGATTTCAAATATGTACATATGTGTCGTTTTATATCTGTTTCGTGTTATGACCATATGCTTCGTTTTACAACCCATGTTTCGTTATGTAGGTTTCGTTTTATATATTTATGTGTTGTTGGATCTATATATATATAATCCCCTGAGATATGGGCGTGTACAGGGATGGCGAATGCCGCGTTTGTTTTAATGAGTTTCGTCGACCCTGTGTAACCTCTAAAATCCGGCTAATGAAACCGACTTACCTTATGAACAATGTCTTTGTATTTCAATAACTATGATAATTTCGATTGGGTTTGTAAACCGAACGTTGACATAGAACCTGGAATTTCTTACAACAGAATCCAGCATTCTGGATGTATATGCACATCCTGGCTCGATTTTATTCTGGTGATTTCATTGGATATAAGCACGCCCAGTAGTTAAATAACCCCGATGATTTAACATTTCTCGTCATGTCTATATGAATAAGTTAGACGCTCCGCCACTCAATTGCAATTGTTGTTACAGTCTGTATAGTTTTTCTCACGGTTTTTTTTTTTTTTTAGCACGTATTTATTTCTACTACACATGCATATATATACAGCTGGTTCTTAATTTATCTCACGACCCTTGTACTAAATTTTTCGATTTTCTTACTTGATGCTCATGTATTGGTAGTCAATATACTTTGGTTTAATACCTTTGTCAGGGATAGCATATATGAATGTATAAATTTAAGAATGAGCCATATACCATATAAATGATATATATAAAAGAAAACGATATATTAAAATGGTTCTTTCTCTAGCACCAATATGTTTTCTTTTTTTTTTTTGCTATTGAAAGACTTAGTTGGGTCTGCTCCTGACCCGTATTAACCTATATATATTCTAACCCTGTTATAAATTGCAAATGGGTGAATGTCAGAAAGTCATTCGTTCAGCCACTACACGTACATCTAAATGTTTCTGTGTATATATATACTGGTGTTGTTATTCTTTTTAGTTCATGGCTCGGTACTCTGTATATATACTTTACCTTGTGTATACTTAGATGTATGCCGTAACATTTGCATAGATTTTTTTTCATAGGGTATGACAAGTCTACGTCTTTCATAAGTATTGTACATGGTTCCGGAATTAAAGGCAGTTATAGAATTGAAACCTGTACTCTTGTAATCATTATAAAATCATATAAAGTGGAGTTATTCCTTGGTTAGGACAAATTAAAGTCCCCCCTTTTTTGGTTTTTTTTTTTTTTGAGTATCATCTCAATTTCAGTTCTGTTCCACTAATTTATTTTTTTTTCTAGCACACCTAAGCGCATATATTGTCATATGGTGTGTTATATATATAGGTATTCAATATTCATTGTAACTTAAAACATAATTGTAATTTTAGTCTTTGACTATGATGTTTAGTACCAAAATCTGAGATGAATTTCACAACATAATATGCTCTATCACTGCTATGATTTGTATATTCATTAAGTAGAATAGACTTTCTTTTAAAAGCTCGAAAATGTTGGCATGCCTAATTTGCCTCTTTTAATTTTCCTTTGTAACTCAAAGTCTACTAATATAGTTTTCCATTTACATATGAGCATAGAATTTCAGCATTGTACACATATATGTAGTAAGGTAATATTCAATTTTCCTGCATAACTGTGAGTGTCAAAATTCATGGTATTTACTTCCAGCTGTGTATATTTATCTCATGTACTTTCTAGTACTTCTATAATGTTTCTCTAGCAGACTCATAAGCATATAGTATAACATTTGTGCCTACAATGGCCAAAACCAGAATTAATCATCTGTAGAGGGTAAGTACTTCAGATTTAAACCGATCTACTCTATGGGTTTTCTGGGCTACAACTAAACAGTATCTGAAAGGTGAAGGCCTGATGATGGGTTCTGTTAAATGTAGTACCAAAATCAAACATCCAGATTCTCTTAAATGTTTATATGTAACTAATTCATACCATAGAACATCTGAATGAACAGAAAATTTTCAGGAACATACCACTATCTTATCTCTAGAAGTTCCCTTTTCTATGTATCTAGGGAATAAATATAAATTCATTTTTCTCTTGTTTTTCATCACAGTAAGGAATACTTAGTTTAGCAGTTTTTAGGATGGAAAACCTCCTATCCTCCTTGTAGTCTTTGCTCGACTTCTGCATGTTCCTGGTAGTACCATTTTCCCCTTTCTTTTCCATTAACTTCAGCATTTATCCTTTCTACTGTATTTAGATGATTTCAGTATCTTCACTTTATGAACGCTGAAATTTCATAACTATGATAGTAGAACAATAGCTGAATATGTCATTATAAACTCTTTTTTTTTCATACTCTATTATTTTACATAGAAATGCTATTTTTCTGAGAGATATCGGTTTCCAGTTGTAAACCTATTATAGGTTTAACCATTCTGGTATATGAGCCTCCTCATATTACTCCCATATCAATGTTTCTACTTCCTCACCATCTGTTACATGTATACCTGAAAGTATATCCAAGATATTTGTATACTTGAAGAAATATTTTTAATATTCATAAAATTTATAACAGTTAACCATTTCTTTGTGAGCACATATCTTGCCCAATTTTTGAACTTTGCTCCGATACCATTTGTCACGTCTCCCAAACCCATTTTTTTTTTTTCATTTTCATAACAGGTCTATATACACCCCGATTGGGGAAAGACAATTGAACCTGTGATGAGTGCTACCCATATAACATAACTCACATATTCTCCGCTTTATGCGTCGATAACAGTTATAGTTTTTTATACTGAATCACTTACAAGTGCAGATTGTTATCCGGGGTTTAGATTCTTTTCAGTACTTATAACCAGCCATGGAATACAAGAATTTCCATGAGAATTTTTGGGCATGACCTCCCCTTATAGAATTGTATACTTATATATATATATATATATATATATATATATATATATAAATTACTTTGTATTTCTCAGGTTTTCTGTTAAGAGTTGTGTCCAACTCTAGATGATCACTAGGCCCTTACTCAAACTTCCCAGTTTGCAGGCCTGATAACATTTTCAGTATTTTAAAGTTTCAGCATCGAGGTATAAATGTATGCCTCCTCGCATACATCTATATTTACGCAGTTAACCACCATTGCTCCAACTACTTTCCCAGTAGTTTCTATGGACGGTAAACAGATGCTCTGTTCATGGTATTTTTACACATGCTTACAATCTTCTCTGACACAAACTTTTATCACACAATAGATTTTGCAATAGGCTTTTCCCCCCTTATTTTCCTGTTATAACCATTCAACATGTGTGACCCTATGGTACAGATTCAACTGTTCCATGGAAAAACGAGGAAACAGATCCTCTTGCTTCACTCAAATGGAGGTAGAGAATACTGAACTGGATAGTTTAGAATCCCTAGTGTTAGATTCTCGTACTTAGTTAGGATTCAACTTCTACTTCCATATGTGTACAATTACATTTAACAGAATATTGTAAATTCTAAATTTTACAATTCTTTCCATTGTAACACAGCTGAGGATTGTTGTTCCCTACTTTCTGTTATTGATTACAGTGAATTCTGGGCCATCAGTATTGTTATGATAGATTTAGTTATTTGGCACTTGCTGTTCATGGGTACTGTTTGGTTAACATTTTCTGGTTATACACACAGAAATTAAATATTTCCTTAAGAGATAGCAAGTTATACCTATACATGGTTATCAGATTTGCTGTTCAATTGATCTGTCATCTCTAACCTCATTACTACCATATACTCATCCATACAACCCAACCATTTGTCTCTGCTATCACTAGCTTTGGTTTGCCATTACCTGAACTACTTAACAATTAATCAATCTAACATTTGCATAATGCATCATAGCATGAAAATTCATAAACTGCATAATGAACCATAACATCAAAACTCATAAACTTCATAATGAACCATAACATCACAATTTCATAAACTGCATAATGAACCATAACATCACAATTTCATAAACCAAGGACATGTTTAATTCAACTTACAGAAATCTCCCAATTTATGCATGCACACCACTACTATGACCAGTCCACCCAACCTTAGAGTTCGTTTGTCTCCAGAACTCACCCCCGAGCTGAGATCCTCCAAGAACAGACTAACCTCAATCTGTTCTGGAGTAGCTTATTTAAGCTATGCTTTCCCCAAAGCCTGTTTCCAATTCTGCGTCCAGAATTTCAGGATGCTTTATTCCTGTTTAGCCTAGGCTTCCCATTTTGGGACTCTTTAAAGCCGCTTTAAGCTTTTCCTCAGCTTTTCCAGCTTTTTCTCACCTCTTCCCAACTACTCCTCTTCATTGGGGAAATTTAGATTTTTCCTCAAAAATCTAAATTAGAAATAATTTCTTTCAAGGATTTTTGAAAGATTTGGGGAAAGTCTTTTCCTTTTCCATTACCTCATGGATTAGGCATGTGATCTCACTTTCTCATCTAGTCATAGTGCATGCACAATATTTTATTTATTTTTCATAATTAAGCAGTTAACCATATCCACATAATAATTATCCATTGGGGTCCACTCCCCTATGGATGTATGTTCAAATGTCTACTTTGAAAAGCATAGAACTTGGGGGTGTTACAAATAATGCAATATTTATTTGAATAAAAACAATATGGAACATGATTATTACTTTTAAAAATAAGAAATTAGTAGTGAATTATGAAAAACAAATAGACTTATGTGTAATTTATTTCAAAATTAGAATTCAATTACATGAACTTAACATAATATGTACTTTATTTCCTAATTTTTCTTATTTAAAATTTAATATAAATTATTTTAATCATATTTAATTAATATAATTGTATATTATTTTTTTACTAAATTTCTTATTACAATTATTTATATTGTAAATGTTTTTAGATAGGTTAATGTTTTACTATAAAATGAAATGAATTTTAAGATTATTTGGTTAGCAAATATGAAAGTTAATGATTTCAAATTTTACTCAATTAAAATATTGAAAATGAGAGAGTATATCTTCATCTCTCATATACATGAGTTACTCAAATTAGTAGTTAAGTTCCTTGGAATCAAAGACACATTGCATGTATTTTTAAAAGTGGGAATAAAATAAATCTCTTAGCTATATTACCATTATTATTATCTTCATTTTATCTAAGTTATAAATAATTATTTTCGGAAAGAAGCTTAACATATCCCTAGAAAGCCATGGAAATATGCACTAGAGATTAGGTCGCATTTAGAGGATATCATTCAACCTTTGACTAACTTGTTACACTTAAAATAATTGCGGGGTGTTAAAATACCAAAACCAATCTATTTTATTTTTCTTTTTTTTTTAACCAAGATAATCTATAGGCATGCCACTTTTCATAAAGGAGACTCGAGATTGAGTGAGTGGGATTTCCACTATACTCCTAAGTCTAATAGAACCATGCAAAACGAACACTAGATAGGTAAAATTATTTTTTAACCTAGGTGGGGCCCATATATTGATTGATAAACTCCTTCTAGAGTGATATTTCCATTGTTTAACATAGCCTGGCCTAGACCAATCTCTTTTGTTATTTTGTTGGCTTTACAAAAGCTTATGACACATTTCCTAAGACTCGCCTTTGGAATTTGTTAAAGGAGCTAAAATTCCATTTCAAGTTAAGAGATGTTGCATTAAGTTTGTATGCAATGATATTTCCAAGTTTAGGGAAACTAATGATCATAGACCAATCTCCTTTTATATTTTGTTGGCTTTATAAAAAAAATTTACACATTTCCTAGGAATCGCCTTTTGAATAAGTTAAAAGAGATAAAATTATCGTTCAAGGTGAGAGATGTTGCAATAAGGTTTTCAGGTTCCATGCAAACAATATTTCGAGGTTTAGGAATGCTAAGGGTTGGTTAAAGGAAATTAATTGTAATGCACAAGTCGAGAAATATTTGTTCTCTATCACAAACCTTTTCCTTTACGCGGATGATATTGTATTTATGGTGAGGATTTCCTATAAACTCAATAAGCAAGTAATAATCATAGATTGATTTTGTTGTAGTACATGTATGATTTTGAAAATTGAAAATATGAAGGTTATGATACTTTTGAATATGTCAGTAAGATATTGTAGGATATGCCTTCATTTACATGTGTTGGAATTGATATTTATCAAAAACTCAATTGGAACTATAACATAGAGGAAAAGATAACATGGAGGGTGGAAAGTTGATTATGGGGTTGAAAATAATTGTAAACCAGTATAGATCCATATGAATCATATATATAGAAATATTCGTGAGGGATTAAATCTCTTTAGGTGCAAATATCTTTTATAGTGAAAAAATTGAATACATATTTGTCACCTTGACAGATTTGGTCCCTTAGGAAGCTTCACACACACACACACACACACACATAAAAAATGTATATATATATATAAAATTATTGTTTCATTTTTTAAGTTGAATTGTCTAATGTATAAAATTGATTCCACATCTTCAAAAATTACTTGGTCATAAGATAGTGAGACTGCTTAAAATGTTTTAACCATCAAAAAGTAATTTTTTTCAAGTGATTTTTTTTTATATATAAATAGAATATTTCTATTGATTATGGAAAATGATACATAAATTAGAGTTTTTCAAACATAGACGATCAACCTCATTCCTACCGGACTTGTTGAGCAAGTGGTAATGACAAAAAATAATTTACTAAAATATCAAAAAACTACTATTCTATGAACAAATTTCCGATCATGCCCAAAAGGGTCCCAATATCAAAATAAAAACCGCTCTCATTATCAACCTGTATTATTTCCTGGAGCCTAGTAAACTGGACCATTTTCGTGTTGTTGGTGGAAGGCTTCATTCACATGAGCCTCTGTGTGGTCAACTCTCCCTTAAAGGTGATATGGTATCTTTTGAAGGAACTTCTATCCACAATAAAGGGAGACCATTAGATCCAACATTTTCCATTAGTTGTGTTGGAGATCATTCACAAAGGCTATGTTTTTTTTCCTTCCATCATGGTAATATTGAGGTAGTTGCTCCACTAAAACTATCACTTTGATGAATCTGAACTTCAAATGAGTTAAACAGTGGAGTAAATTCCACCCTTCGAGGAGGTATATTGTGATGTTGTTCTACTGCTTTAGCGATATAATTTTTCTCTCCAATCCTAATGCCCTAGCCTCGAGGTCCCACTCCTCTCCTTGCATGCCACCTCTATCTTTGCATATTTTTTAGGTCAAGAAATTTTCTTGGTGACTACCCTATTCTCACTATTGGCTCACTACCTAGATTTGACTAGTCACAAAACTCCACACTGAGAAAAAATAAAACCAATATTCTGGAGTACCATCCCTTAATCTCCCAACTACTAAATTCCAAGTTATGTACCCCATCTCTGTCACTATCACTAATTTTCCTCTTCTCAAAATATGTAGGTATTGGTCTAACACAACACCTCGAATTCCTGACACCCAAAAAATTATATGTCATTGCCATCCTGTCAATGGATCCCCTATGTAATGACCATTTGGTATCTTCCAGCGACTTAAAGGTTCCCTTGAGCTAGAATCCTCCAGATGTGGAATGTGGATCTTTTATATCTCAAGTTTCCCAATACAAACTACATCTAATACGAGTTTCCACTATCGCCTCTGAACACTTTCTAAACACTTTGTTGGAACTACAATGTGAAACCCCACATTCACTTGCTCACCATTAGGCCAAACATAGGGATTTTAGAGGGTCAAGGACTCTTACCCTCCAATTCTAAGCATCAAATACCTCCAACCACACACATACTAAAAAAAAATCATCAACACTTGAATTATAGATCAACTTAGAAAATGAGCACAAAGAGAAATTTTGAATTATCTGAGTTGAAAATGAATATTTTCCTTTTGTAGTTTTCCTAGTAATGTTTTCCTAGGTCATTTTTTGCATTCTCCACCAGCTCAGGGCTTTTAACCCCTTTGTCGAGCCTAGGCCCCAAACATAGAAATATACTCCCAATTCACCACTCTACCTATTCTACGCATCGAAAAAATAATTCATCTAGCATTATGGAGGGGAAAAATGCTTAGCTCTTTCCAGTGACCACCCTACACTATATACACATTGAATTCTAACCAAAACACTTCACCCATAACCAAAAACCTTCCAATACTTTCTAATTATAACCATCTTAGCAATAATACCCTTGCATCTTATAGAGCCTTCTCAACTGAAGCATGAAAACTAGTTTCTTTGTTATGCTTCATATCCTGTACATGTGGGGGCAGTTAATGCCTCACGGGGCTCAATGTTTTCCACATTAACCTCTCACATCAAAGATTTTCAATTGCTTTATTAATGTATATATAGTTGTTGCTGTTGTATTTTTAACTAATTTGTTTCTCCCTAAAGATGATATAAGGTTATGTTGTTTGATATGGAAATCAAAATATTTCATGGTTGAGAATGAGGGTAATTTTTTTTTACCACTTCTCCTTAGTGTGGCCATTATGAGTGATATTATTGATGTTTTATAATACTTTCAATTAAATAAACTGAACACATACATTTATTTGTTTAATTATATCTGTCATCTTTTATTTGTTAAATTTTATATGGGAAAAAATTCAAATGGAAGTTGATCATGGATGTAACTACACATCTCCCTCATACTAGGTTGTAGAATGAGCCTCTTGGCTCAACTAATGTACCTTTCACTACGAGATAAGAGTATTATTTTTTGTTAGACTCGTATTAGTCCTATTGTCTTATATTGGTGTGAATTTTGAGGATTAGTATATTTATAGAAATTGGAGAAAGAAAGAGTACATCCAAATAGTTTTATAACTTATAATCTCAAAATTAAAGGAAATACACCCTATCATATACTCCTAATAAAAGTGGGAATTTCTCCCACTAAGAATAATTATGAATAGGTACTCAATGTATAAGAAAATAATAAAAAACATGGATGGCAAGAGATTTTCTATATTTTTTTTCAACTAGAGTTAAAATCACGAGCAACTCAAGGAAGTATGACATAAAGGAACCATATCTTTGTTAAATACTTAGCAGTTAAATAAATATGTCCCTCTATAAAAAACCAATATATTAAAAATATTATTGCATATAAATTTAAGGAAAAACTATTATGAGATAATGAATTAAATGATAAAATAAAGTTAAGATAATGTAAGGAGGTGGTTAACCTTTATATATAATATAAAAAAATACCTCTTCATTTTGAGTAGCGTAAAGAAGGAAATCAACATTTCTCAAATAAGAACAAATTCTCACAAGATGCAAATTTGAAATTGGGAATTGGAAAATCACAAAAAATGTGGGAAAAAGAAAATTGTCATCTTTGTGACATTAAGATTATTGAAGATGAAAATAACTTCCTTTTACTGTGTCTTTTAGATAGCCAAATTAATTTCAAAATATTTTTCACATTATTGACCTTCCTAATATTTTAAGACATCAAAACTATGTTGATATTGGAATGCTTATCTTAGTTCTTTTATAGCAAAAAAATTACATTAAAAATAAATAAAAGTGAGTTATTACATTTATTATGTTTCAATAGACTTATTATGGTCTTAAACGACATTAATCATTATCATCATCAAATAAAATAATTTAATTTGTATAAATATAATTTCATCAATTTTATATTCTATTTTTAATAAAAAATTGTCTACATAAAGTTTGATGATTGACGTTAGAAAAATGTTAGAAAAATGTTGATGGTTGAGAGAATAGAATTAGTAAATTCAACAATGTGGTTATGGAGCATGCAATATTTTCAGTGCTTTATGAACTACCACATAGACCATCATGAATTTTGTCTAAGCAAGCATGTACATGAATGCTTGAGCTCTTTAGGAATGTACACATGTTTGAAAGCATGGAAAAACATATTTTTAATATAAAGAGATATTTTTAGTATTTTTTTGAGAACTTTATACTCGTACGTCTATTTTTGGAGTTAGTTAGCTAGTTGGAAATGCCTTAAATATATCTACATTTTTATCTTATAATTATTTTATGTTTTTACATAAATAATTATTTTTTTTCAAAATAATATAAAATGAATGTTTACACCTTTGATTGATACCCCAAACTCCATATAGTCCCTCTTATAGTGATAGTTGATATCCATTATCTATATGTGCACTATTATGAGGATTTTCATATGAGGATTGAATTTCAGGGACTTTAGCATTATAAGAGTATGAAAATGAGGGAATCGCTCTCCATATAAAACTTCTATGGCTCGTGCCATGACCAAGCCTTCATACCACCACATATGTCCTCTAAATGGAAAATCTGGCCTCCAAGTGGAATATGGATATCTTTAAATGACTTCAATAGTAAGGATGGGTCTAAAGGAATGGTTAAAGGGTGTGGGAAGAAAATAACGAACTGAGGCCATAGATGAATTTGTAGATGTTAGAGAGAATATGTTGTTACACATAGGACAAAATACTTAAGTAATCATTCACACAATTAGATAAAATATAATAATATAAATTCCTTTATGTGGTTAAAACCATATAAAAGGGAAACATTCCATGGCCCTATCATATAGGAAATTTACTAATGTAAAGTAAATTTTTTAATAAGATAAATTTAGCAGACATGAATTTAAAGAAATTGAGACAATTTTTTTTTTTAATAAGATAATTATTTTCAGATGACATGGTAAGATGGGTCATCGACAATCTCAATTAGAAGATGGGAGTTTCAAGAATTAGAGACAGGAAGACATGGGTTCATTCACCCCTGAATATTTGCGTGCAATGTACCATTTGCCAATGCCACAGAAGTCTTATGATAAAGCTTTCCTGGAAAAGTTTTCAAAGGAAAATCAAGACCCGATGAAGGTAGTGAAAGAATGGAAGGCTAATCAAGGAAAATTAAAGCGGGACAAACTTGGTATGTATCCAATAGCACAATTACCATCACCCCAATGTTTTATAGTAGCGATGATGTGTAGATTGTTTTCTAAACTTGAAACCGCAAAATTTTCCATTAAATTGGTTCCCTTAATTGATGTTGTCATCAATTCTACTATTATTAATTGGGCCAATATTTTATCCAATAATTTGGCCAAAAATATTATGGAATACAGAACAAATAGTGTGTTTTCTACTAGAACAATCCCTCCTTTTTACGTGAGCGCATAAATTTTGGACGACATATGTTTCTGCTAAAATTTTCTTGTTTTGGTTTGGAAATGGACTAGTCAAGACCCTAGCCCTATTCATATTTATCATAAAGCCTTGTGGGAGTCAGAATTTTGTTCCCATTTTTATAAAATTTGTAACGGAGTTATATTGCCCATTCAAAAAACCAATTTTAATGAGAAAGCGCCAAAATTTATTAAAGAGGCCAATGTAGATATTATGCTTGTGGCCATATGGTTCAGATAAGATAATTTTACTTATGTCAGATTTTTCAGGAATCTTGCCCCTCATTTTTTTCCCTATTATGTCCAGACAAATTTTTAGCTAGAGAAATTGCATACCAAACACTTGGAAATGGTATATCTCGACAGCTTAGGGATTCAAAGAAATATATTTGGCCTACTTTTCCAGTACATTGTGGTACCTTCACTCTTTTTAATATATGTCATACAACAAAGGAAATTCCAAACATTACCTCTTTGAATGTGGCTTTTATGCGAGGGAGACAGTATAACCCCAATAATGTGGTCCAAAATTTTACTGCTACTCTTAAAGTTAGATGTTTCATGCATGAAAAGGATGATTTTTATGATTTATTTGAAGGAACAGAGAAATTTACAAATGTATTAAATATGTCATCCAATAAACTCAGTGTAGCACACATCAAATATTTTAATGAATACATAAATAAGAGATTAGAAATAGTCTCATTAGACTTATTAAAAGTATAAGAAGTCAGAGATCAACCTCCTAGAATCAGTTTAGATGATGAGGAAAAATATATGTCTAAAGATGAGTGATGGAAAGATCAATTCAGGATTCAGAGCATTCACAACATAAGTCCCAAGATTCAGATCGTTCTGAAAAATGAATCGGAAAGTAAAAATGAAAGCCCTAACAAAATAATTAAATATGTAATCAAAGGAATTGATACACACTCTGAGGAAGGGACTAATGAATCGAAATTATTAAAGGCATTTTCTAAATAACTTCAGCAAGTTCAAACTACACTTGAGAAGACAACAAAATCTCAAGTAGACCATTTGGGAAAAGAATGGAAGAATTTTACTAAAGAACTTCCGACGTCACTTAATCTTAATCCATAAGGATCAACAAGTTTTCACACTCCTAAGAAAACTTAGAAGCAACTAGAAACAATAGTAGCACTTCAACAAACCCTAGAGGTTCAAGAACAGGAAATCATCCTAACCTTGCCAACTGAAGAAATCATTTTGAATATTGAAGAAATAACTCCATTGGATGTTTTCTACACTCCAAATCACAAAGTTGTAGTAAATTGGAGGAAAAGAAGAAGAGTTGATGAAACAGTGATAATCCTTAGTAATGAATCAGTAGATAATGTTTGGAAAGACACTTTTTTTCAATCCAACTAAACATCTTACCAAAATTTCACAGTTTTTAGGAGCTTATGCAGATGCTACGATTGATAAAGTAGCAGAAGTGCAACTTCTGCTTGTACAAAGAGAATATAGAGTTCAAGAGCTAGAAAGACAACTAGAACAAGAGAAACATAATTCCAATAAGCAAGTTCAAATGAAATGGCACAGTTCCAGAAGGAATTTGAAAGGTTGAAGTTGCAACATTAAGTGCACATTTCTGAAAAGGATGCACATATATAAGAAATAATGGATAAGCTTAAAATTCAACCTCAAACAGAATAGTTCATAAAAGAGGCACTTGAATGGAATTCAAAGTTGAAACATAAACAAGAGACTTGATGTCAACAAATCTCTGCTACCAATTCATATCGTGAAATAAGTAAAATCTTAACTCAACAGGTGAAAAACATAAGATTGGAATGTGAAAAGATTCATAAGAAAATTTCTAAATTCATTTTATGGCCAGAATATGACAAAGGGAAGAAGGTTGATCTCCAAAATATTTAAAAGTTTCATTAAGGTATTTTATCCAAAGGCTGGGATATGCAATTAAAACAAACATAGAAATCATCTTCAAAGGCATCCAACTTATCAAACGAAATCATTACATCTATCAATGGACAACTTCATAATGCTAAGCTTATTAAAGAATATACAATTGAAGCAATTCCATAGGTCAAACTATTGGAGACACGGTGGATAGAAAGCATTGAGACACATGCAGAATCTATCAAGAAGACAACTAAATTATATAAAGAAAATTACTGGAATCTCTTGGTCATATCACATCACTAGTGCATGAATCTACAATATTTAATTGCTTCCACTAGAAAAGCGTTGCCAACACTCTAAAATTATGTATTCAAAGGACAAGTGATATCTAGGATCACTCAGTTGACTCAATTAAAGCCAATGACAAATATCGGCCAACTCAAAGACCAAATAACGAAAGGAAATCAACCTACTTAAGAAGTCTTGTTATCTTTAATTTCTAGATTGTAGTTTAGTTTACTTATTATGAGGAAGGTTGTTTGAATCCTCCTCAAATTTTTATGTAATAATATACTTTTGATTGATTTTAGTTTAGTATTTAAACCCCTCTCATGCATTTAGAGGAGGGTCCATAATTTTATCAAAGAACAATTTCTGAAAGCTTGCACTTCTGTACTTTTGTGAATGCTTTTGATAAAATATATGGAATAGGATCTACTTTTGAAAAATTGGAGTATGCTTTACTGAACTTACACTTTTGTACTCTTAAAGTGTATTTGGATTTAGTAGGAGCAGGTCGATATCGTGCATTTCATGAACAAAACTGATCATATCTGGTACTACTATCTTTATGATTAAGTCTTGATTATGAATTCATAGTAATTTATCTTTATATTATGATATGTATGCAGTCTGACTTACAATTTATCATTTATGCACTTTTGTACAATGTTTCAGCTGTAATTCCTTACCAAATACATAAAGCAATTGATATATGAGATATATTTCACATAACTTTTTTGATTAACTATCTAGTCAAAATAATAATTTTACATCATTTTCATCTCCTTTAGTAATTGAATGATATTTATTACCTTTTACTGTAAGTTGTTTTTCTAGATTGCATAAATGGTAATCTTTCCCAGGTCAAGTTAAATAATTAGATTAAATAGATGCATGTGTTTTGTTACTTATATAGGTTATTTACATTAGTTTAAATTCATTCATCATTTCACCTTGTATCAAAACCCACCATTACCATATCAACTCCTTTTCTGGGAAACTGGTCCCATTATCCCAAGTGAGAGCCACTACACCAAATAGAAAAGGAGCTTATTTAAGGTCCGGATCAGGTGGTTATCCCCCATGTTGTTGCAACGGAATTCTAGGGCTTCAATAGGACCCCATTGGAAACAATGGGTATTTAATAATAAGTTAAATGTAGAAGGAGGAATAAAAAGCTCAATTAGTAGCAAAATATTATTCTTAGGTAGAGGTATTTAACTTTCCTGAGATTGTTATTCCTATTACCATGTTTACTTATATTATATTTATGTGATATATTGTTGCTACTTCTAATTTTGACGTATAATAAATGGTAGTGAATACAACATTGTTGCATAGGGATGTAGAAGAATAAATCTACATGAAGAAACCAAAAAGGTTTGTTGCGAAAGGAAATAAATATGTGGTATTTATGTTTAAAAATTCCATGTATGTATTAATGCAATCATCATGGATGTGGTATCCAAAATTTGAAACTTGTATAGTGGGATAAGAATCAAAGAAAATTGTTGTGTGTATTTCAAATTATTTTGTGTCATATTATTGATTTCATCTTGTATGTGGATGATATGTTTCGGATTAAAAATGATAGGGAAATCATCAAGGAAGCGAAAACTCAATTTTCAAATAAACATGACATGAATAATCTCGATGTTGCAGATTTTATTTTGGGAATGGAAATGAGAAGCAATCTGTAAAATAGGAAACTATGGTTAATTCAGAAGGGGTACGTAGAGACAATATTGGAAAGATTTAATATGAAGGAATGTAAATTGGTAAATGTGCCTATTCATCTAGTTGTAAGGTTATATGTAGATCAATGTCCAAAGACATAGGAAGAGGAAGAAAACATGTCCCATTTTCCAAATTCTGGTGTGGTTGGAATTTTGATGTAAATAATATTCTATACTATACCAAACATTATACATATAGGATTGTTGAGAAGGTAATTCTTAAAACTAGGGAAGGCGCATCAGAAACCAGTAAAGAGGGTTTTCAAGTATTTGTGTGGAAATGATAGATATGGATATTTCATGTTTTAGAACCTTTAAATATAATTTATAGTCAATTTTTTTTTTTTCAAAACCATCACATAGTTAATCATTCAAACATTTCAGCCATGGGCCATACAATTGAAATGAATCCATTATTTCATTATGTCTTAATTCAATATCATCACACTTGTTGGCCCAAAGGTCACACTGAGAGGGGGGGTGACTTAGTGTGAGGTTAATTTTACAATTTAATAATATGCCTTATGCATTCCTCCATATAGCAGTGAACCATAAACATTATGTCATCAATTATATATATATATATATATATATATATATATATATATATATATATATATATATATATATATATATATATATATATATATCTGTCATCATTTTTTATTTTTATTTTATCCAAGAGGAACCCAACAACTTGTCTTACTAGTAACTACTACTAAACCTCTAGGGGTTTTATGAATTGTCCTCCTCATCATAAACCAGGTCCCTTGAGGGGAGATTTTAACTTGGGTCATCCTTGTTTCAATGATTTCAAAAATTTTGAATTAACCAATTGATCTAACCCCTTGGTACTATGCATCATCATATTATTAACATGACAAGAAGTAATAAAAACCATAAGACACCATCACATCACTAGGATACACAATTTTTTTAGTTGGAAACCTAAATGGGAGAAAACCACCAACTCTTCTTATGCTTAGTTTTCAATTCTTTTACATCAATTTTTAGTCCCTAACTTGTGGGAGTCAACTACCTCCAAAATATGAAAGTTTCCACTGGTATTCAGATACAAAATTATTGGGCCTGTAACCTTGAAGGTGTAAGTAATTGCTCACTCTACGCTAGGACCTAATTAGGGCTCCAAATTCAGTAATGAGTTGGCTCCAACCTACTCTAATATTCAACCTGATTGAGGCTTCAAATTCACCAAGAGTTGTCTCCAACCTTCTCTAGGCTCCAACCCAATTAAAGGTTCAATATCCTTCCTCTTCTTCCAATTGGACATATATTTCATCACATTTTCACACTAAATACATGATCATAATATATCATTAAAAAATAATTATGTAACAAGGTGAAATGAATAATTACCAATAATATCATTATCTGTACCACTACCACAAGTACTACCATACAACTTGCAACCTGCACCATACAATATGAAATCATCACACTTGTCACAAATTTTCATCTTAATATTTGTTTCTAGCTCTCATACTATTGTCTGAAAGCTCATCTCAACCATGACTGCAATCTAGTAACTCAAACATTTAAAATATATTTACTTCTTATATCCAAATTACTTTCAACATGCTCATAACATTTCCAAACACACACAAGAGCTTTAATTCATCAAACATGAGTCAAAAACATTGTGAAACCCTTCTAGCCACATCCATTTTTGATCCCTGGTCACCCAACATATTCCAAATTTCAATTTAATTTAATAATGACTCCAAAACCCCATCAAAACCACAATAAACCATATATAAAATTATTTCTTCAACATAAAATCACTTTCTAGGCGTGTTCTACAACTTCGAAAGAAATCGATAACCGTTCTACAAAATGACCACCAACAACTAGCTAAAGTTTTTATAAATTCTCCACACACACATTAATGAATAAGAAATTTCTCACCACCGAGCCAAGGGATCAACTCGTGACCCCAAGGCTCCCATTGAAGTTCAATATCATTCACAGTAAGAGTGTGTCTTGTTCAACATATTAGCATAATCTATAATTGTTTGTGATGCATAGTATATGACTTCAAAAAGAAGAAGAGGACCACCCTCTTGTTTTTTAGAAAATAAGAAAGGAAAAAACATTTTCTTATGTTGATAATTACTTGTGATATTATTATGTTCTTCTTAAAATGTTAATTTTCTTCTTTTATATTGCTCTCATCAAGTAATCAACAAAGAAAAAACATGAATATCAGGGAAAATTTTAGATAGACCAATACCTTAGACCCAAAGACCTTCCTTCCTCCACCAAGTCAGCCTTCCAATGAAATACAACAACTTTAAATAGTCTCTTATTTTTCAATAGATACATCCCAACAACAATCCATAATTTTGGCCCCCCATCATCTCATAAGTTCAGCCCAGCTTCAATGGTGTAGTTTTAGCCTTTCCAACAACTTCACACGTGATGGAGAGAGAGAGAGAGAGAGAGAGAGAGAGAGAAAATAGTTTTAATTATTGTGACTGAGAGAGAAATCCTTCTCCTTTGCTAGCCCTTTCCTCTTCTTCCCTTGAATTTCACACTTTTTCTGACCACAGAAGTTTCAAATGGAACTTGATGAGCGAGTGTGTCAAGTGAGGTTGAATTTCTTCCATTATACAAGATTTTATTCCCCTTAGTTAGGTCGAGTTTTCCAATTTTAGGCGAACTTGGTGAAGGAGGCCTAAAATACCTAATTTAAATTAAAATATTTTTTTCTTGAGAAATAGAGCTTAAGAAGGTTCTTTTAAATTAAGACGTGGACAAGGATACTAGACATAAACCCTAGAATCCTTCAATAGAGGATTTTACCTAAAATAAATTGACCCAAGCATGAAACCCATGCTTTAATAAGTCAATTTCTTTAATAATACAATTAATTTTTCTTTATTTTAACAAATATATTACATCATGACTCAAATATAATTATGAAGACTAAAAATAGTTACATTCTTCAACACTCCCTCTTAACTAGGGAGGTACTCGTAACTACATGTGTACATAGGTAGATGGAAGATATCAAGGTGATATTCTCTATGAAGAGTCATACCTTATATCGGGGCTCTTAAAGCCACAGGTCAAGGCTCGAGGATCACACAGAACTTGATAAACAAAAAAATTATTAATTGAATAATAAGAGAAGGTAGTGTTGAGATAAATGAAAAATAATACTCTTCAATAAGAATAAATAATGTGGCATTAATGAGTTAAATTAAAATAAGAAGAGAAGTGATTATAAATTAAAAAAATAGAAATAATAATAAATTATAAAAGTATAGGCCTAAGTATAATTTAATATTTTAAATTTAAATATTGATTAGATTAAATTTATTGGGTTATCTAAGCGTAGATAATTTGTTTTTTTTTTTTTTTTTTTACAAGAACGGTTATGAGTTTATATTATAGAGTGGCCAAAGCCTTCATCGATTACAATTTGTCAGGGCTAGCCCTTATTCTTTCATCCTCAGTCTGATCAAAGACTCCAAAATTTGGAGATCCACGATTTTTACAGGAGGCTAAAGAGTCTATCTTTGTTATTTTTCCTAACTTATAAAGGCACACAAACTGTTGTAAAATGATGCGGAAAAACATTGCAGCATTATGGGATAGAGTCCCACTCCTCAGTTTCATCTATCAGGAGGGAACCTGCTGAAAGGGACACCGCCCTGTTGGCTTCCAAGTCTGCATCTTTATTATTTACTATCAATACATGGAGGAAACTTGCAGTTCGGAAAGATTTCAACATGTTTCTTATTCTTAGGATCACTCTAGCCAATCTAAGATCCACCGGATTGGAGTCCTCCACTAAAACTTTGATGATGGACTGAGAATATCCTATTACACTTAAATCTGCAATTCCAAATGCCTTTGCTTGTTTAAGACCCTGTAAAAGTGCCAATGCTTCAGCTTGGATACTGGTGGAATGTCCAAGACCCCAAGCATATTTGGTCACTGTTATACCCTCCTTATGCTTTATAATTCCTCCTGCCCCTGCCCTGCCGGGGTTGCCTTTTGCAGCCCCATCAAAGAATAGCCAAGATCTGTCTTGTCTGGTGAGCAAGTCTGACAGCTCTTGCTCATTTCCTCTGAATTGCCACTCTTTCATGCTCTTAGGCTGCCTTGTTTCGCCAGTGAACTGAAGGCCCATCGAGGCGCCCCAATCTAAATCATTTGGATTTAAATTGACTTCCATTAGCTGTTCACCCAAGGTTTCTTTCCAGAGGCTTTTGACTTTGCTGGTGATGAGCTGAGGATTTAATTTTTCATCCCTGAAGACTCTTCTGTTGCGCTAAAGCCAGATTTGCCAGCATGTGAATTTTGGTAAGGTAAACCATGCTGCTTTAAATCTTTCATTTTTTGGAAGGGTTCCTGGATAACAAGTGTGCCAGTTAGCAAATAAGTCAGAAATATACCTAGGAAGAATGAATTCTGTCTTCCAGTGATTCATAAGGATCTGCCAGATTCTTCTTGAGAAACTACAGTCCAACATAATATGCTGGGCACTCTCTTCATTTTCACAGCAAAGGTGACATCTTGATGGTCCTTGAAAACCTTTTTTTTTCAATCTGTCCTCTGTTAGTATTCCTCTGTGGCAGAGTAGCTAACAGAAAATATCAACCTTTGGCATAGATTTAAATTTCCACAGCCCCTTCCATACAGCAGGGTCGGGGGCAACATATGGGCATTTTTGGAGGCACGTGTACCCTTGAGCAACTGTGTAATTACCTGTATCGGATCCCCATCCACGAGAATCTCTTTTACCAGCGTTTAAAGGTGCTTTCCCATTTAATGATTCGAGCAACAAACGTTTGGCTTGCGTTAATTCTGGTGGCGTTGGAGGGAGGCACCATTGCTGCCAAACGCTGCCAGACCATTTCGATATGTCCCACAGCGTGACATAACCAGCGCTGTCCAACCAATGTTTCAACTCGTGCAATGTTCTGTTCATCGCTAATGGAGATTGCTGCATTATTTTGTCATCCCATATTTTAATACTTCTTCCATTGCCCGGTATCCAGAACGCTGAGTCATTAATGAGTGAGATTGCTTTCTGACAGCGCTTGATTAAGTGTGATCCTGTAGATGGAGTAAAATTTTCCAGTGCTCTTTTCCTGTTCCCCGAGAGGTATTTCCTCCAGATGGCTCGTTGTGCCCAGCCTGGGTGCGGAGCAATAACTCGCCAGAAAAGCTTGGCCTCCATTGCTATATTTTGCAAGCCAAAATCTTTAAAATTAAGACCTCCTTCCATCAGAGGCTTACCCAGTTTCTCCCAGCTGACCAAAGGGAATTTTCTGTCATTAAGATTGCCTCCTTTCCAAAAAAACTTGCGCACGTAGCCTTCCATCTTTTTAATAATGCCTGTGGGTGCTAAAAGCACAGAAAATTGGAATATGGGAAGACTGTTGAGGACTGAGTTGATTAGAACAAGTTTGCCTGCTAGATTCAACCAGGAGAAACCCCAGGCCTGGAATTTTGCCTTGAATTTGTCCATAAGAGGGTTCCAATCTTTGCTATAAGCAAGATTGCGAAAGATGGGAAGGCCCAGATAAATGAAGGAGGTCCAGCTTATGGAAGCAGTGAACCCCAAAGTTCTGGAGATGGCAGACAGAGTGAGAGCAGAAATATTCCAGCAGAAAGCTTTACATTTTCCTTTGTTTAAACTACTACCTGAAGCTTCACTGAAATCATCTAACACCTCTTTAAACCTTGAGGCAGATCTAACTGTGGCAGCTCCCAACAGAAGAGTGTCGTCTGCAAATAGAGTGTGGTTTACATTTTTCACCCCCCTGGCTATATTAAGCCCCAGGATCTCCTGTTCTTCCAATTTCTGATCAAGGAAGAAACTTAAGGCAGAGGCTTGGAGGACGAAGAGCAGTGGAGAGAGGGGGCAGCCTTGCCTGAGCCCTCTTGAAGCTTCGAAGAAGCCAGCTGCTCTTCCATTCACCAAGGGGGCGATCCATGGGTCTGCAATACTTGCTCGGATCCAATTTACAAACCCCAACCCAAAGCCAAACTTTTTCAGAACTTCCCAAAGGAAACTTTGCCTGACCCGATCAAAGGCATTTGCCAGATCTAATTTAATCACCATACCCTTCTCTTTGCGAATTTGACTCGAATGAATCGCCTCTTGTACCAGAATGTAGTTATCGACAATCTGTCTCCCCTGAACAAATCCCCCCTGGTTCTCAGGTATGATCGCTGGGAGGATGCCTTTTAGCCTATTTGCTATTACCTTTGTAATTAATTTGTATCCAATGTTGCAAAGAGAGATTGGGCGGAACCGGCTGAAGTCTTTTGCCCCCTTTTCCTTGGGGATTAGGGCGAGGAAGGCAGAATTGGTGCTGCCCCCAATTTTTGGACAATTTTGAGATTTCAGGATCATCTTGAAGAGATCTTTCTCCACAATCTGCCAGCATGTTTGAATGAATCTGGCCGTGTAGCCATCCGGGCCTGGGGCTTTGTCAGGCTCCATACTGGCCAGAGCATCCTTTATTTCTTGTATGGAAATCTTCTCTTCGAGCTGCTTGTTGATAAGAGGGGTGATCCTTGTAGGTATTACCTCCAGAAATTTGGAATTTGGATCGGTCTCTCCCTCTTCTTTATACAAGGTTTTGAAGTGATTGTAGGCTGTTTTCTTTATACTCTCAAAGTCTTTGTGAATCAAGTTGCTCTCTTTTATTTCTGATATGGTATTAAAGCTTTTTCTTGCTTGTGCTTGTTTATGAAAGAAGGCTGAATTTCTATCTCCCGCTTTAAGCCATAGACTCCTAGATTTTTGTCTCCAATGCTCTTCCTCTGTAAGGCAGGCTTTGTGGTAGATTTGTTGAAGCTCCACCTCTTTGTTTAATATTTCTGTGGTAATTTCCACCTCCTCACTTTGGGCTTGATGCAGTATAAGGTTATCTTGGGCCTGCTTTCTTTCTTTTGCAGGGGTGGGAAGGCCTCTGGCCCATGTTTTGAGGGCAGCTTTCAATCTTCTAAGTTTTTCTTCCCAAATGAAGAAGGGAGAACCCTTTACTGGCAGTTTCCAGCTGTCCTGGACCACATGCAAGAACTCAGGCTCCTTAACCCAAAGAGCATTGAATCTGAATGGGATGGGACCGAGATCCTTGTGGCCTGATACCTCTAACAATATGGGCTTGTGATCTGAGACACTGCATGGGAGGATGTGCAATCTAGATTCTAAACCTAGCAAAAGAAAGGAACTTTGCACCAAACATCTATCTAGTCTAGCAGCAATATGACCAGGGCCTATTCTCTTATTGGTCCAGGTGTACTTACCGTTATCTGGAGGGGTATCAAGAAGGTCCCAGTCCTGCATGAGGTCTTCCACCCACTCCCTTGCTGGGTCCCTTACGGTTGTGCCTCCTCGTTTTTCATCCGAGCGAAGAGTGAGGTTTAGGTCCCCTGCAATAATGATGTTTTCCAGGTTCTCTGTCTCTGCCAGCTGTCTTATGGAGTCCCAGCACTCCCTTTTCTCCCCTATGTTGTTAGGAGCATAAACATTGAACAGGCAGATTGTCTCCCTTGTTTCTACTGCATGTAATTTCAAGCACTGCCAATGGCTTTTGTGTGCCTCCATGACCAATCTATACTTGAGAGGGTTCCAGAGAGAGCCCAGTCCCCCCGATGCTCCCCTTGATGACACTGCTAGTCCACTACTTCCTTTCCATAGCTTTTTGCTGATTTGGAGAAATTCATTTTCCTCCATTTTGGTCTCCTGGATCAACAGAATATCCGGGGTTTCTCTTCTAATAAGGCTTCTCACTGCTTCTTCTTTTACTGTACTCCCCATTCCTCTGCAGTTCCAGGAGATGGTCTTCATCATTTATTTCTTTGGTGTGTGGCTCCCCTGGAGCCATGAGCTTGATTTTTCACTACCTTCGGATTCTTACAAAGGAGTTTTTCCAGCGTAGGCTGACTACCCTGGAGCTTATCTTTGTAGGTTTCCTGATCTCTTTTTTCTCTTGCAGATTTTCGGCCCCTTGCAGATCTTCTAACTGACGTCTGCGTTTCTCCGATTTCTCCATCTTCCTCAGATTCCTCTGAGTCCTGTTCCTCCTCGGAGGTTTCTATTTGCTTTTCCTTGTCCCTTGCCATGTTACTCTCTTCGGGTCTTATTTCTACTGAGTTTATTTTTTCTGCTGGAGTGACAGGCCTCTCCTCTTCCCTGTGTGCTTCTTCCGCTGTGCTTAAGATCTCGAACCTATTTTCTTGATTTCTTGACGAGGAAACATTTTGGGCTGCAGCAGGAAGAGGTCCTTGTGCCCCGGATTTCTTATGATTTATCTTTGATCTCTTTACTTGATTCCATCCTTCATCCTTCCCTTTTTCTGTTTCACCTTTGTTCGGGCATCCTCTAGCAAAATGGCCGTAGATGTGACATTTGCGGCATTTGAAAGGGAGCTGCTCGTAATCCAACACTTGAACATGCGTCCAGCTGCCAACCTTTAGTTTGATGGCCTCGGGAAGACCTACCTCTAAATCTACCTCGACACAGATCCTGGCGCAGTCATATTGATCGTTGTTGTTGGCTCTGTCGATGAACTTGCCCAGTGTGTTGCCAATATGTTTAAGGGAATCCCAGTTCCAGCAGTGAACCGGTAGGTTAGGGAGCCGGACCCAAACAGGGACAGCCGATGGCACATCCACAGCTGGATCAAAATCTGGAGTCCATTTATTGAGATATAGACCTTGTGGTCCCATGAAATAGGGCCCATTCCTGAAGATCAGGTCTTTATCCTCCTTAGTGTTGAATTCAAACAGGAAGTAGCCTCTTCCCAGAAAATATGAGGTGACTTTATTCTTGATCAGCGGAATCCAATTCTTAATAACCCAGGTTTCCGTTGATTTGGGTGAGGGCCATAGGCCCGTGAATTGACCCACCAGGGCTCGATCAGTTAGAGATAAGGCGACCTGGATCGGTCCCTCAGGAGGTAGGTTTACCTCCGGAACATCATCGATCTTCTTCACAAACTTAGAGGCATCTGATTTCTTCTTCTTAGGCAGCGAGGCGATCAAGCTTGAAAAGGCGGTTGAGGCATCCGGAGGAGAAGACTGGGTAGGCCCTAGAGGCGATCCTTGTGTCTCCATGGTCAGCTGAAAGAACACGCTTGACCTGCTCCAGACATCGCCAAATCCAAGCAAGAGATTCAGTCCATATCTGAGAGCCAGCACCGGATCTGGGCAGCAGATCAGTGCGTAAGAAGGGGAGGCCAGAATCTAGCTAAGAGAGGTGGATCCGAGCTGGTCCAACCAGGACAGGGGCCCCAGAGGCCGAGAGGGCCGAGACAGCAAGAGAGGGGCCGTGAGGCAGCGCCCTGGTCTGGGCTGCGCAGGCCTGCAGCGCGTTCCTACGCGCAGAGCATCTAGGTGTGTTGGTATGTTGGTAATAGCTGTTTGCTAGCGTAGATAATTTGTTAATCTATTTTTTTTTTTAATTTAATTATATATATTTATGATAAATATTTTATTTTCTTCTAAATTAATATTTATATGGATATTTTAGGGATGTTAGCTCAATATTTCACTAGAGGGGATAGACCATAGCTAATAGTGCACTCTTCACATAGAGGCAAATGAGATCATGCTTTAGAAATATGAGTAGAGTATAGATGAAAATATAGCTAGATAGGCCTCGCGATACAACTATAATTTTCAAAGAGAAAATGGCCACGAGCATAGAAAATTAGGTTTGGGAATCAAAATGTAGAGGAGCCACCTAAATTGGTTCTTTTTTGTTGTGACTGATGTTGCTAGTTGGTGGAGGAGTACCCATATGGTGCTCAATATGGCTAATTTTTTGTTCGATGTCCCTCATATGTAGATGGAAGTGCTCCAGGGAGTGTAGGATTTTAATCCTATGTTCAAAGTGATGTGATAGAATTATTCCTACTAGAAAATTAATATATCAATACAAATAAATGGTGTGCATATATTTATTAAACCTACAATAGTTGTGCCCAACATTGGGCAAACATTTAGCTAGATCGACCAAAATTTCTATGCCTAAAAGTTGTTACCTCTTCCCTTTCCAAATAGGAAATTTCCTTTTGAATGGGTCCAAAGGTGAGATCTATAAACTAGTTGATAGATTCCTAAATCCTGTGATGCATGTATTTCCCTGAGAGGCCTACCCCTAATAATAGGTGGCCCCTTAGTGGACATGCACTCATTGATGAGAAATGAGTTTGAATCAAACTCTAAAACAAAAAATGTCAGGAGAAAAATTGAATAGGTGGGAATTGATTTCAAAGGAGAGGTCCACAAAAGGAAGGAGAGTGGACACATAAGAAAGAAGGCAAGGAATTTAAAAGTACTCGGAAGAGAAAATATGCTAGCCATCCACGAGGAAACAAAAAGGATGCAAAGGTCTATGCAAACATAAGATGAGACAAAAAGGGAGGGTGGCACCAAGAAACAAGTTACCACAAGTTAAGGAGCAGAGCACAATGTTGGAATGCAAGTGAAGGTGGATAGGGGAATAGGACTTTAGGAGTGAAGAGACCCCAATGAAAAAAAAATAGAGAACAAGCTAGCATAGAATGAATGGGTTCTAGTATTGACTAAGGGACAAAGATTAATTGAAAATTATTGTGCATATCTAAAATTTTCGTAATAGGGAATGCTACAGGGGTTCGATTGCCATGAAACATGGAGTTTCTCTTTCTACTACCACATTTTCAAAACCAAGCACTCCAACGTTCATGCGAGGAAGATAATTTAAGAAATATAAACAAGAGGCCTTAACATGCCAACCATAGGGGTAGGTGGAAATTATCCTTATAATGCCAAGAATGTTGAATATTGTGACTAAAAATACCTCTACCAAGGATGAGGTTGGAAGTTATGACATGGCCTGACTGGGATTCACTAAGGCCAGCCGACTAGAGTACCCCCTAGATAGAAATTAGAGTAGAAGATGGGATAACTAACTGTGAAGTGAATTATCTTATGTTGGAGTGTAAAAATGCTTGCACCAGAAGAGGACAAAAATTTATAATTAAAAAAATGTCACTTGTTTCCCACATGAGGAGATTTTGTTGGCATAAAAACTTCTCCATAAGGAATCTATGATGCATGGTCTTGGGATTGAGGATTCAATGTATTTATTAGACCAGGAAAGGTATTAATGGTTCGAAAGACAAATATCCTCTTGTGGCCGCAAGATACCATGTCCCCTAGCCACTTGGCTAGGAGGGGCAGTGATAGTTGGTCCCTCCTCCTTTTGCTTTGAAGGCACCCCATCTAAGGTATTGTTGTCTTTTTCAATCAACTACCTACATTTATCTTTAAGGGGGGTTCTATAAGGAGAATCTACTGAGAGGAGTATGTGGCTAGGGAATCAATATAGCCATTTTTTTTCAAACATATCTACCACTTTATTCCCTATGCATCATACATGAGAAAGGATGGTGAATGGAATGCGACCCATGAGAGTTGAGGCTTTGCATGTGAGTGATTCTAGTCTCTAAATTTTGGATACTCTATGTATAAAATTTTCATCTTTTATCGTTTTGATCTTGTTGATTATGTTTGAGAATAACCCTTCACAAAGAGTTTAGAGTAACCTAGAGATCTAGAAATTTCCATTTTAGTAACTAGGGCAATGTGTTATGTTATTTCTTTTCATAGCTATATAATCTAAGTAAATATAAGGATAAATTCCTTGATGATATATAACAATGCCTCTAAATTCGAATAGGCATGGGTTACCTTTTGATGCTCCATCAAAATTGAGTTTAAATAAATATTGGGGGAGGTGACCAATTGATGGGTTGGATAGCATGAGGGAAGGGGGGAAAGGTGGAGGGTGAAGGATACTAGAGGGAAAGAGATATCAAGAATGGAGAATATAGGATTTACAACCATGAGCTTTTCCATCAGAGGGAGACAACGATAATGAAAGGATGGATTCTTTAATATTATTTAGGATGGAGTGCCAAAAAGAACCCATATACATAAAGGACCTTTTAAAAATTCTTTGATTTCTCTATTTTTCGGTTTCCCAAAGAATAATCTCAGAGCAAGAATCCATATATGTTTGAGAACCAAGTTGGGAAAAACACCTTTATGGCAATTGGATATGGTGTTAAGGATATTTAGAGGATCTTTGTTGTTATAGGAGAGACCTTTATCAATATGGTCCCATAGATCAAAGGCATAGGAGAATTTATTGAAGAGGTGTTCCATGTTCTCATCATGTTGCAAATATAGGAAGCCTGTAGATGGTACTTTATAGCTCCTCTTTAATAAATTATCACAAGGTAATGGTTTTTTTAAACATTACTTAGTGAAATAAGACTATTTTTGAACATGAGTACAACTCCATATCTTTATCGATACCTTTTTTACAGGTATCGAGTCATGCTTTTCTGTTAATTGATAAGTCTCTTGTACAATAAAGGTTCCTTTTGTTGTATATCACCATCTAAGTTTATTTCATTGATTATATGTGGGGATATTTCTTAGTTGAATGCTATCGTAGAACTACTATCATTGGTCCTCCTTAGGCTTGTGATTTCAGAAGTCAGGTGGCTACCATTGGTGTAGTTAGGATGAAGGATCATCAATGTACCAAGAGTTGGTAACTTTTTTGTAACCTTGAGTTGTAATTTGATCTCTCAAGTCATTAAATTGTTGATTTTATTTGAATTTCATGGATTTGTTTCCAAGATTCATCCTAGAACATGGCAAATTTTCCGTTCTTAACTTCACAAAAATGGTTTTTTTTGGATTAAGTGCATGCATTTCTTGGCTAAGGAAAATATGGAGGAACTAGCTGTCAAGGGGATTAATCAGATTAGAATCTGTGTAGAATTTCAAGGGGCATATTCTCAATTCTAGATGCATTTCCTAATACCAAAACCACCATGGATCAACTTCCACCATATTTTTACTCCTAAGACAATTTCCATGGTTGAGGATTGCACTCGTCGAGTATTATTTGAGTTTAGGTTTGCATAACTTTTCCCTTGCCACCAGGTCCCATTTTAACTCCATAGTAGAGCCTCCCCAGAGAATTTTACTCTGAATTCACTTGATCTCCTATATAATCGATGATGGTGCTATAAGCACAAGTAGATGGGAAGGACCTAAAGAACTGCTTTCAAGAGGATTGGTTTGCCTGCAATGTTTAAAGTTCTAAATTCCATCATGCTAAATTGTTGTCAATCTTTGTTATTAAATATTCCCATACATTCCATCTCAATAAAATCTCTTCCATCGGAGTTTTTAGGTATGTAAATGAGGGCTTTCCATTATGGAACCCAATAATATTGGTGATAAACCATTATATAAAAAGTGGTGTTATGAAAATAAAAACCCTTATTATGATTAATATTTTGAGTTATTAAATTTCTTTTATTAAATTTATTTTTAAGAGTAAACTTTTCATGCTTCATTCCTCTAGAAACTACTTAAACTAAAACAAACTTGAGACGATTACAACAAAGCTCTTTAGGTCACTTTTGGGAATTGAGTTTAACTAAAGAGGATAAGTTCTTCACAGTCACCCAAGATATACCCTTGTATTACATATATTTATAACTATAATTTAAATATCATTTCATTTTACCTTTTGTATTGAATTCATTATAAAAAAATATTCCCATTGAAGTAGATTTCATTCATTGAAATATCAATTTTAAAGTGCTTGGATCATAAAAATTAACAAAATAATCATATAAATTTTTACACAGTAACAAATGAAAATAACAATGATTTATCATACAAATCCATGCAATTATTTTTCCTTTTACATATTATTCTCAATTCTCAATTATTGGCTCAATTCTCATTTCATTTATACATATGAAAAATGTTAAACATAAAAAATAATATGTAAATAAAATAATCACTAATTTAAAAAATAAATTAGTTTTATATTTTGAAATGTGAATTCATATCATTAGTTTTGTGAATTGGGTTTGTAATGTAAATATGTAATTTACATCATATGTTAATGTAGGCAAATTGAATGATATAAAAATAAAACTTTAACTTAGTTTTGCGAATTGGGTTTGTAATGTAAATATGTAATTTACATCGCCGTAGTCTAACTAGCCAGAGGAATCGCCCTGAAAATCATGAAAATTCCGATAAGATTTTCAGAAAATCCGGCAGGAATTTTTCTAAATCCATGTTATAACTATCAAAGTTTAATATTTTGGGTGTCCCAAGGTGGTTTTTGATGGTGCTGAATCCATTTCCAATGTCAAAATCAAGATTCAAACACTGTTTCTGCAAGATTTTTTAAATTTTTTTGGCCCGGATTCCGGCCAATTTTGACCGTCCGGGCAATTCCTCCGGCTCGTTAGACGACTCCATTTACATCATAGGTTAATGTAGGAAAATTGAATAATATAAAAATAAAACTTTAATTTAATGTATTGAAAAGATAATGGTGTATGTAGATGGTATTTTACTACGTAAATAATTATGGGAGAGTTATGTTAATTTCGAAGAGGTTTCTAAAAGTTTAATTTAATTATCAATAATTATTTAGTAGATGGTACAATGTTTCATAAAACATTTTAGGATAATTATATTAGTGTACCCAAATCAAAGATTGAGATTTATTTTCAAAATAGTTATGTTATTTCTTTCTTTGAAGCTGATTAATTAAAAAAAAAGAGTTTTGGACATATGTTATTTGTGAGCTATGGTATTGGCCCATGATATTGTAAAAAATCGTATTCAGATGTTAAGAATCTCCATGACATAGTGAGGATAAATCTCCATAGTGTGAGATTTTGTTCTATATATATATATATATATAATTAATTTAGTAAGTTTTAGTGATATTTTTTAATTTTAGCAAATACAAAATATATCCATTTAATTTATACAACTATACTAGTTTTAAGTGTAAATGAAAAGTAATATACAATTTTACTTAACTATACTAGTTTTAAGTGTAAATGAAAAGTAATATACAATTTTACTTAACTTCATTTGATTTAAAAAATCATCCAAATATAATTTATTTTTTAATTTTATAGTGAAATACAAACATTTCCATAATGAAATATATTATTTCCACCATTGGTTTTCATAGTTTTAACACCACATGTTATATGTGATTTAAAAAAATATGTATTCTTAATTTTTGCATTTTAGTATAATATATATTGCTAATGGTATTAAAAGATAAGTGCATAATATTTTGACTTAAAATGGAGTAATATATATAATTTCACTCATAAACATAATATTCTCTAATATATTCACTTAAATGATGTACAATAAAGTAAAAATAACTCTTATTAGTCCTTGCCACTTGTGGCTACGACAGGGATTATAGGACTATAGTAATCGAAAATTAGTCCTAGCATTAGTTCCGGTGAAACCAAAGGTGAACAAACCAATTTAAATCTATGTTTGAATTTTTTTTTCTTTTCATCAACCAATAAGCTTATTTCAACCGTTGTTTCAACCAATGAGCATTTTAGAGGTCGTATTTGGCCTCATATCAAGGCAAGATGTCCTTATACTTATGTGGATCGATTCAAATACTTTCAATGTTAATTAGCTAATGCTAGCATTATTTCTTGACATTTTATATTATGATATTATGTTTACTGATTAAGTAAACACACCAAAGACTGCTCTCTTGCTCTGCCAGGTGAGTGGCTTTGTAACTGCCACCTATATAGCCATGCAAATGTCAGCCAAGGATCTGTCATGGGCTTAGGTATCAATTTAATTTCATTATCTGCAGAAGAATAGGTTATGGTACCACACACAAGGTGAGTGTTTATGAAACTATCCCTATCTGCTTCTGCTTCTGTTCGGTTAAAAAGAAAATTTCAGACTGCTTCTTGCGGAGTTTATGAAACTCTGTCCCTATCTTTGCACCTGGATATGCAGTTATGCTAGTGGTGCTTCTGTGGTCAACAAGAAAATATCAATATCATGATGTTGGTGGTGCTTCTGTTCTTCTGTTTGGTCAACAAGAAAATATCAGAAAAAATGTAAGGTATGTCGCCCCTATGAACATGCCCGACCTAATAAAATCAAAATTGACCACTAAATATGAAGTGCAACCTTCTGTTGCAACCATTTCTAGTGTATGTAATTATCTAGGGTTCTGAACATTTTGAGCCTGCACAAGCTTGGATATGAAATTTTGAGTTAACAGGTAAAAGAAAACACTATAAACATTGTTTCTCTAAGTCAACTTGAATGTTTGTTTTTTAAACTGTGTTTAATAATCTTCCATAAAACAACTAACGTCTGATTCCTTTTTCGGAAAAAAATACAATCCAATAAATCTACAGAGTTGTTTAGCATTTGAAAATGGGGCTATTAACAATCACCAGCCAATTTTTTCAATGCTTAACCATGAATTTATCTATATTCATCCATCATTTAACTTATTGCAGAAATATTATCTACAAAAAAGATACGTACACAGGCCTGAATTTCCAGGGCTGACTGTGGCAGACACCACCTGGAATTGGACCAAAAATATTAAATTTGGGCAAGGACTAGGGCCGACTGTGGCACAATAGCAAACAGAAAGTAAACATCTTTGAATTCTATTTTTCAAATTGGAAGTATAACACAGAATTTTGTCATTACGGCTCACCTCACTATAGCAAGGTTGCATTCTGGCATGATTGATTGAAGTTGCACACCGGCAAAGCAATTCCAAGAGGCAAAGGTAGGGCTCATCCATGCCCGCGTCCTTCAACGAGAACCAGTCCTTAAACAATATCAATAATTTCCCATTTCTTTAATCTGGAAAATGGGATACATGTTAATGCTCTATCTTCCCTAGTGGGTATTACTCTAACAGATCACAGAAATAGAGCAGTGCCACAGAGAAAAGTGATCATCCTCCTCTTCTTGTTTGGTTACCTTTAAAATGTAATCTCTTCTCACTAATAATAACAATGCACCACTTTCCTACTTCAATTCCCTTAGTCCGCTGCCTCTTTTGTACCAAACACTGACTATTTTCCAACAAAAAAGGTCTATGCCTAGCCTTACTGCGTGAAGACAAACTGGAATCCATCATGACCTGAAAGGGAAAAATACACACAAAGAACCTTACTGTGTGAAGACAAAATGGCATCCATCATGACCTGAAAGGGAAAAATACACACAAAGAAAATCCAAGATGAAGTTAAATCACAAAGAAAACTGGAGGAAAGAGGCAACAATATCAATGTATTTTGTAAAAATTATTAGATCTAGTCACTGGTTTTTCATAAAGATTATCAAATCTAGTCACTGGTTTTTCAAGCGTACTAAGATTTCTTTCTGTGATAAATGCATCAGCATTGAAATGGAAAGAAGTCCCCTGGGTAGAAAGCAGGGATGGTTCTCCTGAATTGCACTACAGTCGGCTCTACCCAGTCCACAAACCCAGTCTAAGGTGCCCTGTAAGATGTCAGCTGACGCTTGTGGATCTGCTATGCACCATTGCGCCTGATTGCCCTCTGCTCTGCCACAACAAGCCACATTCAATCCAAAAAGAACAGAAAATAAGAACAAGAAACCGCCATTAAAATACATGATAAGGAATGTTGTAAGTATTACCTGTGGATATGAGAGCAGTCAAAAGAAGCACAAAACCTACAAGGATATGGAATTTTATGTATTCCCATCGCAGGAGGTTGGTGATTTTTGCAATGAATGGGTCGAGAGAAGTCAAGCACGCTGTCTTGTGGGCGCTCTCAAACCTGCCCTTACAGATGGAGGGCTTCTCAACATGTCCATGTCCATCAGGGGAATAATCGAAGATCCTGCGGACTCGGTCACTCTTTCATGGCAGTATTTCAAGTAGTGTCTCCTCTTTTGGTCGAGCAACACGCCCTCTGGATTTTGCTATTAGGCGAGTGCATCCCAGGATAGGTGTCTTCCCTCTCTTCTCTTTAAAGCGTGAAAAATAGATTGTGTTTTTTCTCAAGCAAAAGTGAAAGCTGGTGGGTTGATAGTGTAGACAAATATGGTTCGAGCTCATGAACTCATATCCTATAGTTGTCCACAGGACAAGTTGAGAGAAAGGCATGCAACCCAGACCTGTCGCCTTTTACAACGTGTCCTGACATTTCTAATAAGTTAGTTGCATTGGAACATATTTGGTGTTTTAATAAATATTGTGATGACCCTCATAACTGATTCTGCATATATAATGTTCAATAACTTTACATATTCTAAATGCAGTTTGAACAAGTCTTTTCAATACTAGTTCTCTCCTTGTTTTCTTGTAAAAAACATAGCATTCATAATAATTTCCTATGTTTCTTAACTTTTTGAAGCTCCGAGTCACGGCAGGGACTTGTTGTCGCGTAACTATTCTTGTTTTAACATAAATACGAAAGCACAATTTATATGTGAAACTTTTTTGTTAATTTATCATACAATATAATATTATATACTTGATAAAATGTTGTAAAATTCCCTTCTTCATCACTTTCATGCTTGTCAAGTTGGTTCTTTTTAAGAAAGAAAGTATCCAAACATATCAAAGTAATATTTCAAGAATAGTCGTTATGTTAATAAACGATTTTTATATAGAAATCTCTAAACATTACACTACGAATTCAAATATCATAAGCTTGTGCAAATATATAATAATCTTTTATATAATTGCAATTTTTTATTGGAATTATATGGACACGTCGCTAAAGACATAATCACAATGCATGGCTGAAACATGGTTCAAGAAGTGTCTATCCAAAATGTATGAAAGCTAGAGGAAAAATGTATGACAGTTGTGACAGTTCCTCATTGCAGATTAATATTCTGGGTTGGATATTGCAGATTAATCTTTTGGGTGAGATATCTGAGCCAAAGAGAGATCCACGACATGAAAAATAACATTCACTTGTACGAGAGCGGGTGAATAGCATTCAATGTATGAAAAACACTCATAAACATCTTATAAATAGATTGGAAGTATGGTGTGGGAGTAGAATAGTTCGTAGATTTCAGAATGGAGAATGGAAATTGCAAAAGAAAGCAAATATCACAGATCCTGTTTTGTTTTTTCCTCTTATTGTTGCTTCAATTAAATTTGGGCAGTGCGGTAGATGCATCATATAAAAACATTGTTTAATGTAATATTTTGCTCAAACATTAATTAAAACATGCAATACGTAGTTAGTCAAAACATTTGGCCAACATTGATGGAATGCTAAAGTCCCTACATTGCCATATGCAAGGTACCATGTCAATCTTTCCTCTCAGAAGAAATTGGACATTTGGGAAGCCATGTCGAGTACCATGTCAATCCTTCCTCTTGTAAGAAATTGGACATTTGGGTTAAATTATAAATAAACACCTCATTAACATGCCTATCTCTAATGTTCCTTCAAAATTAAACATTAAATTTTCAAAATAAAACATTACATTTCCATAATGAAAGATGGCATAATATGAAATAGACGGAAGCTTTCTTGCAATATCTGTAAACTCTAACTACTGAGGAGTGTGAATTCTCTAAATCCGATATAACACCTAGCAAATTATCATTAAGTTATCATTTCTGGTCAGTTTCAGTTGATTTATTTGTCCAAATTCCAGGATAGTGAATGTTTTTCAGCTTAAGTATATGCATTTTTTTTTCGTTTTATTGGCCTCTTCTCGAGGCAGAGAGGCTAAAAACTTTGGCTATATTATTTGTTTTTCTTAACATTTTGAAATTACGAAACTAATGCTAACAACATTTTGAAATTACTAAACTAATGCTAGCATTAAACTAAAGAAATAAATGTTTGCATGAACCATATGAGTTTTAACTATATATATGCAGTCTATAAATTATTTCTGCAAAACTTCACCACATTCTCTGTATCTACATGTACTTTGACAACAACACCTTGAAGGCTATTCACCTGAAGACACCTTGAAGGTTGTTCTCGCTCTTCTCCGTGCCTCTAGATTCTTATAAGCTCTTCATCGTCCCTTGAAGGTTGTTCTCCTTCACCACGTTGTTCTCCATCTTGATCAATGTATTTTTGGATGGCGATGGCGAATGATGCAATAACCCCTGATAGATTCAGAGACGACTGAAGAGTGGCTGGGTCTGGTCAGGGTCTGCCAATATTAGGTAGTACTTCCTCGATCTAGGGTTCTTCCTCTTGAAATAGTGGGTTTGAAACAGTGGGTTCTTCCTCTTGAAATAGTCGGGATACATATGCAACTATATCATCCAAATCATTGTTGATGTTGGTATCCATTGGATTCAGGATTTTCTGTAACTTCCTCTAAGATAAGCTCCACTTCCTTGGCTTGGATTCCTACTTCTACATGCATTTCTCTTCTTCCCATCTTCACATATATATGCGAATTAGCTACTAAAATTGTTGGAATATTGAAAATTCCAGAACAAGCAATGGAGAGAGTAATACTCTCCTCTTCTAACATAGAGAAATTAAGAATTATTGACTGGAGACAGAGTTCAACACTTGAAAAAAAACTTCTATTCCATTCAACAACTAAAAAAAAAAAAAAACTATTACACTTCTTCGTCTCTGAGAGGGATTTCAAAAATATGACTGTTACAAACGCAGTGCATAAAACTATCACACTGCCTCTCTCTAAAACATACACTGCTGTGTAAAATATCTATTCTCTGTCTCTGTAGAAATTGAAACACACTGCTGTGCACTCACGTAAAAACTCACACATTGCTGTTGTGAAAAAATTACATTGCATATATATCTCACGGGCCTTTTTCACTATATACCAAAATAAAACTTAAATCTAAATCTAAAATTGCGTCGGGCCCACATAATTAAAAAACACGACAAACCTTTACATTGCGCTATATAAAAAAATGACCACCTTAAACCTTTGACTAAGGCCCGGACCCCAACCGTTAATTAAACTGGATTGCAAACAAATTTCGGGTGCCAAAAAAGCCTTGTTGACATCACCTAAGTTGTGACCCGAAATCTCACTTAAATCCGCCCTAAAGTCTTATCGGGTTCGATTTGGGCTCGGCGTACGGCGGGCTGAGTGTGACTCAAAATATCATCAAATCTTCCCTAAAACTATTTCAGGTCCAGATTTCATGACTGTGCGTTTAACCAAACACGACCCGCTCGAATCAAAAACTGCCACACATCTGCCTGCTAACTGGACTGATGACTTGGCCGCGGGGACCACTGTTCCTACTAGCTGCTGATGTGGCCGTGGGGACCACCGGCCTTTGAATTAAACTTCTCGCGCATAAAATAAAACTCCTCCTGCGCACAAATAAACCCTCTCTTGTGCATAAATGGAAAACTTTTTTTTTCGTTTTAACCCTCTATTTTCAATGTGCAGGACTGGTGCCGAAACAAAATTTGATTGATCATCAAAATGCTAAGCGGTCTGGTGACAGAACTTCTTCAAACAAATATAGAAGGCAGTCACTATACAATGTAGCGGTTGAAAGTAATATTTCAACACTCCCCCTTACTTTCAACTGCTGGGTTATCAGTCATACCCAGACATTTCCTCAGAAACTCAAAACTTTTCTGTCCCAATGGCTTGGTCAGAATATCTGTAAACTGCTCCTGAGTTCTGTAGTGTTCCAAAACAATTTCATTATTGTTTACCAATTCTCTGATGTAATTAAACTTTGTGTCAAAGTGTTTCGTTCTCTTATGAAACACAAAATTCTTCGATAATGCAATAACTGAGCTATTGTCACAATAAATCATTGTTCCTCTTGTCTGATCTTGGAAAAAACTTCTTAACATCCTCCTCATCCAAATTGCTTGACAAGCTACTGCTGTAGCTGCCACATATTCTGCCTCTGCTGTAGACAGTGCTACAATGGGCTGCTTTTTAGAAGCCCATGAAATGGCTCCTAAACCCATGTGAAAAACATAACCGGAAGTGCTCTTCCGATCATCTACACTTCCAGCCCAATCACTGTTAGTGTATCCAACTAAATCTGAACATTCTGAAGCAGTATATAAAATACCATTCCTTTTAGTACCTTTAACATACCTCAGAATTCTCTTCGCTGCCTGCCAATGTGCATCCTTTGGCTTCTCCATGAATCTGGAAATCAAACTAACAACATGCATTATGTTGGGCCTAGTTGCAGTCAAATACATGAGGCTGCCAACTATGCTCTTGTACAAGCTAGGATCAAAATCCTTGCTGTTGTCCTCTCTGCTGAGTTTTAATCCCATCACTGTGGGAGTGATCGCTGCTTTGCTCTCCTACGTATTAAATCTTTCAAGAACTTCATTAACGTATTTTTCCTATGAGATAAAAATATCATTTTCATCTTGTTCTACTTCTATTCCTAAGAAGTATCTCAACAAACCCATGTCAGTCATTTCAAATTCTTCTTTCATGACTGTTTTAAAATTTTCAATAAGGTAATCATCATTACCTGTGAAAATAACATCATCAACATATAAAACTACAATCAACATTTTACCATATTTTTCTTTGATGTAGAGGGTGGGTTCTCCCTCACACTTTTCAAATCCATTTTCTAGTAGATAGGAGTCTATTCTACTGTACCACGCTCTTGGCGCTTGCTTCAGCCCATAAAGAGCTTTCTTCAACTTGCACACTTTGTGCTCTTGGCCTTTTTTTCATAGCCGAGAGGTTGTTCAATGTAAACCTCTTCCATTAACACTCCATTTAGGAATGCTGACTTCACGTCCATTTGGTAAACTTTCCACTTGTTTTGTGCTGCTATGGACAGCACTGCTCTCACGCTTTCCATTCTAGCAACCGGTGCAAAAGTTTCCTCATAATCTATCCCATGCTTCTGCTTATACCCTTTGACAACAAGCCTTGCCTTGTGTCTCTCTATTTTGCCTTCAACATTACTCTTGGTCTTGTAGACCCATTTAACTCCAATGACATCTTTACCTTTTGGGAGTTCAACCAAATCCCAAGTCTTGTTTCTTTCTATGACATTAATCTCCTCATCCATAGCTTCTATCCATTTCTTTTCCTTAATAGCTTCTTCAAAGTGGATAGGGTCTTCAACATGACAATATAAAGCAAACAAAGAATTGATACCTTCATTTGCTGCCTCTTGTGCATAAATGTCATTCAAATTTCTAAACTTCTTACCTCTTTCATTAGGTGTACAAATGCCTGAGGAAGCACTTGAATTTCCTCCTTGTGGTGTGCTTGGAGAAGCACTTTCATTTCTCCTCAAGGGTGTGCTTTGCTGCTCTTGTGTTGGTGCTGCTATTTGGGGATGTATTTTAGCCAATTCATCATCATTTTCATCATGAGATAAATAGTGTTTAACATTCACTGTTTTCTCTATGCTTCCATCCCAAGCTTCCTCTTCAATGAACTAAACATATCTGCTCACAATAAACTTCTTGGTGGATGGGTTGTATAACCTGTAAGTCTTGGATTCCTCACTATATCCAATGAAAACACATTTCTCCCCCTTGCTATCCAACTTCTTTCTTAGCTGATCCGGAATGTGTGCATAAACCACACATCCAAAAACCTTCATGTGTGTGACACCTTGTTTTGTGCCACTCCATGCCTCTTCCGACACTTTGCTCATAACCGCTTTTGTAGGGCACCTATTCAAAATGTACGTCACAAAATATACAGCTTCAGCCCAATAATCATTAGGCAAATTCTTTGCCTTTAACATACTCCTCACCATGTCCATTATGGTTATATTTTTCCTTTCGGCTACTCCATTTTGCTGCGGAGTATATCTAGTTGTAAACTGCTTATGAATACCATTTTCTCTACAAAAACGTAGAAAATATTTAGAGATATAATCACCTCCTCTATCATTCCTTAGGACTTTGATGTGTAGCCCACTTTGGTTTTCCACAAGTGCTTTGAAATTGCAAAATCTTTCAAACACTTAACTTTTGTTTTTCAAAAAGTAAACCCAAGTTTTTCTTGCAAAATAATCTATGAATGTTAACATGTAGTGGCTGCTAGCAAGAGATAGAGATTGCATCGGTCCACACAAATCTGAGTGAACAATCTCTAAGGGTGCCTTTGCCCTTATGCTTTTTCTAGAAGAAAAACTTTCTCTGTGTTGTTTCCTCAAGATACAACCTTCACAAAGGCTGTTCAGTTTCTCTATCAATGGTAAACCTCTTACCATTTCTTTTCTGTTCAACAAGTTAAGACCTCCAAAGTTGAGATGTCCAAATCTCAAGTGCCACAACCAATTTTCATCTTTTGGTTTGCTTTGGATAGCCTCTTGTGCCACTGCTGCTTTCTCTTCACCATCCTTCAAATATGCTCTCATTCTAAGAGGGAACATCCTGTTCCTTGTCATCTTCACTTCAGCAATACATTGTTTGCTGGGTGGTTTGTCCATGATGGTACAAACATCATCCTCAAAAAATACATTGTACCCATTTTGAACAAGCTGTCCAATACTTAAGAGGTTACACTTCATTCCTGGAACATAATACACATTTGCTATGGATTTTTTTGCACCTTTCTTTGTTAAAACATTTACATTTCCTTTTCCCATAACAGAAACTTTGCTATCAGTTCCTAGTGTGACTTGTGACTTCACACTCTCATCTAGCATAGAAAACATTGCTAAGTTTCTTGTCATATGGTTACTACAACCAGAGTCTAGAAGCTATAAATCCTCACTTTTTTCTTCAGCCATATTTCAAGCTAAAAACAAATTATCTTGGCTGATATTTTCTCTAGTGAAATTTGCACTAGTTCTACTTCCCATATCATGCTGCTTCTTTCTACATTCATTAGCATAATGACCATATTTTTTACAATAGTGACATTGGACATTGGACTTATCATACCTCTGTCCTTGAGCATTCTGCTGACCTCTTTGCTGGCTGCTGCCCTGGCCTTCATGCTGATTTGGATTGCTGCCCCTTCCTTGAGCATTTGTTGGACTGTTCCTTCCACCTCTGTTTTGGTTTCTGCCTCTTCCTCTTTTGTGTCCTCTACCTTGCCCTCTTCCTCTTTCAAAAGACATTTTGGTCTTAAAGACATGTTCCAGAGATGAATTTTCACTTCTACTCAATATCTGCTAATGAGTCATCAGTGATGCATGTAGCTCATTCGCTGTGAACTTTGTGAGATCCTTAGTCTCCTCTATGGTGGTGACAATCACATCAAATCTTGAGGGTAGACTCCTCAAGAGTTTTTCCACAATCCTCTTGTCTTCAAGAGTCTCTCCATGAGATCTTATTTGTGTGACCATTCCAATCACATGAGTGAAGAATGAGTCAATAGTATCTGACTCTTTCATATAGAGAGTCTTAAAGTCTCTCCTCAGCAACTGAAGTTTTGCTGTTTTCACTTTTTCCATGCCTTGATAGGCTGTCTTGAGAGTTTCCCATGCTTCTCTGGATCTCTTGGCTACTGCTATCATCGGAAACACACTCTCATGCACTGCTTGATACAATAAGAAGAGAGATTTGAAGTCTTTCTTCCTATTGCTCTTCAACACCTCTTTTTCTGCCTAAGTTAAATATTCAAACTCTTCTTCATTTGTTGGCTCTTCAAAGCCATCCTCAACAAATTCCCATAGGTTTTGAGAAGTAAATAAAGCTCTCATAGTTATTGACCACTAGTCATAATTTTTCCCATTAAATAGTGGGAGGTGGATATTTCCCATACCCATACCAGTGCTAGCTCCAACCATTCTACACTCTTAACTATGATTCCAAAAACACTTGACTGTGTATTTAAAATAGCTGACTGTTTTGCAACAGTAACAAAATAAACTGTATAGAGAAATACCTTGAATTATTTTTGGCTGAGTCTTCACACTGCTGGAGAAGATGCTGCAACAAAGAACTCCTTTCCTTCATCTTCTTTGATCTTCAAAGAGCCTGGACTAGCTCTGATACCATGTTGGAATATTGAAAATTCCAGAACAAGAAATGGAGAGAGTAATACTCTCCTCTTCTAACACAGAGAAATTAAGAATCCTTGACAGGAGACAGAGTTCAACACTTGAAAAAAACATCTATTCCATTCAACAACTCAAAAAAAAAAAACTGTTACACTTCTTCCTCTCTGAGAGGGATTTCAAAAATATGACTGCTACAAACGCAGTGCATAAAACTATCACACTGTCTCTCTCTAAAACATACACTGCTGTGTAAAATATCTATTCTCTGTCTCTGTAGAAATTGAAACGCACTGTTGTGCACTCACGTAAAAACTCACACACTGCTGTTCTGAAAAAATTACATTGCATATATATCTCACAGGCCTTTTTCACTATATACCAAAATAAAACTTAAATCTAAATCTAAAATTGCGTTGGGCCCACATAATAAAAAAACACGACAAACGTTTACGTTGCGCTTATAAAAAAACGACCACCTTAAACCTTTGACTAATGCCCGGACCCCAACCGTTAATTAAATCGGATTGCAAACAAATTTCGGGTGCCAAAAATGCCTTGCTGACGTCACCTAAGTTGTGACCCGAAATCTCACTTAAATCTGCCCTAAAGTCTTATCGGGTCCGATTTGGGCTCGACGTACTGCGGGCTGAGTGTGACCCAAAATCTCATCAAATTCGTCCTAAAACTATTTCAGGTCTGGATTTCATGACTGTGCGTTTAACCAAACACGACCCGCTCAAATCAAAAACTGCCATGCGTCTGCCTGCTAACTGGACTGATGACTTGGCCGCGGGGACCACTGTTCCTACTGACTGCTGATGTGGCTGTGGGGACCACCAGCCTTTGAATTAAACTTCCCGCGCATAAAATAAAACTCCTCTTGCATACAAATAAACCATGTATTGTGCATAAATGGAAAACTCTGTTTTCGTTTTAACCCTCTATTTTCAATGTGCAGGACTGATGCCAAAACAAAATTTGATTGATCATCAAAATTGCAAGCGACCTGATAACATAACTTCTTCAAACAAATATAGAAGGCAGCCACTGTACAATGTAACGATTGAAAATAATATTTCAACAAAAATCCCTTCTCAAATCCATACTTCAAACGAGTAAAACTCCATCTTTGTTATCTCAACACTAGAGCTTCTCCCAAGATTGAAATTGATTTGCCTTGAAATATCAGCGTGCAACTCTGAAATGCATTAATTTTGCAATCTTTTAAGAAGTAAGTAAAGACATGGTTATTATTCAATACTATTTTGTGATACTATTAATATTTGGTTTTTTTCACACATTGGTGCAATTTATTTACATGTAACTTGCCTTTACCGTCCATCCTTATTATTTGGTAACGGCAGATTGCTGTTAGTATTATGATGAAATTTAGTAGAGCTTCTGCTATTGCTATTAAAAAAACATAAATTAATTGAAATAGAAAAATTAATGGCATTTCCATAATGTACACTCACAAATCTATGAAACAAGAAGTTTGTTCAAAAGGAAAATAATTTCGTTGTAACCACAATGCAAAAAAACCGATGAAACCTTAATGTTTCCTCAGAAGGAAAAATATAATTTCGTGGAAACCACAATGGAAGAAATCTGTAAATGCACAGGCAACACTAGTTATGTATTCACTCTATCAATATATGTAACCAAAACATGGAAACAAATGATTTTAATTTTTCAAAATATGTAACCAAAACATGGAAACAAATGATTCTAATTTTTCCAAGTTCAAGTTGTGAAAAAAGAAAAGAAAATCTTCCTATTTAGAACTTTAAAATTTACAATGCCACACCAAAATTCAAATCTCATCATTACTATTAATACTTACATGGGTTACATGCATTAGGTGCCATGTTTTGTGTGTATCAAAACAAGAATGCTTTCAATCATATTTACAAAGTTGTTTACGGTGTTTTTATCTGAAATGGTTCTTTGAGTCGGTAAATTATAAAAACTGTGGAAATCCCAGAAGAAAAATGCTGCCAAGATCCAATCCATCAGAATGACCAGAAAAATTACTTTCCCTGTTAGGATTTACAAACGACTTTTCTGCTAGCATTCTTGTAAACCCTAGGGATGCATCTCTGGTTCTTAATCTCCTCTATCAACTACCAGATCGCCTGTGCTTAAATAAATGCTTAATCCTTGCATAAATAAATATATAAAATCTTTATCATGAACTACAGTTATCTTCGATAAAGATCCTACAACATATAAACTAGCAGAGACCTAGTTACTCCGCCACTGGTCGGGGACGATTAGTGTAGCTTTCTTAGACTGGCAAACTTCTTCATGAAAAGAGACGGGTTGGTAAAGTAGTATTTACTAAGGAAATACTAGACTGTAAGAGCTAAAGATAGACAAGGTCAAGGTTTAATTTAACATAAGTATCTCAAGCTTTTAAGGAATTACATAAGTCACTATTTAATGTAAAGTATTTCAAACTTTTAAAGAACTACATGTCACTATAAAATATATGTCATTATAACTATATATGTCACTATAAAATATAATTATGCATATTATTAAATTATTTTATAATTCCCAGGTTCTATATTCTAAATAATTTCCAGGTTCTATATTCTATTACTATGTACCATTATGCGTTTGGGTAATATTTAAATTTCCAAGTTTTATATACTATTACTGTGTACAATTCTGAGTTTTTTAAATACTTGCAATTCTGAATTCTTTAATATCTATAAATATTTTTTATAGAATATTTTTTATTTATTTTTATTGCTGATTATCTTTTAATTATTTAGAATGGCAAGTACATGTTGTCAGTTAGTGGACACAACTAATAACAAATTGATACAATGAAACACATAAAAAACAAAATAACCAATGCCATGTTAATAAAGTTTTTAATTCACACTTTGTCAATGGCAGGTTTTTCCAAACATCAAAGGCATTACTGCCACATGATTGCAATTCGAGGACGGCCATGCTGAAGACTACGACGTAATGATCTGGGCCACTGGTTACAGAAGCGATGTCCCCCGTTCGCCGAAGGTAGTTTTAGAGCATTAATTTGAATTCCTAATTTTCATCTTTTTTTTCTTGATTTCTTCAGATTACATCACTGAAACTTGTCAGATGTTGTATGTTTACCAAATGAGAATTCTATATATTAAATTGGAAAATAGCTTATCATTTAATTCAAGTATCTCTGCTTCTCACTAAAAGGCTTTATATCTTTTTTTAAGTGGGATTTAATGTTGAGCCTTTTATCTTTTATCTTGCTTTCGTTTCGCTGGTGGCAGATCAATTTTACTCAACAGATCTTGGTTTTATTTCACTTTTATTTTTATAGTGCTTTGATCATAACACTTTACAAAATAATGATACAAAATTGTACATAATAACAAATGAGAATAACATAAAAGACATATAGTACATAGTAACAAATGAGAATAACATAAAAGACAAGAAATGTTTGTTTTTATGTGAAAAATCCATGTAATGTATTTTTTTTTACATCATACTGTGATACAGAAAATTAATATAGAAGTTAAAAAATAAGAAATTATTTAAAAATTAAATGGATGAACTTGTACTTGGAAATGCTAGAGTTAAAGATACTAAAAAACTATGGAACAATAGTAAGTCTTTGAATTTATGATGTCGAGGTTGCAACTTCAATAGAATTAATCTTCTGGGTGGGATATTGCAGATTAATATTCAAGGTGACATATCTGAGCCAGAAAGAGATCCGCGACATGAAAAATAAGATTCAGTTGTATGAGACCGGGTGAATAACATTCAATCTCTCGACAACACTCATAAAATTCTTATAAAGAGAATGGAAGTATGCTGTGGCAGTAAAGCAGTTCGTAGATTTCAGAATGGAGAGTGGAAATTGCAGAAGCAAGAAAATATCACAGATCATGTTTTGTTTTTTCCTCTTGTTGCTGCTTCAATTAAAGCTAGTATGGATTCTTGAAATGGGATTTACAAGATGATGTATTGGTATTGGTTAATGTGAAATGTGAAATTACTTATCGTATATTTAATAAATTTATAAAGGTTTCTAGGTAATAAAAGGTAGAAAATAAATTTTTAGATAAACTAAATTTTTAAATATAATTTTGTTTAATCTAATATTTTGCTCAAACTCTGACTAAAATATTTAATACTTTGTTAGTCAAAACATTTAGCCAACAATGATGGAACGCCAAAGTTCCTACATTGCCATAGGCAAAGACTTACAATCTCAAACATTGATTAAAACGTCCAATAGGTAGTTAGTCAAAACATTTGGCCAACATTGATGTAAAGTCCCTGCATTGCCGTAGGCAAAGACTAACAACCTTGAGTACCATGTCAATCCTTTCTCTCGGAAGCAATTGGACCTTTGGGAAGCCATGTCAATGTATTTTGGGTTAAATTATAAATAAACATCTTAATAGGTCTATCTTGGAAGCACATAAAACTTTTAGTTTTTTCAAAATTAAGCATTAAAATTTTAAAATAAAATATTATATTTCCATAATGAAAACAAGGAAAAGTATTATATTTCCATAATGAAAACAAGGACAAGTTGAGGAGCTAGTTGTAAATGGGTTAATTTTTCATTTATAAAAAATAAATAAATAAATTATTTTCTATTTTTTCTAAAATTTATTCCCTTAAATTATAGTATAAAATTGTTTTATCTTAAAAATCGCTAAAATGTTATATAGAGATTATATAAAATTATTATAAATTTGAATCATTTTACAAAAACATTGCTAAACATTTTACAAATTGCTTTCTTATTATGTATTAGTGAAATTAGCCAAAATTTGTAGACTTTAAAATAAATTTCCGTCCTTAAAATTTTTCCTCAATGAAAAATAATATAATATAAAATAGATGGAAACTTTCTTGCAATCTCTGTAACTCTAAGCATAAAAGAATGTGAATTCTCAAAATTTGATATAACACCTAACAAATTATCATTAATTTATCATTTTTATAGTGCTTTGATTATCCCCATTTACAAAATAATGATACAAAATTGTACATAGTAACAAATGAGACTAACATGAAGACCAGAAATGTTTGTTTTTATGAGAAAAATCTATGCAATATTTGTTTTTTTACATCATATTGTGATACAGAAATTTAATGTAAAAAGATAACAAAAAAAAAAAAGCAATTTAAAAATGAAATGGATGAACTTGTATTTGGAAATGCTAGAGTTAAAAATACAAAAAAATCTATGGAACAATACTAAGTCTTTGAATTTATGATGTCGAGGTTCCAGGTCCAATAGAATTTTATTCTTGCACTGTTTTAAAGAGACCCACGACTTTGGATTTATGATGTCGAGGTACCAGGTTCAATAGAATTTTATTAAAGAGACCCATGGTGAAATATTTTAACAAGATTTGTGAAAATATAAAATAAATATTAAAATTAAAAATAATTTGTAAATAAAATAATGACTAATTTGAAAAATAAAAATAAATTTAGATTTATATTTTAGAATATAAATTCAAATAATTAATTATATAACTTAAAGTTTTTAATAGAAATCTGCATAATATTTTAATGTGCTTAAATTAAATAATATAAAAATAATACTTTAACTTTATACTTAATTATATGAATAACCATATCTAATTTGAAAGGATGATTTGAGAATTTTATAATAATCATAGGTGGATGGTACCTTTCCTAGTATCTTAAAAAAATAAAAAATTGAAATTGATATCCGAAGTATAGGATCAACGGTCATAAATGAATTTAATTTTTTTACGCATGCTATATTGAACAAAATAACAATAACTCTAGTAAGTCAAAATTTGATAGACATGTGATATTGGTAAGAGGTCATTCCTTATGTGAATATCCAAATCCAAAATAAATAAAGTTATGTGAATTTTCTCACTCTCTTATAATAATAACACCTTAACTTCATATGCTAGAGAAGCAATCTGTCTCATAAGCTATTTTTAGCCTTGTGGACATTAAAAATTCTTTCTTTCTTTCTATCTTGTTACCAGCAAGTGAACGGCAGCACTCCGCACCCGTGCCATTCCACATCCTCTAACGGTAACGGCCTGAAGACGGACGTCGCGTAGAGTAAATAACAAATTTCTTGGATATAGTTACTAAACGCCGAACAAAACATAGAGAAGAGAAGACATTAAAGCGGACTTCCCGTAGAGTAAATAACAAATTTCATGGATATAGTTACTCCACTAGTAAACGCCCAACAAAAAATAGAGAAGAGAAGTCATTAGTTAGAGTACCCAAAAGTAGCATCAAGAAAAGGAAGAGACAAAAGGTAAGGTGGTGTAGCAATAGCAATAATCTAGGTGAAATGCCACTAGAAGCGGAAATCTTTCATTGGAAAGTTTAAAAGAAAATATTTATAAGAGAATACCATTAAGCTTGGATTTCTTGGGTAGAAAATTGCTCACCTGGGTTTTGAGAGGTTTTATAATTTCCAATTTGGAGGATGATAGGAGAAAATTATGGAAGGATGCGTTAAATTTGATTGGTTTTATCACTCTCTAGATTAATGATTAGCTTTGAGGTTCTGATCTTATTAAGAGAAATGATGAAAGTAAATAGTATGGATACGATTATATTTTTATGAATTTTTTGATAAGATATTTTATTGTGGGTTTGGGAATTTTACTCAAAATGAAAAAAAAACATTAGTAATGAAATTGGTTGCACTAATCAGATGATATTGACAATTTAGATGCTCTTGGGTCATAGTTTCTTATGCCAAAGGTCAAGCCTTTAGTTATCAATTAAGACAAATTCAGAAATTAAATAAAAAAATTCTTATATATATATACTTTGAAAATATATGTAAAATTTCTATCACATTAAAATATATAAGATATAAATAGTAACTATAAATTAAGATCCATTTTATCATATAAATAAAATAAAAATTTTGTATCCATATTTAAATTTCATTAATAAGCACATAAAAACTTAATACATACAATATAACAAGATTTTTAATAATGAACATTCACCTCCACTTTATCATGGATATTTATTAACTTGTAAATAGGCTTGGTTACAATATCATGCCTCAATACCATGGGTTATTAATACCACAAGCCAAAAAAATCATCTCTCATTTCACAACCAAAATATTTTCTATTTTTTTTTTCAATTTAATTTTATTACATTTTTGGGCCAAAATAATATAGAAAAACCAAGAAGCACTTTTCAAAATAGTATGAAAAAATGTTGTAAAGTTATACTATGTTAAGTTATCAAATTACATAACTAGCAATTGCACCAGATGTTGCAAAGGAAACACCGCAAGGAAATAGCAAAGGAAAGAGTAGTATAGAAGAAAGAAGTAAATTTTTTAGGACTGCCATTTACCATGAACAAAATTGAGAACATGCCAATGTGTTTGTTCAAAAATTGCATCAGTTTTGAGTACATAAATCCATTCTTCGACATACTTGCCAGATTTCTCACCACATAGAGCTCTCTTCTCTCAAGGAACTTCCTCCAAAGCTTACAAACAAATCCAAAATACTGGAAATAAATGTGTGGCACGAGTGCTAGACAATGCTTAACAACATCATCCAGTAGTCCTAGCATAAGAAGAAATTCATGCTTAATATTATATGGCATGGCATTTATTGGTAACGTTTTTTTGTGAATGCAAGAGCTAATATAAATTGTAGTAGCATGAATTTTAGGTTTTGTAATGAATATTTTGCAGGTTGTAGCATCTTGTGACGTTTTTGCAATGTTTCTTAACGCATCACAAAGAGACGCTTCTGATGAGTGTCACTAGCATCGAACTTATGACCAGATCATTTTTTAAATGGAGAACAACAAGTTGCAACGGTTTCTTGGTTAACACATATAACTCAAGGTGTTCAACCAACATTTTGAACTTTCATCATACACAAATACCTCTTGAGCTTCACCGTACAACAGATCCCCCTCTCTCCAAACAAAATAAGCAACATTAGTACTCACTATTAGCTTTAGTTGTAGCATTGGAGTTTCAAAGAGGTTCAAAAAATCCCTTACTGATAGAAATTTTAGAGGACCACAATTTAATGAATAATATGGTTTCTTAATGCTTTATACTGAATTTGATATCCAATGAATTACCATAATGTGGTCACTAGCATATAAATAAGAGCTAATGTTAAACTAAACAATGGCATGAAATGAACCAAGAGTTTTGAGAGATCTTTACTTTCTTCATCTTCTAGATCCATGTTGTTTTCATTTTCCTTCTCTTTACCACAACATCCTAACATCCCTTAAAACAGTGAGTAGCTGGAAGCCCCATAACTCTATGATCAGATGTGTTTTCGCTAAGTTCGAGTGATATCTTTACGAAATGTCACCTAGTAATTTCCTTGTGTTCAGGATTTACTGCATGTCATTTTAGAAATGAGAAATACCATGAACTGAACTACCAAAATTCTTAATCACTAGGCATAAATAAAGTTGTAAGGAAAATTATATACAACGAATAGTAGAGAAGATGTAGATGATGCAGTGGATTGAATTGCTAAAAAACAATAGGAAAAAATGATTGGCATTGCATCGATGAGTCGCTGGGATTATTTTGTTGTATTCCATTGACAATCATAGTAATGTCCCACATGGTTCATAGTTATATTAACTAATCAACTCCTAAACAATGCTTGCAACATTACAAAATTAGTACTATATATTCTTGGGTGGAGAATCCGTGTTATATTTTCTAATGGATGATGGTTATGTTGATACACTCAAGCCTTATGTTCCATACAATTTTGATAGAGCTTGTTAGATCTCCTCTTTACCCAATGGAAAGCCTCTAAGAGACTTCATAATATGGCTAAGAAATTGAATGACTATAAATTCCATGGTTTCACATATTCAAGTTTCTTTGCATCGATTTCATATTTCAGCAATATCTGAAAATATGACAATAAAGTCCAAACAATTTCTAGAATCTCATAGTGAAGAGAGAGGTCAAACAATTCCTGGACTTTGATCATCACGAGAGGTGTCAATTCTTTAACCTCACTCATGAACATCAAATTCTGAAATATTTATAAAATCTACAATCAACAAAACTTCAAATTTCTTCATTTAATATTTTACAAAAAATACTTCCTATAAGAATTTTTCTGAAGTGTGACAAGTCCATTTTTCTGAAGTGTGAAAAGCCATACTTAATTAGATTATCCATCCCCTTCTTATTACTTATTAATACACAACTTAAATTCTGTTACGTCATAATTTCATTCATATGTGCAAAAGACATGACAAACAAATATTGAGCAATATCTTTCAAAACATGCACTAAGCAAATTCCTAAATAGGCCTTGTTATCACCCAAAAATTCTCAAAACATCATTGTGTCAACTCTACTTTTGGTCATGATTTCAAGGAGGTTTATAAGTCATTTTAAGTCATTGGTAAAGGATAGGTCATATTACAAGTTCAAATGAAGTCTTCTAGGTCCACGCCATGATCAATAAACTCTGAAAGTTTGCCTTATCCCTAGTCATGGTCTTAAATAGGTTGTAGGTTATTTCAAGCTTAAAGGGTTAAGTGATGGGGTTAGAGTCTCATTTTCATTGTCAAATAAATTTTAACAACCTTATTCCATGGTTTGAAGGTCCCATCATTCATTTAGAAGTCATTCCGTTAGGTTTAGGGTCAAATTTTGCAATCATGATAGGAATCCACATTTTCGTAGCACAACTAGTTCAAAAAAGGTGATTTGTGCTACGGAAATGCTATTTTTGTAGTGCGCTACGAAATGGCTGAAACAAATTTTCTCAGCAAAAAACCCTGTTTTTCCGTTTTAGGTAGTCAACTTCTAGAGGGGTTCTTGAGCAACTGAAAACTCATTTTGTAAAACTGAAAGAGGTTTTTCTTCCTAACATACGGAACTAGAAAAAAATCTTTCAGTTTCTTAAAATTCATTAAGAGGTAGGAGAAATTGATGGTTTAAATTGCGCTACTAAACTGTTGAAAGTCATTGAGAGAAAAAACTTTGTTTTTCGGTTTTAGCAGTCTTTTTCAAGATCCGTTTATGGCCACCTAAAAAATTATGTTGGAATTATGAAGGAGGTTTCTCTTCCAAAAATACCCAGATACAATAACCTATCTCACGTTTCTTAGAAGTGTTACCAGTTGAGAGATACAAAGCTTTATTTGAAGCCATAGTTTCAGAAATCAGGATTTTCCAGTTTTATACAGGTTGTTCAAAGATAGTTTTTGGGTAGTAGGAGAGGTATTTCAAAAAACCAAGATAGGTTTTTGTTCAAGTCATCATGGTATACAAAAGCATTCTTCATTTTTTCAAAATACATTATGGGTGAGAAGATACAATCTCTGTCTCAACACCTATTTTTCAAATAAAAACAGTGCAGTAAGTGACAAATTATAAATTAGTTTTGTCATAAAGAAGGACTTCAATTTTTGAAAACATTTCAAGGATGACATATGTTGATTATTAAAGCCCGTAGACATCTTGGAAAAAGTGCAAGAAGTTTTAAAAACTGAGATTTTTGAAAAAAATTGTGCGAAAAGTCATGCACAACAGTTTTGTAGCATGCTACGAAACTGCTATAGGTGAAGTTTTGAGCATTTTGTTAAGGTTTCAAGAGGTAAAACATCTAGTTTTTGAAGTGTTGATGCTGCTAGAGAATGGAAAGAGTTCACAAATTAAGTTCCAGTTGTTAAAGCAGAATAAATTAGATGTTAAGAGATGTTTATAAATACATAGTTACTGTGCTACGAAAACAGTTGATATTTTCGTAGCACAGATACATCAACTTCTTTACACTCTTTCAAGGAATTAATTTTGCATAGGTGGAAGAATTGAAGAGTTTATGGGATATTAACACATGTTACATATACAATATATTCATCAAGTCTAGCAAAGATTTTGGAAGACAAGCATGGAGGTAAGGGCTAAATTTTAGCAAACTCTGTTTCCTGGTTTCTAGGGCAGTTAGGTCATGGAACAACACGGTTCATAACAAGGCTCGAGGCATCACCGAATTCAACCTCATGAGGTTGTAGCTGTCAAAATAAGCATTAAAGGTTTAGATAAGGTTTTTGAAACATGTTTTAGGAGTTTTAGTCCTATTTGTATTAGGACTTCTAAAAGAGACAATTAGCTGTCAGTTGTAATTAAGAGTTTGTTTTAGGAGTAGAATAGGTGTCAATAATAGAAATTCGAATTCTCTTGATGAGGGATCATAGTATCCAATATTGTAAAAGCTATATATGAAGCAAGAGGTCAAATTAGCAAGGGGTTGGAGACTTTTTGGCAAAAACTACTTCTTTATGTAATTGATTGTGATCAGCAATGCATAAAGGTTTTGTTCTTGACAGACTTAAGATTCTCATGGGGTTTTAATGCTTTATTGATCTACCTGTTACGTTTAACTATTTGCAGTAGATCTCATTGCTATTACTCAGAATTCATAACCCTATGCTCTGGCTTCCTTTAGTAATGAGGTGACTGTGTTTTTATGTGTTCTATGAGTGAATTGCCTTTGAACCAATAATAGTAGATTTCATTACTATTACTCAAAATTCATAAATCTATGCTCTGAATTCCTTTATTAATGAAATGATTGTGTTGACCTTATGTTCTTGAGTGAATTGTCTTTGTTTAAAACCCCATTTGCCTTAGCTTCCACGTCTAGAAACCTTGCCACTGAATCTACTGACTTATTGACTCCATAGCCCAATGGTAGAAAGCATTCATCTTTCAACCTACAAACACACAAAACCAAGATAGGGTTAGCCATCTATATTATCATTAATCAATATCATAAACTCTTGAGAGAGACCTCTTAGGCTAAGGAGGCTAAGCCTCAGCTAAAAAGTTGGTTTGAAAGAGTTACACTGAGGTAGTCTGATCAGCAGCCTATCAGGGTCCTATTTTGGTGATAACAGGCCTAATTGTGAAGGGTTTAAAGGCATAGTTCTAGAAAGCTATGGCATTTCCCACAATCACAATGAAGTACATCTCTATGTTTTATGGATCTTCATTAAATTTATATATTTGAAATATATAAATTGATTATTAATATATAATTATAAAATTTAGAAATTTAAAATTATACAAATTCATCACAATTCTATTTAATAATAACTAATTTTTGCAATAAACATAAAAGGAAATGGAAATTGACCTGGTTTAAATCGCCTCTGCGAGCTTCAAAATGAAGAGAAGTCCAACCCTTGTCATCTATTTCATAGAGACCTGAGCATTGAACGGCTCCGCACTAAATGGCGCTGGGATGCAGTGTCGTGTTCCAGAGGCATATTTAACGTCCACACTAACCAAAATGAAACAGAGAAAAGAAGAGCCTGCTTGTTAAATGGATGATAATTTTCCATTTCCAGTTGTTCAACTAAAGAAATTCTAAAAATCACAACCGATTTGAAGCTAGGGATCTGCCACCGTGAATAGTGTAAATATTTTAGACAATTAACTGTCAATAACCAAACACTTGAAATATTTATTTTGAATAATCAGCCATGCCACAGAAGAGATTCAACATAGGCCCAAATACACGTTGATTATACAAATCGAAACCAGTTGTGATCAGTTTGGCCATCACAATAATCATAATTTTCAGCCACTACTAAGGGAAAAGCTAATGGCGATGCAATAAACTGCAAAAAAACAGCTTATGCTTCTTGAATGAATTACGGTTACAGAAAAGCAAGGTAACTGTCGCAATTCAAATCAACGGTTAATGATAATCCAATCGTCTAACAAAATATCAAATGGCACAGATTATGATAAGAACGCACCTAGGAGAGTTGTTTTCAAATAAAGACGCCTTACGGTGTAAAAAAAAAAAAATATGTAAAAAAAATATATTAATTATAGTTATTAATTAAAATATTTTGAATTAGTAAATTACGTAAAAAAAAAATTGTAAGTCATGATTCTACTAATTTCTGAAAAAGGAATACATAGAAGCCGTCCCAAAACAAGCTATCTCACCCCGACCAGGTTTGTTAACCAAAAATCCCACTAGACGAGGGAAATGTCCAAAAAAGATCAGGCCATAGGCACAAGAACACAACTAAAACAAAAAACACACCAGAAATCATACTAATCACCAGATGTAATAAATGTAGGGTTGATTAGGGTTGTTCTAGGAGGCAGTGGAGGGCAGAAGTCACACTAGATGTGCCCCCTTCGTAGTGCACCATCCATGTCTCCAGTTTTTCGATTTTCTTCGAGAACCTATTTTTTCCTCTCCATAACACAACCAGTCACTCCCTGAGTTGGATTTGAAAGTAGTGTTGTCTCTCTAGAGTGGCCATTTTCTCCACGTGCTCCTCTCCTCGTATGCGTTCAAAAGCATCCACCATGTCCATCAAACTCACAATTACATCTTGAAAATTATCCAAGCAAAAATGCTGGACTTTGCCCTCGTTGAGCTTCAGCAGAAACCGAACCACATTTCGTTGTACCACCACGGTTGTCGCTACCCAAACAACTCTGAACTTGACCATGCACCACTTCTCCACAGCTCACCACACACCATCCTCCTCTACGCGATCCTCCCCAACGGCATCCCCCTCAACCTACCACCACCTCAGCTTCCTCTCGAACCAAGAGCACCTCGCTGCACACACCTCATCGTTTCTCTACGACGGTTAGGCAAAACAATGACCAGGGCCTGAAAAAACGTCCCCTTAGAAGCACGAGGAGAGAAGGAGGTAACCTTATGCATGTGTGTCTTCATAGTTTCTAGCGATGGTGGAACACCGCAAAAAAACCCTAGACAAAGACATCTCCCCTCTGCAGAGCACTACTTAAAAATTGAAATTTTAAGAAACATGAAACAACTAAATCCGCAACCTTTGTGGAAACCGCCGAGAATGGAGTAACACCTAGAGAAACAAGGGTTGCTTCTAGCCCAGGATTGGGACATAGAAGGCACACACCCACCAAATTCAACAAACAGGAGCCACAAACAAACCTTTTGGGATCGCTCCCTCCAGTGCATTGTACTTCTATAAAGAAGAATAGGTTTCCATCACCAAGAGTGTAGTAGCCAGTCCCACAAGCAGCATCACCCGACGAAGCAAAGGTAACATAAATTACCAGCAAGTGGTGAGGTTTTAACCTTCCACACCTGGACTTTCCAAGTGCCCCAGATAGCCGAAGTTCTCAAACATTTGAACCAACCATACTCCCGGCCCCTATCAAAATTCCCTACGATTACCATAATTCACTACCAACAAACAAAAATTTCATCAACTTCCCTTGCCTTCCCAGCAACCAAACAGTCTCTTATGTCCAGAATCGAGCACAAAGGCTGATAAGAATTCCTGGAGCATACATCGCTTAGGTTTATCATTTCATCACCCTTAAACGCTACCTAGATGTTAGACCTCACATGCACCATGACCATTATGGCGGTACCACTCTCGTCGCGTCTTAATGTGTGAAGAGACCAGGACGTCCTTCCCCCCATTGAGATCATCTGTGATCATTCATGTGGCTTCTCTGCCACGTGTTTCCAACTACGCACCCCCATCGGGGAACATATAAGAAAAATTTTAATTAAAAAATAAAATTTAATAATTATAATTATTAAACAATAATAATTAAATCAACTTAGATTCATATTAAATACAAATATATCAAGCTTTTGGAGGGATCAATTGGATTGAGGTGTAAACCTTTCCTCAAGTTTTGCACTCATAAAAAGATATGCATCTTAAGAAATTTGGTCACTTTAGGCCCTTGTTAGATCCATATTGAATATGGATATAGGTTAAGTTTTGAACTCATAAAAAGGTATGCATCTTGAGAGTTTTGGCCCCTCTAGACCCTTGTTAAATCCATATTAAATATGGATATAGGTTGGTGCTTATCAACATTTACCACCCATATAATTTATACGATTATGATAGTCTTATGTGTAAATGAAATGTAATACACAATTAGATCCATATTTAATATGGATATAGGTTGGTGCTTATCAACATTTACCACCCATGTAATTTATATGGCTTCTCTCATAGTCTTATGTGTAAATGAAATGTAATAAACAATATTAGCCTCATTGGATTTTAAATATTCATCAAAAATATATAAGTTTATTTTGAATTTTATGGTGAAATACACTATTTTGCTTTAGATATACCTTTTTTAACACTAAATGATATATATAATTTTAAAAAATATCATTTTAATTTTTGCATTTTGACATAATATATAATGCTAATAGTATTAAAAACTAAATTCATATTTTGATGTAGGAAAATAAGTTTATTTTGAATTTTATGGTGAAATACACAAATTCGCTTTCCATATATAATGAAACATCTCAGTTCCATCCCTTTTCAACATCACATGATATATGTAATTTTAAAAAATGTCTTTTTTAATTTTTTGCATTTTGGCATGTTAAAGGTATCAAAAGATAAATTGATATTTTGATATAGGAAAAATACTAAGAAAAGTGAATCAATAGAGATATATATTTTTATTTTAGTTGCACTAATTTATGAGGATTTGAACATTGAATCACCCCTTAAACTGCATCGAAGGTCCAATAGTCCAATAAATGATTGAATAAGTCAATATAGATATCTAACAATAATATTAAAAATACTCCTATTTTACTGTAATATTTTTCTTACATATAGTACAATAAAATGGCAATAATAATTCAATAAAAAAAACATAATTCTTTAGCCCAAAATATATTTATATAGACCGAAATTTCTCATCATAACTTTTACTTTATCCTACCCTATAATATTATCAATACTATATGCACAACAATGATAAATATCTTTCAATCTCTACCAATTTTATTGAATAAAAAAATAGATATAATAAAATAGCAATAATAATTGAATAAAAAAAACCATAATTCTTTAGCCCAAAAAAGCACAATTTATATAGAACGAAATTTCTCATCATCACTTTTACTTTATCAGACCATATAATATTATCAATACTACATGCACAACAATGATAAATATCTTTTAATCTCTACAAATTTTATTGAATCAAAAGAATAGATATAAGTTTAAAATGTTTAAAGGAAAAGAACTTAGAAATGCTCGTTGTGAACAATGAGATTGCTGATCTATTCAACTTCCATATCAGGTCTAGGTTCAAAGAGAAAAGAACTGTTAAGCTCGGAAGCCGTTGGACATCTTGGAAACCATGACCATATACATTGGTTTAAACTACAAACCAGCACCTCATTACTATGTCTATCTCTGATGCATAGAAAATCCTCGGTTCCATCAAAATCAAACATTAAGCTTCCATAATGAATGAGCGCGTGCCTTCGGCGAGAATCCAAAATAGATGGAGGCATCCTTCCATACCCTATAGAATAAAGGATTCTAAGACGTGAATTCTCTAAGTCCGACATAAAAATACAACCTACACACCATATGCATGAAGCTAGAAACACTCGTGACCCGCAAGTGAACAGGACGTCACACCTGTCCCGATAACCCACACCCTGTACCGGTAACGCCGCGAAGTCGGACGTCCCGTTTTCGATGTTGAAAATCACGATCCACCGGAATGAAATTAGATATACGAAATCCCCGGAGACAACAAATTTTTTCGTCCACAAAGTTGGGCAATTCTGTGGCAGGTCCCCGGCTGTACGCCACGACTTCAAAGTGGAATCATAGATTTCTACTCTCTTTGCGTCCCCCAGATTGACTATCGCTATAACTTTATATGTGTCTCCACTGTCGTCCTCGGCTATGGTGGCCGTGGCCCAAATAGCACCATCGCATATCCTGGGAAGTTCTATCGACTTTCCTGTAAGAGGATTGAAGACAATACGCCTGAATACGTAACTGCGAGTATCAGCATTAAAATGCCGAATGGTTGCCAAGAAAAGGCCTGCTGCCGTTGCGTGCACTTGAAAGCCGCGAACATCATATTTTTTCTTTAAGAAGTCGAGGGACAGCCTTTTCCACGTGTGTGTGAAGAAATGATAAATCGTACAATTCAATGACTGCGTGTCATGGAACAGAACACGCCATGGCATGTCGTTTGGACGTGCCGCGACCCAATGGTTGGTTATGAATTCTGTGCAAGAAAGGAGGGCATTCCATTCTTTACACACGGCGCAGTATCTACATAACCTTTCAGCTGGCAACCATGCCAATACTCTCACCTTCATATCGCTGGGCAATTGAGACCACCACACTGAGCGCTCCCGCAGACCACCTCTCTCTGAAATTTTCTTCATATCGATTAATTCTGTGTTCAAGATGTCTGCAAAGAGAGGGTGTGGCGAATGATATCACTGTTCACAAGCTATCGATGCGATAATATAACGATTTTGTGGTTAGAATTTGAAGAGACTGTGTCTAAACGGTTTCATTTTCTTTTGCAAGTAGACGGTTCGAGTACCAAATATTTGGACTCCAAATATCTATTTACAAGTGAAATTGTGGAGACCGTGTTAGACGGTTTCATTTTCTTTTTGTAAGTAGACGGTTCGAGTACCAAATATTTGGACTACAAACATCTATTTACAAGTGAACTTGTGAATATATTCGAGACAGTCGTTTCAAATGCCACCAATACTTATTCATCTATTTAGAAGTGAACTTGTGAATATATTCCAGACGGTCGCTTCAAATGCCACCAATACTTATTCGTAATTATAAGAATCGGTCAAATGACCATTGCAAATATTTATTTATCACTATTGTTAACATATCATAAATTGAGATAAGTGTTCATTCTTCACAGTGGTGACTCTAATAATTTATTTAGTTATAGTGGTGACTCTAATAATTTCTTAGGACTATAATGATAATTTTTTTTATTTGCAAAGTTATTTAGAAGTATGTTAGAAAATAAAATTAGTAAGTGGGTATAGGAAAGAGATAAACCTCCTAAATGACAAGCAGATTTTAGAGTTAAGCATTCTTTATCATGGTATAATTTTAAGGCATATTATTGTAAAAGTTTGAGAGGAAAATGAATAAATATTTTTGCTGCTGTGTTGTTTTCATAAAAGACTTTCAGAAAGTTCATAGGGATAACCTTTAGCATATAATGGGGGAACTTGGGGTTCTTAGATGAAAGTCAAAATGAAAACTTCAACACACATTTTTGAATGTTTTAGAATTGATATGAGAGTCAAACAAACAAGGTTTCCTAGTGTTCCTACCCTCTTTGGTTTATATATGGACAAGCTTGAAGAGTGGCTAAATTTGCATAGGCTTTATGAAGAGGTGAAAGTCAAAATGAAAACTTCAACATACATTTCTGAATGTTTTAGAATTGATATGAGAATCAAACAAACAAGGTTGCCTAGTGTCTCCCCTCTTTGGTTTATATATGGACAAGCTTGAAGAGTGGCTAAATTCACACGGGGATGATTATATCCATTTGGGAAAGTTTGTTATAAGGTTTCTTTTGTAAATACATGACATTATTCATCTACTCTTGGTTTTCAAGAGAACTTGTTTTCCATTGAGCATTTTTGTAGAAGTGTGGTGATGAGAGTCAATATCAACAAAACGAAAGTAGTGGTTTTATGTAACAAAATAAAATACAACGAACATAAGTTCTACTTTGAAGGAAATAGAAACATTCTGGAAGAAGTTGCAGATTACAAATACCTCGAAATTGACTTCAACAAATTCTAAGCTCCGATGGATGTAGAAAGAAATGAACTTTGGGGAGTTGGAAAGAATTTTATGTTTTTCAAAATAGGTGTAGATAGATAGAGTTATGGGACTAAAAAACCACTCTAATTCTGGTGATTCTCTATTGTTGTGAATTGTGGGCCAGCAGTACATCCGACCTACACTGGAACGGATTGAGAAAATTCAGAAGTGTTTGATTAAAAACAAATTTAAAATTAAAAGTGCAATTCATTATATTATATTGTTAAGTAAAACAGAGGTTGCTCCTATTAAAGAAATTGCTATGAGGCGGGTCATAAGTTTTTTTTAAAAAACTGAGCAAATGGAATGTACGAGATGGCCTATGGTTGTGTTTAACGACATATTGTGTAAAAGAAAGAAGACTTGGATGCAAGAAAATAAAAGAAAAATTATTATACTGAAGAGTTTAATGCCACTCATAATGATCAACAAAAAAACGTACATAGGGGCCAACATTTCTTAGAGAGCCACAATTCATATTGCTCAATTAAGGACTATTTGTTATCAAATATCTTGTGAAATAAGACACTGGACAAGGCCAAAAGAAGTCTAGAAGGAAAGATTATCTATTTTTTTCTCTCCCAGAAAAGTGGCAATTTAAAGGCATTTCATTTTAGAATGTGAGGCCTTCAAAGTTAGGAAGAAAAGTTATGCGGATATTTTGGCAACTAGCTCTTGGGATAATCTATTCAGCTAAGAGTTTGTCGAAAAACTGAAAGAGTTTTTTATGAATCTTTACAAAAAATGTGTGAATAAAAAAGCCATAAAGAAGCAATATGTTCTAAAAGCTATCTTTAATTTCTTGTATATTAAAATAACTTTTTCTTCTTAATATATTCAGTACTATTTTCTGAATTATAATAATAATATATTCATTCGAACATCTTTGTTTATAAATATTATGGTAATACTATAACGGAAGGAATCATTACTAATTGAAAGTAAAGGAGTTATTAGCAGGGTTAAAAGTGGGTTTCCATTAAATGAATAATTTAAACCTAAATTCGTATTAGAGATTAATTAACAAGTCAAGACTCTCTAGTTCCTTATAGTATCTCATTATTTTAAATAAGGGAATTGGTTCATATGATAAATTGTATTAATTAAATATTAATAAATAATAAATAATATTATATTATTTAAATAAATAATAAGAAAAGGAAAAGTTAGTATTGACTTAAAATAATAATTTTTTTTTAATAAAATATTAATTAATGAATAGAATAATGTTTCATTAAATAATTAAATAAAAAATAATATAGAAAGTGATTATTATTTTAAAAAATAGAAATTACAATAAATTATATAAAAAAGATTAAACACAATTTATTATTTCAAAATTTAATTTTAATTACAATATTTTTTTTTGGTTGTTTAAACTACACTGGCATGATATGTATTTGTTTTCTTAAATATATTTATTTAGAATTTAATATAAAATATTTTAGTTATTTTCAATTTATAAAATTGTGTATAATCTTTTTACTAACATTTCAAATGTGTTTACATAAGATGATGTTTTTTATAAGAAGATATGAACTTTAGGATTAATTTTTTTGAAGCAAAAATGAAAGTTAAAGGTATCAAAGTTTGTTAAACTAAAATAATTTAAATTAGACTATATATTCAATTTAGTAGTTAAGTTGGGGATTCAGATATTTTAAAAAGTGAGGATAAAAATTTAGTTAGTTATAATACTGATATGATTAGTCTTATTTTATCCAAGTCATACAAAATTATTTTGGAAAAGAAAATTAACGTGACTTAGAAATTTATGGAAATAAGTGCTAAATACTAGGTTGCATTTAGAGGATATCGTTCAAACTTTTACTATTTTTTTCAACTTAGAATAATCGTGGAGTGTGAAAATAACAATGTTAATCTATTTTTTATTTTAATGAGTAGAATTGGTAGGTTACCACTATGCTTTCGAGTCCAATAAAAGAAACTTTCCAGACTAGGTAGGCAAAATGATGATTTTCAGACCTAGGTATGGCCCCTATATCGGTTGGTAAATTATTTCTGGCGTGAGATGTCCATTTTTTAGCCTAGCCTAGCTTATACCAATCTCTTTTCTTATTTTATTGTATTGATAAAATCTTTTGATAGATTTCCTAAGACTACTGTTTGGAATCAGTTAAAAGAGAAAACATTAATTTTCAAGTTGAGAGATATTGAAATAAGGTTGTATCCAAATTCTATTTCCAAGCTTAGGAAAAATAGGTGTTGGTAAAAATAAATTAACTATAATGCACAAGTTAAGCAAGCTTGTTCCCTATCCCTTACCCTTTTTAGCATATACATTGAAAAGTTAGAATAGTATTTGGAAGATGCATGTTGTATTACCTTGAATATTGTTGGTAGTATCATCAACATTTTCTTTATGTGGACTATATTTTCCTTATCATGAGAATTCCCTTCAACCTTAATAAGAAACTAAGAATCCTTAAAAAATTTGGTGCTAGTACATGTATGATTGTGAACATTAAATAAATGAAGGTTAAGATAATTAAATCTTAAATCCAATAAGTTAAGCTATGATACTTTTGTATATGCCAATAATAACTTTGAGGATGTGACTTCATAAAAATTCCTTGGGATTCATATTCATCATAAGCTCAATTGGAACTATAGCATTGAGGAAGATATAAATGGAGGGTGAAATAGTAATTATGGGGTTGAAAACAATTGTAAACTAGTGGAACTTTCACCATGAGATAAAAATTGTTGGGTGTAGTATATGGTATATTAATGGACCAACATTTAATTTTCAATCCGAGAGTTTGTTAACTTCAAGACGCAACATTGGAAATTCCAGAGAAGGACTCTGCCAACCTCCAAAACAAAACCATAACTTGGGTAGAAACTGCTCACACATCTAGTTAATATAATGACAACACACACCACACTAGAAACTAGACTCTTACTCATGAAATAAAAATAAAAGACTTTGCTGAAAAGACACTTCTTAAAAGCGATAAATAAAATCACAATACATGCTACTCAATAAATGAATTGAAAAACTCAAAATATTTGAAAAATATACCTATTCATGTACTGTGATTCGTGCACTAGGAAAATAGAGTGAGTTGTTATGGTAATTTTTTTCTTGTACCAGAATGACCTTTTTCTTGTACTGGAACGATTTTGTCCCTGCATTAGGAAAACACATAAAATTCATTTTTGTATTATAATAACTTTTTTCTTGTACTAGACAGACTTTGTTCCTATACCAGACACTCTGTTCCTATAGAAGAACACTCTGTCCTGTATCAGAACAGTCTGTTCCTGTACCTTAATAGTCTATTCTCGTATGAGGACCGATTCACATTTGACAATCCTTCATAAATTAATCTATAAAATCTAAATATCGTGTTTCCAAACAAGAAATTGAAAAGTTAAGAAAGGAAAACCTCAACTCAGGCGATAACTAAAGAAACCCCAAATCAAATATAAATCACAACTTGAAACTGTAAATTGCGAAAGTAAATGGGAAACTATCAATCTCAGTGCAGACAACAAAACTCTTGCAATTAAATAAAAGTTTACCAAGCATTCTTTACTCACACCCTCTCTGAGCTTTTATCATTGTGTTAAGTATATCTCGTGCATAAGCGAATTTAACATAAAATGATGAAATTTAGTTTGCAGTGATGAATTTGGATAATAGTGAACGATTCCTATACTTTTTACCATTAATAAAAGTAAATGGTTAATACAGTATGGAAAAAATTATGAATTTAATGATTTACATAGGTGGGATAATGCCTCCACATAGCTTTAATCTATATATATCATAGTACACTAGTTGGAAATGAATCGTTAAGCAAAAAATTTAAATGTTCAAACCTTGCGACCCTAATCAATAAACCAGAAACGATTCAAGATGAAGCTTCTCATAAAATGATAGATTGATGTGCTAAAGGAAAACAAACAATAGTGATTGAAAAATAAATAACACATAGAACACGCGTAAACCCTCATATCTGAGATCACTCTGCGGAAAAATAAAAGGTAAACACATAAGAGCATTAACAATTTGCACAATCACTGTTAAAAGGAAATCCTCACACCATTCATTCATGTACCTAGCACACAGTGAGAAACAATAGGAGAATGAGCTGGGTTGGTTGGGCCCTAGCCAACTACCTCGTTTCCCGTTAAGGATGATGCTTCACGTATGTGAGCAAAATTAACAATACAAAAAATAGACATAAGAGACACATGAACTTGGAATTAAATTAAAATCTCTATATTTTACAACGTATGCAGTAGTCTAGCCTCCAAATGATCAGAGGGGAGGGGGTAGAAACCCCAACACTCAGTTCAACAGCATCAAAGTACAAAAAAATGGCTTTTCCCCCTAGGCTTGAAGCCATAACTATGTTTTTATACATTTCATGATACAAATTTGGAATTTGCCCAGCTAATCCATTATAAAAAAAATGAGGAATTTAATCCCAACTATTTTCCAACAACAGGAGACTAGTACAACCATTATCCCATCAAGAAAATGCATCTTTGATACGAATTTTCCATTTTTTGGCAAATCTGTGCAAGATCCTAGAATTCTGAAAAAACAATCTTTTTTTATAAAATTTCTTCAAAGAGTTGCATGTAAATTATGGAATGATTAGAACCTTGGGAAATGGTTAGGTTTCTTTTTCTTAACTGAGACCGTTGTATTTTATTTATTTAAAAAAACTTGGTTGGGCCTAGGCCTAAACAACCAATGGTACATTGCAGCAAGCCACTTCTTTGCACAGTGAAATTGATTTCCACTTTCCCCTTTTCACGGGATATAGATTTGGAGAGGTCTTTCTTCATTTATTCCGAGTTCTCCTTTGTTGGCCATGGAGTATTCTTCACTGTTCGAATTTCTGAGGATGTGGAGGAATTTGTAGGAGGTGAAATCAAGCAGTAATGTCTTTAGTCTCTGCAATGTCTTGTTGAGGACTGCGTTGTTAAAATAATCCTTTGAGTTGAGATTTTTTATGAGGATTTCTGAATCTCTGAATCCTTGAAATTATTTGACGCCTCTTTCTCGAACTATTTGACAAGATTTTAGGAGGCCTATTATCTCTGCTTGATTATTGGTTCGTTGCCCAACTCCCCAGTAGAAGCCATCCCTTCTTGTTCTATCTCGGGAATAGATAATGCTAGCTGCACCTGCTGCCCTGGGCTTTCCCTTGGATGCACCATCAAAGAAAATCATGTTTTTTTTGGTTCCTCCACCATTCTTGAAAAATGTCATCCGGTTCTCTTATTCATCATTTTGGATTTCTAAAGGGGGAGGCCAATGAATTCTTCCTGAGTTGAGGAGCGAGCGCTTTCATCCAGTTATTTTCTTCGGGGAGGAGGGACATGTCTTATTTGAAATAGTTTTGTTAAACTGATTCTAGGAGAAAGGATTTGGCTTTAGCTGCAACTTTTGTTGGGGGACAAGGTGTTTTATTAAAGATTTTTCTAATTTTGAGCCAGCCAAATTTTCCAGAAGACATATTTGGGAATGGAAAGCCATACTTTAAGCCAAATGGAGTTATTGGGGATTCTATGAGGTAAGTGTTGGCGCCATGATAAAAATAGCCCTAGGGGAGTGCTATGGTAGGGGATAGGAACATGAAGATCAGTGAGGAGTAAACCCCACACCTCCTTTGCAAATGTGCATCCGATGAAGAGGTGAGATGATGTATCACTGTTGTTTATGCAAAATGCACACCAATGAGGCCCTGCTATATTCATTTTAACAAGGTTATCTCTTGTCGGTGCTTTATTGTGCATGAGAAGCCAAAAAAAAAATTACTTTGGGGAGGCCAATGGGGCCCCAAACTTGCTTCCAGAGAGAGGGAGTTTGATTTTTGTCTTTTGGAGATAGAAGCACTTTGTAGCCTGATGTAGGATTGTAAATTCCAGTCTGGCCCCAACCCCAACTGTTAGTCAAATCCTTGTGCACTGGTGCAACATTGATCAACAATTCAGTGAGGATGCGAAGGTGTGGGCTGAGGCGATTTGGCACATTGTGGAGATCCCAACCAACCCAGGTACCGTTCCTGTACCAGCATGAAATATCGTGAAGGATACTAATGTCGGCGCTAAGCAGCCAAGCACGCAGATCATAAATTTCATCGTTTTTGCTGAGAGGGTCATGGTCCATGATTTGATCTTCCCATAACAACATCCATCGTCCATTGCATGGGATGTGGTAAATTTTTTGTTGAAAGAAATTGATGCTATTTCTGCAGAGATTCCAGACATGAGTTCCATTTATAGTGTTTTTAGCTTGCAAATTCCTGAGGGAGGCTCCCTGCATGTATTTTTCTCTAAGATTTTTGTAGACAAGGTGTCTAGGATCTGCATACCTTTACTTAGAGAATTTTTCATCCCAACACAAGGTTTGAGAGGGTTGGATCTCTAATCTATAAACCTCCCTCCTATGATCGATGTTTGTGAAGCTCCCAATTGGCCAAATGGATTTTTCATTGGTTTCCTTTGCCTCCTTGCCAGAGGAACTCACGCAAGAGTTTTAAAACCTATTCCATGATATTCTTTGGTGCTAAGTGGAATGAGGCTTGATAGACAGGGAGAGCAGATATAACAAATTTAATGAGGATCAATTTTCCTCCTTTGGTGAGCCAGTGACCGCCCCAAGAGACAATTTTTTACTTGATTTTGTTGATGATTTATGTCCACAGGGATATTTTATTGACCCCAGATATTATAGGTAAGCTTAGATATTTTTTTTTCTCACAATGGGCATGTCCTTCAAACCCAAGGAGCTGTGAAATTTGATTGAGCTCACCTTGCTCTATGTTCCAACCATAGAATGCACTTTTTTTTTCATTAACAAGGGCTCTGGTGACTCTGCATTAGCTTTTTAGGACAATGTCAAAAGCCTTTTCAATTCTAGGAGAGGCTCCACCAATGAGAAGAGAGTCGTCAGCGAAGAGGGCATGGTTCGAGGGATCGAAGGAACTTGTTGTTCTTAAGCCACGTAGAACCCCAACAATCCTTTCTGCAGTGAGCTTTCTACTGAGGATGTTCGCCATCAAAATATATAGAAAGGGCGAGAGGGGACATCCTTGCCTCAGTCCTCTATGAGCTTGGAAATAAGAAGTCGGGCGCCCGTTGACCAAAGGGCCAATCCAGGGCTTTTCTGTGCATGATTTTATGAGGTTGACAAACTACGAGGAGAATCCCAAGGAGAGGAGGAATTTGAGGAGGAATGATAGATTGACCCTGTCAAATGCATTAGCGATATCTAGCTTGATTAGAATCCCTTTTTCTTTTTTGTACTTGCTGGAATGGATGGTTTCTTGCGCTTGAATTCTGTTGTCCAAGATGTGCCTATCTTCTACAAACCCTCCTTGGGAGTTAGAGATAAATCTCCCGAGCAGGGGTTTGATTCTGTTTGCTAGAAGTTTGGCTAGAAGTATTTAGGAGGTATTGCAGAGGGAGATGGGTCTGAATCTACTAAAGGTCTCCGAATTGACTTCTTTCGGGATTAGAGCTAGGAAGGTTGAGTTGATGCCACCCCCCACCTTTGATTTGTTCAGGAAGCATTTTATCATTTTCAGAAAGTATTTTTTTATAATGTCCCAACATCTTTTGTAGAAATGGATCATGAATCTGTCACAGCCTGGGGCCTTATCGGGTTCCATAAACCAAATGAATTTGGTAATCTCTTCTTCTAAAAAGGATTTAGTGAGGGCAAGGTTGTCTTCAGGGCTGACAAGGTGGGGTATTTTTGAAAGAAAGTCTACTATATCCTCTTCACTACCATCTATCCTAGAACTAAAAAGATTTCTGAAGTGGATTTTAGTTGCTTCTTTTATTTGGTTAAACCCTTTGTAGATCTGTCCCTCAGCTGTTGTGATTTCATAGATGTGGTTGTGGAAGAGTCGTGCTCTATATTGATGGTGGAAGAAGGAGGTGTTTTGATCCCCTGCCTTTAACAACAGACCATGGGATTTGATTCTCCAGTATTCTTCTTCCATACAGAAAGAGCAGTAGGAGGAACTTTGAGATTTCACCTCCTTGTCCAGCAGCTCGAGAGTGATTTTTTTACTTTCCATATCCATTTGCAAGGTCTCTAATGACTGTATATCTTCTTTTCTCTGACTTGTTGGAGTATTTTTTGGCTTTCTAATCCATTATTTCAGATCATGTTTGGTGTCCTTTAGTTTTTTCTCCCACACATAGCTCGGGGAGCCAGAGATTGATTTGGCCTAGGCTACTCAACAGTATCGGTGAATCCTTCTCTTTCTATCTAGATGGGACTGAACCGAAAAGGGATAGAGCCCAAGTCCTCATCCTCTTCCATAAGAAGTTAGATGGGCTTATGGTCTGAGGTAACTTTTGGGAGGATTTTTGTTGAGATTATCTTTTTTTCCATCAAGAGTGAGCTTTTGACTAAGAATCTGTCCAAGCGGGAAGAAATGTGGTCCTCCCTGATTCTATTGTTTGACCATGTGAAGATGCATCTAACAGGGTTGTATTCAAGAAGATCCCATTGCTGAATGACGTCCTCCGCCATGGTGAGCATTTGGTCTCTATTTCTATTTCCTCCCCTCGTTTCTCTAGGTTTTAGAACTATATTAGATCTCTTGCCATAATGATGTTATTGGGGGAGTGTTGCTCTAGGAAGGCAGAAAGGGAGCTCTAACACTCCCTTTTTTCTTGATAAAGAACTAGAACATAAATATTGAATAAATTAAAGGTAAAATTACTTATGCGATGCTTCAATTAGGTGAAGATCCAGTGCTGAGTCTTGACAGATTTATTCATATGGAAGAGATCATCGGACCATAGAGTTGCTAGTCCGACTGAAGAGCCTCTTGAGCTTACTGCTTTGCTTGCATTTTTATTCCACTTCGTCTTGTTGATATCGAGAAGGGCAGGCCCTTTGATTTTAGTCTCTTGGAGCATGAGGATTTCTGGGGGGTTCTATTTTCAATAGGTCTTTGACAGCTTCGGTTTTCGAAGGATTCCCCAAGCCTCTACAATTCCAAGATACTAGGTACATTATTTACCGAGGGATGGATTGATGAATCCTCCCTTGGGAGGCCTTGCTCTAGCATTTCTTCTTATGGACATCTCTATTATGGGTTGGATTCCTTGCGTTTTTACCCTCTCTTCCTCCTCTTCCCTGGCTTCTTTGTGGGATTTCCTTCTAGCTCTTTTTGACGGTCTCTCGAAGGTCTCATCCTTTGAGGAGCATGAGCTGTATGTCTCCTTATTGTTGGTAATTTCTACATATGAAGTGATGGCTCCAAGGGGGACAATCTCTTATCCTTCCTTGTTGGGGGTGGGAGACTCGTTCTGATCCACACTGTCTGGGGTTGTTTTAGGAGTGATTCCACGGGTGCTTTAATTTTCTATGGGGTTTGAAGCCCTAGTTTGGTTGGAGGTGGTGTTCCTATCTTTTGTGGAGGAGGTCCCCTTTGTGGATCCTTTCCTGTTTCCTTTTTGCTAGGACATTTTCTGGACTAGGGTCCATTGATCACCCTTAGTTTTCTCAGTATCCTCCTCAGCCTTTTTCTTGCAGTGTCTTGGAAAGTATCCATATATGTGGCAATGTCTGCATTTGAAGGGGAGTTGTTCATAATCTAGATCTTGGACATGGGACCATCTTGTGACTATGAGATTCATTGCTTTCAACAACCCTTCCTTCATATCTACTTCTACGCAGATGTGAGCACAAGAAGACTGATCTTTTCGTACATCTTGGTCGATGTATTTTCCTAGGGCGTTGCCAATAATCTAGAGGGACTTCTGGTTCCAACAATGCAGGGGGAGGTGGGGGAGACGAACCCAAAAAAGAACTACTGAGGGCATGTCTTGGGATGGATCAAAATTAGGTGACCACTTATTTATGTAAAGGCCTTGTGGCCCCATGAAGTAAGGGTTGTTCCTGAAGATGAGACTTCTATCTTCAGCGCTTTCGAAAACAAAAACAAAGAAGCCTTTTCCGACAAAGTAGATTTTTATACCTTATTTGGGAGAAGGCCATAGGCTCGTAAAATTCCCTATGAGGCCTCTCTTAGCGAGGTTCACAGTATATTTGCAAGTTTCTTCCTCTAGGAGAGCCATAATGGGGATGTTGTCCAATTTATTGGTGAATTTATGTCGCTGAGCAATTGAAGGATGCTTGTTGCAGGAGGCCACCAGTGATTTGAATTTTCTCACCTTTAGGGGAAGAGGGAGGGGGGTTTGAGGCCCGCTCCAGTAGAGGCCATGATAGAAGGTGAGAAGTTGCAGGGGCAGCGCAGGTCTACAGAACGCAGTTGCCTTAGGATCGCGCGCGCATGTTACGAGATAAAAACATGAAATGGTTAGGTTTCTATATAATTGGTTATATTGGTAAAAAACCCATTTGCTCAGGTTTTCGTGATTCACCTCCATCTGCATGGAAATAGAAGTCAAACTTGGCTGTTTGGAAATTATGCATATTTTGAGCATATTTGTTGATTTGTTTCTATAGAACAACACATCCTATGTGGGTGCATTAATAAAACTCATGGGAAGGCATTATAACATCATTTTTTACAATAGCCATCTTTGGTTTTCCCCGAAACCTTGTCAAGATATTGAAGCCCCAAATCGGTGCACGAATGCTAGTATAGGAGTGCTGGTGCAGGAATAGAACTTGGTGCAATTTGTTGATGCATGTGTATCTTTGATCTTGATTTAATACGCCTTATTGAAACAACACAATCGTTATCATAAATAATAATTTTGACACAAATATTATAAAAAAAAGGAAATAGGTTAAATAATGAACAATTACCTGATCATGCTCCAAGTTTAAGATACTAGCCCAACAATTGAGAAAAATGATAGTAATAAAAATTGAAACTATGAGTAAGCATAGGGTGATAATGTGAATTAAACATGACAATTTCAGGTCCTAACATCCCCCCGTTCCAATCATCTTGCATGTCCTCATGTAAGCCAAACCTCTAATAAAGACCAAAGTTAATTAAGACTGTAGGGCAAGGGTTTCTTATTTGAATAATTATGCATTGAATTAAAATATAGGGCTAATTGAGTTAGAGAATGTAGGTAAGTTCCATATGATGTTGACTCCCTTTGCATCAATAGGATAAGAAATATTTTCAACCATAGATTTGGTAAAGCCAAGACTGATCTTCATTATTTCAAAAATAGTAACAAATCCTAGGAGTACCAAAGGAATGCTAAGAATGTTGTCACTGCAGGGTTATAAAATAGGCATCTATAAAAATTTCCACAAAGAATCTCAAGAGCAGTCCAAATAAGTAGGTATTCACTTTCAATAGCCTCATTATTGTAAATAGAAGTGACATTATTTGATGTTGAATATGGAAGGAAATAGGGAGAAAGAAAGATGACAAAACAATACCTTCCCACAATGACCATCTTACCATTACCCAAGAATATAGTTGAAGCTACTCTTATCCAAGAAAAGTGTATCACCTGCACTAAGGTCCCACATCCATGAAAACCTTCATATTTCTGAAAGATATAACTCCAAATCACATTACTGAAAGGATCTTAAAGCCATTCTCACGGAGGTATGATAATGATTACATGGAAATAAAAAAACAAACAACTATATCATAGTGTAAAATTAACTTTAATACCACATGCATGGCCCTGCTGCCAGCATGCGTCTATAGCCTCGATTGGGATGCCTTTTAACCCCACGAAATTCTTGTGTCCCATCTATTAGACATAAATTCACAGTCAATTGAAAGCATTTACCTTCTTTTTTTAGAAGTTAATTGAAGACCACTGTCTTGGATTGTTGACCAACTAAAAATAGTGCCATTTGCATGAACTAACAAGAATGAAAAATCTACCTCGTGATGATACCTCTTTTCATTCAGCTTTCAACTGAAAGCCATTACCCTGTCTTGGTGACCAACAATGATAATGTCAGTCTCATTAAGACCCATGATCATGGTATTTTGGCTCATAGTGAAACCTCCCATCCCTCAATTAGACATTTTAAAGGAAAATATTATTACAATTAGCCTTAAATATGTTACTTAATAGGTGGGGAGGCAAATCTTCTGCTTAAGAGCACGTGATGACGTGAAATTTTTTTAATTACTAATCTTTATTGATTGGTCCTTCTACCATTAAAGACTCATTTAAAGGAAACATCTCGGATAATGACTGAAATATTCCTTAACTTGATTGTGCTAGGTTCTCATGAGAGCTCATTAGGGTTTTATAGGAGTGTTCCACCATAGGAGGATCTTCATCAATACCTTTGAAGAGAAACTTGAAATGGTTTCTTGGATGACAGTCTGTTAAAATGCATAGGATAGAAGTAGGTTTTTAAGCTTATGAATGGAAAGTATTAAATATGACAATAAAAATCCCCCTAATTAACCAAATAAATAATATTGGCCAATAATCAAAGTCACTTTATAAAATATGAGGCATTAAGAGTAAATTGTTTCTAACAAGTCTTACCACAAGGGTGCATAATAATGGAAATTTCAATAGCTATGCCTTAAGGAATTTAAGAGTGACGCTATAACAATTTTATTCCAAATGGCAATTTTTTTTACTGCCCTACCCTATTTTAAAGAGAGGAATATCACTTTTAAGTGTAGGCATACTTCCAATGTATCCATGTATGTAATGGAATTCTAAATACACTCACACTTAGTTTTAAATAATAAACTTCGATACATCGCAAACTGTGAGAAACCAATTGCTTTAAATGACATGGTACCAAGAAATGTCGAATGGTGTGTGTTGATGATTGTTTGAAACTAGGATTTAATGAGATCCACATATTGATGATTCTCCAACTCATACAAATCTTCCATAGCTTGATCAACACTCTCTTGGAGGGATACTGAATCAAGTGGAAGGAAAAATAAAAATCCCTCAAGTTCGGGCTCAAATATCTGCATTTTAGATTGATAAGAATGGTTGAGAGAGATTCTAGGGTTTTGAGATTCAACAGTGATTTTAGAATAGTTTCCAATTATAGATTTATCCTTTAACAACCTTTGAATCAAGGCTTCTTCCCGAGACAAATGTTCTGTGGTAATGGGGGGAGTTTCAAAATTCACTCCCTTCCCCAATATGGAAGATGTAACATTTTGTTCAATAGGGAAATTAGCAGGGAGAATATGTGTTTCAAATTGTTGTGCGGTGTGCTGGTTTAGATTAGGGAGGCTATGGTTTGGGCTAAGGATTAGACTAAGGTTAGGTCTAGGGTTTGAATGAGGGCTAGGTTTAGGGTTTGAATTAAGGTTTTGACTGGGGTAGTTCTAGGGTTTAAATTAATGTTTTGGCAAGAGTTAGGATCAGGGCTAGGGTATGGGTAAGGATAACGAATAGGGTATGGATTAGGATAAGGGTTAGGATATGGATTAGGATAAGATTGCAGAGATAAATTGGACCATGGAGGAGAATGACTTGATAGTGCATTGAACGAAAATTGTGTTTTTTGTTGTTGATTAAACAATTTGTTTTGCATGAAATACTTCTCTATAGAAAAAATTCCAAACCATTCTTGAGAACAAGGGGGTATTTGACTCAAAGAAGGGGGTCAAGGAGGGGGCCACCGTGGCCATGAAGTAGCATGTTCAATTAGAGTACGATTCAAAATTTTCCATGAAACTGCATGATTATAAACATGTTGAGGAACCTTCTGAGGAGAATAATCAGTATTCCAAGTATAAAATGGTAATAAGTTTTGATTTATATCTGAAAATTGACTCAATTCCTTACTTGATTTCCTGATTACCTTTACTAATCTCAGTAGTGATGGGAAATGTTCAGTTGAATGAACCTCCTCACAAATTCTACAAACTTTTAGGCTACTAATTGGGCACCTTCCAAGGAAGTGCTTCTTCATATAGTTGGCACAAAATGTTAATAGTGGTTCTTCATCCTTCTCTTGTTCTTCCTACAAATCATCCAATATTGAAATCAAATATTTAATAATATTATTTTTATGTTCAAGAAAAATATTAAATTCTACACTTGTAATTTCATCATTGGATGATTTATATATGTTTGCGGCAACATCAAAACTCCTCATTTAATGATTCTTCAAAATACCATTTTCCTGTTTTCAAGAAGTCAACTGGTAAATTTGCTAGCATGAGAATAATGCATATATATGTAGGGGGGGTTATTACAACACCAGAGAAAATGAAAAACTTTAAAATAACCAAGATGTACAGGAAATAAATAATTTCAAAGAATATAAATTGGCAAGAGAAACTAGGAAAGAAACAAACCAAATGCAATAGGTCACTAAGGTAAATCCCCTGAGTACCTCCCTGGAAATGGTGCCAAAATTTTGGGTGTAAAATATGGTATATTAATGGACCAACATTTACTTTTCAATTTGGGAGTTCGTGAACTTCGGGGCACAACAATGGAGATACCAGAGAAGGACTCTAGCAACCTGCAAACAAAAACCCTAACCTGTGTAGAAATTGTTCACACCACGAGTTAATACAATGACACCACACTCCACACTGGAAAATGGAATCTTACTCAGGAAATAACAATAAAATACTTTGGTGGAAAGAAACTTATTAAAAAAGATAAATAAAATCACAATTCATTCTACTCAATAAAACAATTGCGAAACTCAAAAGATTTGAAAAATAGACCTATTCTGGTACTGTGATTCCTGCACTAGGAAAACATAGTGAGTTGTTATGGTAATTTTTTTCCTGTACTAGAATGATCTTGCTCCTCTGCTAGAACGTTTTTGTCCCTACACTAGGAAAAAAAAGAAAATTGTTTTATGTATTATAATAACTTCGTTCCTCTACTAGACATACTCTTTTCCTATACTAGACACTATGTTCATGTACCAGAACACTCTGTGCATGTACCAAAACAATTTTTTCTTGTACCTTAATAGTGTATTTTTGTACCAAGACCGATTCACATTCGACAATCCTTAATCCCTTAATCTATAAAACCGAAATACCGTATTTCCAAACAAAAAATTGAAAAGTGTAGAAAGGAAGCCTCAAATAAGAAAATAATTAAAGAAATCCCAAATCAAATACAAATTTCAACTTGAAACTGTAAATTGCAAAAGTAAATGGGAAACTATCAATCTCAGTGCAGACAGTAAAACCCTTGAAATTAAAAATCAGTCTCAGAGCATTAAAAATCTGCAGATTCACCATTAAAAGTCCGAGTTCTTCTCCCTGCTCTGCGTCTGCGCAATCTTTGCGATCTGCTCGCATCACGGAGTTCTAACTCACAGTCCTTAGGTGAACTGAGAAGCCTGCGGGTGTATGTGCTGGCATACATCAGAACCTAAAGTGGCCAGTTCATTAGTAAAAGTCTGTAAAAACATATCTGTGTATATCAAGCTCTGAGACAGAGTCTGTATATCGGCCAGAAAGCCTCCGGTATCGATCACTCATTCGTGAGTATCATAAGTCCGGTAAAAGCCATTACAGTCCATCTCTGATACAGAGATTTGAATCCAAAAGTTTGTAATCTGATTGTGAAGCATTCTGCTTAAAATAAAGAGAGACATTTTCATCTGTGATTCCACATTTAAGTACTGTTATTCTGTGTGAATTTTTGCTGTTAAGATACTTGCATTGCGTGAAAGTTCGCCTTAAGTTCGCTGGAGTTCGCGAAAACACTGAGGGACGCCAAGGCCGTGAGGAGGCGAAGAAGCCGTGTATAAGGCCGTAAGTTGCGTGAAGGTTCAGTAGGTTCGTCTGGGTTCACAGTCGGGTTCACATAAAGCAGTGTTCAGAGAAACTTAACAAGGCCAAGTCGGTTGGTTTACGACCGCAAGCAAGCTTGAAGGAAGCCTCTGCTAGAAATTGGTATCAGAGCCAGGTTTTAAAATCGAAGTGTCGCCTGGTTCAGGAAAAAGGTCAGTACTTAAAAATCCATCTCTCTTTAAAATGGATTCATTTATGTCTAAATCAGTCTCATTCAGAGAGCTCGAAGAGAAAGATCGAGCAGAACCAAATCCTCTCAGAGATATGTTTGCGTCAAGTAGTAGTCGTGTTATAAATGAGTCTGATCATTTGTATGAAGAGATCAAACCACAAGCCCGTTGGGTTCTTCCCAACATCAAAGCCTCTGATGTCTATAATGATCTAGGAATCTGGCACCTGAAAGCTGCCACTAGAATAACTATTAAGGAGTCTGTTAGTTCTATAGAAGAGAATAGTGATCGTGTACAATTGATCCCTATTCTAAATCCCAAAGAACTTCAAGCCGAAGCCAAAAAATTGGGAACACAATTTTTAAATTTGGGTTGTTTGCATGTTGGCATTCATGCGCTGGTGCATCCGGGTGTTGATGCATATGTGTTAGCCACGATATGAGATCTAACACATAACAAATATATAGATTCATTGATTGGAGGAATTGTGGCTCCATTATCGAATGGACCAGTTTGGTTTGACTGCTATCCAAACTTTTCAGTAGCCGTCAATGATGAAACATTGTCAGATATTTTGCAACTTCAAATCCAGACAATGGGATTTGATATGAAAAAGAAGAGGCAAAATATAGCTATCCAGTTTCGCGGATGTTTCCGCCATACTTCCACAATGTTTCCTGCTGTCCTCCATGCACCCAGCAGAGAGTCAAAAACCAGTGTAGTTGTCCTGACGGATCCAAAGAACCAGAAAATAGAACATCAGGCCATTAAGTGGGAAGATCTGCAATTTCCACAACACTGGACGGTTCCAAACCCCAGACCTCTCTCTGTTCAGAAAATAACTTCAGCCAACATCACTGAGAATCAATCCTCTGCTACTTTTTCCTTTCCCAGAAGGTCAACAATAGTTAGAAGAAGGATTGAAGCTGAATGTAAAAAGTCTAGTAGATATGTTTCTCCCGATTGTACAGATATGGGATGTAGTTCTCTTGTTTCAAATTGTAGCCATGTAGCCTTATTTGAATTTGCACAGATTGTTAATTTCCAGTCAGTAAAAGTAGAATGTACCCAGTGTAAACAAAGTGTCAACTTGCAAAATTTGGCCTATGTTGTACTCCATAAGAACCATAACCCTAGGACAGGTGAAGCACCCCCTTCTACTTCTCTTAATCCATGTCCTAATCCAAAATGCTCTGAAATTCCATTTCCCCATGAAGATGAGCATGTTCTTATGATGCATCTTGCACCTTATATAGAAAATGAGGATCCTAGGCTGACTGAGATTCTAACAAATCAAAGGCCACCAAATAGCCCCAGATATGGATTGGGTTATATTGAACAAGTTGATAAGTTAATACCAGAATGTAGATTCAGAAATCTGCCTCCAGGATGCAAAAGACCATTTGTTCCTGAAATTCAAAAGTTTTATACTGTAATGGATGGGTGCCCAAAATCACAAATCCCTGCCCAATGGATGAAGCAAATGATAAATTGGGATTTATTTACACATCCACAAGCTGATGGTTTTGCAGCTGCTTTTCCAAAAGAAGAAAAGATGAAGATGGCAGCTGAATGGAAAGAATACATGGAAGAAAGAGGTGTGTGGATTTCTTTCTATTCCTGGAAGAAGAAAATGGAAAATGATGTGGTATTGATGGCTGATGCTGCCACATCTTCTTCACATGCATGGACTGCACCTGATGGCAGTAAGATAGAGACCAGTACTACCTATCCACCATTTAGGAGTATCGTCTTAGGAGAAGGGTCAAACACTGCATATGCTAGCCCTTTAGTTCAAAAAGACAGTTCCTTGATGGGTACTGAAGGAAGAATTCAAAAGGTGAGTGAGCAAGTTAATTGGACTAATACTGCACTCACAGGTCTAGAAAAGAATGTAGCAAAGACTGCCTTGGTCAAAGACCAAATTGATTCAGTCCAAGTTTCAGTAAATGATGTACATAGAGTCCTAAATTCTATACAGTGTGATTTACAGGTAGTTAGACAATTTTCTGAAAAATCGTTTGATAGATTTAATGATGTTGAAGTATGTATAGTAGAACAAGCCATTTCCACAAGAGAAACAGTATATGACTTGTCGAATAAATTCGACCGCATAAATCTGAAGAAAGCCAGCAAACCTATCCCGCTTTCTTTCATTACCAAAGGAAAGAGTATTCTTCCACATGAGATAGAGAAGCCTGAGCCAATTTCCAATCCTGTCTCAAAGTTTCCTCATCTCTTTCCCAGAGAAGTGCCTCAGCTGACCCTGACAACAGAGTTAAAACCTGAGTCTCAGCCAGAAGAAAAATCTGAAAAGTTGACCATAGCTGCTGTACTTGAAGCCTCAGATTCTGAAAAACATTCTTTCCCTATCTATGAACCTCTTGAGCCTCAGTTTACCAGGCATGCAGCTCCTGACCTTTATGGTGCAGGAAAAGTTCCACCCAGAGAGACTTTCCATGAAGGAAGCCATAAGGAGTGGAATATTGACAACATGTCTGCTCACCAGATTAGACAAATTCTTGATCAGATGATTATTGAGTATAAATTGATGTGTGTTGAAGGGAAGAGTGAAAGTGAATTCTGTAAAACACTCATTCAGTGTTTTACTGGTACCTTGGCTAGATGGTGGGAGTTAGAATCCTCTCCTGCGTTGATTGAAAAAATGGAGAAAGAGATTCTAAAATATGAACAGGGTGATATCATGTTTAACCCTGATGGCACAGCACAAACAAATATGATTGGTGCCTTGACTGCACTAATCCAAGAACACTTCTGTGGAGCTGAATATGCTATCACAGATAAAAATGAGCTTCTACTGATGAATCTCAAATGCAATAACATAAATCAGTATGAAGATTTCCACAGAGATTGGATACAGAGAATATTCTTGGTCAAGGATCCCAAGAATCTATTGTGGAAACAAGTTTATCTTGCAGCTCTACCATCCAAGTTGGTAGATATTTTGAAAATGGAAGAAGCCTTCCCTTTGCCAATGGAAGTTTATGTTTAGGGAGACTTCTATGCTATTATTACTAAAGTTTTGATTTCTTTGTGTACCAGATCCAAGATGCAAAAGTCTATTGATAAATTGAACAGAATTCCTGGTACAAAATCCTTTTGCAGCAGATATGGCATAACAGTGGACGATCCTCTGGTTCATCGTAGAAAGAACAAGATACAGGCTAAGAAGGATTACAAAAGAAGTAAGTCTACTTACAGAATAAGCTCTGCCAAGAAAAGAGAGCTTCGCAGACCTAAAGAGTCCAAAAGACCTAAAGCTAGAAAAGGGTATTATCGCTGGAAGCCTAATACACATTACTACCAGCCCCATGATATTCGGCCCAGAGATGCTAAGTTACATAAGCTGAAAGAAATTGAGTGTTGGTTGTGTGGTGAAAAAGGACATACTTCTAATCTGTGTCCTACAGCTTTAGAGTCTAAACAAGGTTTAGGGAAAAAGTCTGCTAAATATGCAAAGAACAAACAACCTTCTACTTCTCAGCCTCAGTCAACTGTCAAAAGAGATCCAGATGCCTGTGCTTATTGCCATTCTACTTCTCATAGGATTTCTGATTGTCCATCCTATGCCCAACGTCATCTCTCAATTCAAAAACATGCCATACTTTCTGCTCATAGCTCCTCATCCTCATATGACTATTCTTCCTCCTCTTCCAAAGAACAAGTCAATATGTATTGTCACTGTTCTGACCCAGATGCCTGTAAATGTGATTCTGAACCTGAGTCAGATTCTTCTTATTCTTCTGCTGTAGAAGATCTGCCTTATGTTTTCATGGCCCAACTTGATGATGATCTCAAAATCTTTGCACAAATCCGTGCCATGGACGAAGGCGACCTTAAAAATGCTCTTCTAGGCGCCTATATGAAAAACCTTCCTGGGTCTTCTAGCTCTTCCAGCTCTTCTAAGAAGCCTAACTTTGTTGAAGCTTCTTATGACCGGAATACCAAAACGTATCTCCAACATAATAGCAAAGCTCGTGCACTCACTTTGGGGGAGGTGAGTAGGGAGATACATGACCTCAAATCAGAAATTCGCAGCATGAAAAATGAAATTTCTGTTCTGAAAACACAAGCACAACAGTCTGCCTCATCATCTGTGCCTGTTTCAGGGAAACAGATAAAATATATGCTGCATTCAAGTCCTAAAGCTGAAGTCCAATTTGCATCAGGCAAATTTGATCCCTCAATGGGTTTCAGTGAAATTGGGGACATGCAAGTCTTTGCAGTCCAATACCAGCAACATCATGTCCAAGTAAATCTCTGTGTAGCTGGTCATGTTTACAATGTCATTGCTTTAATTGATTCTGGATCTGATATAAATTTGGTTTCCAAGCATGTAATCCCATCCAGGTATTGGACCACAGCAGAAAAGGAAGTCATGGGATTAGGAACCAAACAGCTAAAGTTTGAAGTTGCTAAAGCTACTGTCTACTTTGATTCAAAATGTGTGAATCTTTCCTTTGCAGTCTCTGACATCCCTGTTGACTGTATTTTAGGAAATGTCTTCCTAGCAGCAGTAGAGCCCCATGGGTCATACAGATTTCCTGATAAATCTGCAGGATATTTTATTACTGTTTCTAGACAAAGAATTGAATTGCCATTTGTATCCAGGACCAGAATATCACCCATGGTCCAAATCATGAAAGAGAAAGAGAAAAGGCTTCAAATAGCTGAGAAAAATCTGGTTGAACTCAAAGATCACAAGGAAACCATCAGGGTAGAAGAACAATTGAGTTCTCCCGAGATTCAAAGAAAAATTGCAGAAATCCAGAAAGAATTTGAAGAAACGTGCTGCTCAGAAGAGCCGAATGCCTTTTGGCATAGAAAGCAGTACAATATTGAACTGCCTTACAAGGAAGGATATACTGGCAGACCTTGTAAGTCTAGAGCCATTCCCATGTCTGTTGAACACAAACAACACTGCCAGAAAGAGATAGAACAACTTCTACATAAGAAGCTCATTAGAGAATCCAGCAGCCCTTGGAACTGCTATGGGTTCTATGTAAATAAAAGAAGTGAGAAAGTCAGAGGAGTTCCAAGACTGGCAATAAACTATAAACCTCTGAACAATGTATTAGCAGATGACACATATCCGATCCCTCACAAAGGAGATCTGATAAGGAGAATATCAGGAGCCAAAGTATTTTTCTAAGTTTGACGAAAGTCCTGGTTTCTCAGTGTTGTCACAGGTAGGTGACAGATGGAAATCGCATTCAGTGCTCCTCATGGACACTATGAATGGAACGTCATGCCTTTTGGGTCAAGCATGCACCATCAAAATTCCAGAAGGTAATGGATTCCATCTTCAAACCTTATGATGATTGGCTTCTTGCATATATCGATGATCTGCTAATATTTTCCAAGAATTTACAAGACCACTTCAGACACCTGAAGATCTTTATGAAGCTGGTCAAAAGAAATGGCTTAGTCTTAAGCAAAAAGAAGATGGAACTCTGTAAGACTAAGATCAAATTTTTGGGACATGAGATTGAAAATGGCCAAATTGCTCTACAAAATCATGCACTGGAATTCGCAGATAAGTTCCCTGATGTTATATTAGATAAAACCCAGTTGCAAAGGTTTTTGGGTTGCCTTAATTATGTGAGAAATTTCTATCCTGCATGTGCCATCGACTGTCTCTCGCTCAATCGAGACTAAGAAAGAATCCAAAGCCTTTGTGGATTTATAGCATCTGTGGCAATAGGAGAAATAAAGTCCAAGGTAAAGAATCTCCCTATATTATATGTTGCTGACGATAATGCCTTTAAAGTTGTTGAAGCAGATGTGAGCAACATTGGTTGGGGAGGTGTCCTTAAACAAAAGCCAAAGGAAGATGATCCTAAAGAACAAGAACAGGTTGTTCAATTTGTTTCAGGAGTATGGAGCAAAGCTGAGTTAAACTATGCTCCTATTGAAAAAGAAGTGAAGGAAGCCTGGAATTGTATAAGTAAGTTTTCAATCCATTTGGCTAATAGATATTTTCTGCTCAGAACAGATGCGAAGGCGCTGGAAAAAGTCCTTACAAAAGAAATCAAGAACCCAGAGGATGCGAAGTTTGCTAGGTGGCAAGCTCTCTTTGCATATTTCAATTTTAAAGTTGAACATATTAAAGGTTCTGATAATTGTATTCCAAATTTCTTAAGCAGAGAATATCTCCAGCATCAAGAACAAAAGAATGACCTTGAAGAAGTGCAGCTCCACTGCATGGTTATTCTCACTGAATGGAACCAGGCCTATCATAGAGAAGAGCTCAAATATATTGCGGATGATGAGCCTTGGCCTGTGTATGCAGAAAAATGGAGGCCAACTTGGATCCTCCGAAATACTCAAGTGCTAGATGGAAATCTTCAGAGCCATAATGATTTACAACACTTGGTGCCAGGAAGGAAAGTGTACCTGAAAGGAAATAGATGGATACATGAAATGATGTATTCACATAGTTTGGCGGCATCAGAAGAAGCAGAACGGTCACTTTCTCAAGATTTTGGGATCTGTCTGTCATATGTACTGGTGGCGGAGACAGATCAAGAGTTTATTATAAATCCTTCACAATAAACAGAGTCAGAAAAATTGGCCAATACATCCATGGAAGATTTCACTTCATGGAACAAACAGCCTTCTACTTCTCAGCCTCAGTCAACTGTCAAAAGAGATCCAGATGCCTGTGCTTATTGCCATTCTACTTCTCATAGGATTTCTGATTGTCCATCCTATGCCCAACGTCATCTCTCAATTCAACAACATGCCATACTTTCTGCTCATAGCTCCTCATCCTCAGATGACTATTCTTCCTCCTCTTCCGAAGAACAAGTCAATATGTATTGTCACTGTTCTGACCCAGATGCCTGTAAATGTGATTCTGATTCTGAGTCAGATTCTTCTTATTCTTCTGCTGTAGAAGATCCGCCTTATGTTTTCATGGCCCAACTTGATGATGATCTCAAAATCTTTGCACAAATCCGTGCCATGGACGAAGGCGACCTTAAAAATGCTCTTCTAGGCGCCTATATGAAAAACCTTCCTGGGTCTTCTAGCTCTTCCATCTCTTATAAGAAGCCTAACTTTGTTGAAGATTCTTATGACCGGAATACCAAAACGTATCTCCAACATAATAGCAAAGCTCGTGCACTCACTTTGGGGGAGGTGAGTAGGGAGATACATGACCTCAAATCAGAAATTCGCAGCATGAAAAATGAAATTTCTGTTCTGAAAACACAAGCACAACAGTCTGCCTCATCATTTGTGCCTGTTTCAGGGAAACAGATAAACTATACGCTGCATTCAAGTCCTAAAGCTGAAGTCCACTTTGCATCAGGCAAATTTGATCCCTCAATGGGTGTCAGTGAAATTGGGGACATGCAAGTCTTTGCAGTCCATTACCAGCAACATCATGTCCAAGTAAATCTCTATGTAGCTGGTCATGTTTACAATGTCATTGCTTTAATTGATTCTGGATCTGATATAAATTTGGTTTCCAAGCATGTAATCTCATCCAGGTATTGGACCACAGCAGAAAAGGAAGTCATGGGATTAGGAACCAAACAACTAAAGTTTGAAGTTGCTAAAGCTACTGTCTGCTTTGATTCAAAATGTGTAAAGCTTTCCTTTGCAGTCTCTGACATCCCTGTTGACTGTATTTTAGGAAATGTCTTCCTAGTAGCAGTAGAGCCCCATGGGTCATACAGATTTCCTGATAAATCTGCAGGATATTTTATTACTGTTTCTGGACAAAGAATTGAATTGCCATTTGTATCCAGGACCAGAATATCACCCATGGTCCAAATCATGAAAGATAAAGAGAGAAGGCTTCAAATAGCTGAGAAAAATCTGGTTGAACTCAAAGATCACAAGGAAACCATCAGGGTAGAAGAACAATTAAGTTCTCCCGAGATTCAAAGAAAAATTGCAGAAATCCAGAAAGAATTTGAAGAAACGTGCTGCTCAGAAGAGCCGAATGCCTTTTGGCATAGAAAGCAGTACAATATTGAACTGCCTTACAAGGAAGGATATACTGGCAGACCTTGTAAGTCTAGAGCCATTCCCATGTCTGTTGAACAAAGACAACACTGCCAGAAAGAGATAGAACAACTTCTACAGAAGAAGCTCATTAGAGAATCCAGCAGCCCTTGGAACTGCTATGGGTTCTATGTAAATAAAAGAAGTGAGCAAGTCAGAGGAGTTCCAAGACTGGTAATAAACTATAAACCTCTGAACAATGTATTAGCAGATGACACATATCCGATCCCTCACAAAGGAGATCTGATAAGGAGAATATCAGGAGCCAAAGTATTTTCTATGTTTGATTTAAAGTCTGGTTTCTGGCAAGTTGCTGTTGCAGAGGGTGACAGATGGAAAACTGCATTTAGTGTTCCTCATGGACACTACGAATGGAACGTCATGCCTTTTGGGTTGAAGCATGCACCATCAAAATTCCAGAAGGTAATGGACTCCATCTTTAAACCTTATAATGAATGGTTGCTTGCATATATTGACGATCTGCTAATCTTTTCCAAGAACCTCAAAGACCACTTCAGACACTTGAAAATTTTCATGAAGTTGGTCAAAAGAAATGGTTTAGTCTTAAGCAAGAAAAAGATGGAACTGTGTAAGACTAAGATAAAATTTTTGGGACATGAGATTGAAAATGGCCAAATTTCTCTACAACATCATGCTCTAGAGTTTGCAGACAAATTTCCTGATGTCATAATGGATAAAACTCAGTTGCAGAGGTTTTTAGGTTGCCTCAACTATGTGAGAAATTTCTATCCGTCATGTGCCATTGACAGGTCTCTGCTCAATCAGAGACTAAGAAATAATCCAAAGCCTTGGACAGAGAAGCAGACTCATGCAGTTAGAGAAATAAAGTCCAAGGTAAAAAATCTCCCTATATTATATGTTGCTGATGACAATGCTTTTAAAGTGGTTGAAACAGATGCCAGTAATATTGGTTGGGGAGGTGTCCTTAAAAAAAAGCCAAAAGAAGATGATCCAAAAGAACAAGAACATGTTGTCCAATTTGTTTCTGGAGTATGGAGCAAAGCTGAGTTAAATTATGCTCCTATTGAAAAAGAAGTAAAGGCAGCCTGGAATTGTATGAGTAAGTTTTCAATCCATTTGGCTAATAGATATTTTTTTCTCAGAACAGATGCTAAAGCACTGTAAAAGGTCCTGACAAAAGAAATCAAGAACCCGAAGGATGCAAAGTTTGCACGATGGCAAGCTCTCTTCGCATACTTTAATTTTAAAGTTGAGCATATTAAAGGTTCTGATAATTGTATTCCAGATTTCTTAAGCAGAGAATATCTCCAGCATCAAGAACAAAAGAATGACCCTGAAGAAGAACAGCTCCACTGTATGGTCATTCTCACTGAATGGAATCAGGCCTATCAAAGGGAAGAGCTCAGGTACATTGCAGATGATGAGTCTTGGCCTGTGTATGCAGAAAAATGGAGGCCAACTTGGATCCTCCGAAATACTCAAGTGCTAGATGGGAATCTTCAGAATCACACTGATCTGCAGCACTTAGTACCTGGAAGGAAAGTGTACCCAAAAGGAAATAGGTGGATACATGAGATGATGTATTCACATAGTATGGCTGCCTCAGAAGAAGCAGAAAGGTCACTTTCTCAAGATTTTTGGGATTTTGGGATCTTTCTGGTCCATCTTTATTAAGTAAATCCCACCATAGTCTTCTGTAACCTGCAAAATCGTAAACAGTCTCAAGAAATAATAACTTAGGATCATCATGTGGCCATGAAGTGAATCTCCCATGGATGTATTGGCCAATCTTTCTGACTCTATTTATTACAAAGGATTTATAATATACTCGTGATCTGTCTCCTCCACCAGTACATATGACAGAAAGATCCCAAAAATCTTGAGAAAGTGACCTTTCTGCTTCTTCTGAGGCAGCCATACTATGTGAATACATCATCTCATGTATCCACCTATTTCCTTTTGGGTACACTTTCCTTCCAGGTACTAAGTGCTGCAGATCAGTGTGATTCTAAAGATTCCCATCTAGCACTTGAGTATTTCGGAGGATCCAAGTTGGCCTCCATTTTTCTGCATACACAGGCCAAGACTCATCATCTGCAATGTACCTGAGCTCTTCCCTTTGATAGGCCTGATTCCATTCAGTGAGAATGACCATACAGTGGAGTTGTTCTTCTTCAGGGTCATTCTTTTGTTCTTGATGCTGGAGATATTCTCTGCTTAAGAAATCTGGAATACAATTATCAGAACCTTTAATATGCTCAACTTTAAAATTAAAGTATGCGAAGAGAGCTTGCCATCGTGCAAACTTTGCATCCTCCGGGTTCTTGATTTCTTTTGTCAGGACCTTTTCCAGTGCTTTAGCATCTGTTCTGAGCAAAAAATATCTATTAGCCAAATGGATTGAAAACTTACTCATACAATTCCAGGCTGCCTTTACTTCTTTTTCAATAGGAGCATAATTTAACTCAGCTTTGCTCCATACTCGTGAAACAAATTGGAAAACCTGTTCTTGTTCTTTTGGATCATCTTCTTTTGGATTTTGTTTAAGGACACCTCCCCAACCAATATTACTGGCATCTGTTTCAACCACTTTAAAAGCATTGTCATCAGCAACATATAATATAGGGAGATTTTTTACCTTGGACTTTATTTCTATAACTGCCTGAGTCTGCTTCTCTGTCCAAGGCTTTGGATTCTTTCTTAGTCTCTGATTGAGCAGAGACTTGTCAATGGCACATGACGGATAGAAATTTCTCACATAGTTGAGGCAACCTAAAAACCTCTGCAACTGAGTTTTATCCATTATGACATCAAATGGTCTCAAACTCTAGAGCATGATGTTGTATAATCAGCCATTTTCAATCTCATGTCCCAAAAATTTTATCTTAGTCTTATACGCCCATCTTTTTCTTGCTTAAAACTAAACTATTTTTCACCAACTTCATGAAAATTTTCAAGTGTCTCAAGTGGTCTTGGATGGTCTAAAAGATTAGTAGATTGTCAATATATGCAAGCAACCATTCATTATAAGGTTTAAAGATGGAGTCCATTACCTTCTGGAATTTTGATGGTGCATGCTTCAACCCAAAAGGCATGACGTTCCATTCGTAGTGTCCATGAGGAACACTAAATGTAGTTTTCCATCTGTCACCCTCTGCAACAGCAACTTGCCAGAAACCAGACTTTAAATCAAACTTAGAAAATAATTTGGCTCCTGATATTCTCCTTATCAGATCTCCTTTGTGAGGGATCGGATATGTGTCATCTGCTAATACATTGTTCAGAGGTTTATAGTTTATTACCAGTCTTGGAACTCCTCTGACTTGCTCACTTCTTTTATTTACATAGAACCCATAGCAGTTCCAAGGGCTGCTGGATTCTCTAATGAGCTTCTTCTGTAGAAGTTGTTCTATCTCTTTCTGGCAGTGTTGTCTGTGTTCAACAGACATGGGAATGGCTCTAGACTTACAAGGTCTGCCAGTATATCCTTCCTTGTAAGGCAGTTCAATACTGTACTGCTTTCTACGCCAAAAGGCATTCGGCTCTTCTGAGCAGCACGTTTCTTCAAATTCTTTCTGGATTTCTGCAATTTTTCTTTGAATCTCGGGAGAACTCAATTTTTCTTCTACCCTGATGGTTTCCTTGTGATCTTTGAGTTCAACCAGATTTTTCTCAGCTATTTGAAGCCTTTTCTCTTTCTCTTTCATGATTTGGACCATGGGTGATATTCTGGTCCTGGATACAAATGGCAATTCAATTCTTTGTCCAGAAACAGTAATAAAATATCCTGCAGATTTATCAGGAAATCTGTATGACCCATGGGGCTCTACTGCTGCTAGGAAGACATTTCCTAAAATACAGTCAACAGGGATGTCAGAGACTGCAAAGGAAAGCTTTACACATTTTGAATCAAAGCAGACAGTAGCTTTAGCAACTTCAAACTTTAGCTGTTTGGTTCCTAATCCCATGAATTCCTTTTCTGCTGTGGTCCAATACCTGGATGAGATTACATGCTTGGAAACCAAATTTGTATCAGATCCAGAATCAATTAAAGTAATGACATTGTAAACATGACCAGCTACATAGAGATTTACTTGGACATGATGTTGCTGGTATTGGACTGCAAAGACTTGCATGTCCCCAATTTCACTGAAACCCATTGAGGGATCAAATTTGCCTGATGCAAATTGGACTTCAGCTTTAGGACTTGAATGCAGCGTATAGTTTATCTATTTCCCTGAAACAGGCACAAATGATGAGGCAGACTGTTGTGCTTGTGTTTTCAGAACAGAAATTTCATTTTTCATGCTGCGAATTTCTGATTTGAGGTCATGTATCTCCCTACTCACCTCCCCCAAAGTGAGTGCACGAGCTTTGCTATTATGTTGGAGATACGTTTTGGTATTCCGGTCATAAGAAGCTATCAACAAAAGCTAGGCTTCTTAAGAGCCTGGGAAGAGCTAACAGACCTGTGAAGGTTTTTCATATAAAGCGCCTAGAAGAGCATTTTTAAAGGTCGCCCTTCACCATGGCACGGATTTGTGCAAAGATTTTGGAGATCATCATCAAGTTGGGCCATGAAAACATAAGGCATGATCTTCTACAAAGAAGAATAAGAAGAATCACTCGAATCGAATCACATTTACAGTATCCGGGCTTCAACAAGTGACACATATTGACTTGTTCTTCAAGAGGAGGAAGAATAGTCATCTCGAGGATGAGGAGCTATGAGCGTAAAGTATGGAATGTTGTTGAATTGAGAGATGACGTTGGGCATAGGATGGACAATCAGAAATCCTATGAGAAGTAGAATGGCAATAAGCACAGGCATCTGGATCTCTTTTGACAGTTGACTGAGGCTGAGAAGTAGAAGGCTGTTTGTTCCATGAAGTGAATCTCCCATGGATGTATTGGCCAATCTTTCTGACTCTGTTTATTACAAAGGATTTATAATATACTCGTGATCTGTCTCCTCCACCAGTACATATGACAGACAGATCCCAAAAATCTTGAGAAAGTGACCTTTCTGCTTCTTCTGAGGCAGCCATACTATGTGAATACATCATCTCATGTATCCACCTATTTCCTTTTGGGTACACTTTCCTTCCAGGTACTAAGTGCTGCAGATCAGTGTGATTCTGAAGATTCCGATCTAGCACTTGAGTATTTCGGAGGATCCAAGTTGGCCTCCATTTTTCTGCATACACAGGCCAAGACTCATCATCTGCAATGTACCTGAGCTCTTCCCTTTGATAGGCCTGATTCCATTCAAGAGAATGACCATGCTGCTGGAGCCGTTTCTTCTTCGTGTCATTCTTTTTTTCTTCGATGTCGGATATAATCTCTCGCTAAGAAATCAACACACAATTATCGAATCCTTTAATATGCTCAACTTTAAAATTAAAGGCAAGAGAGCAGAGAGCTTTCCATTGTGCAACTCCCTTTGCATCCTCCGGTGCTGATTTCTTTTGTCGTGACCTTTTCCAAGTTGCTTTACATCTGCTCGAGCAAAAAATATCTAATAGCCAAATGGATTGAAAACTTACTCATACAATCTGTGCTACCTTTACTTTTTCAATAGGAGCACTTAACCTGGCTTTGCTCCATACCCCTGAGACAAATTGAACAACCTGTTCTTGTTCTTTTGGATCATCTTCCTTTGGCTTTTGTTTGAGGACACCTCCCCAACCAATGTTACTGGCATCTGATTCAACAATTTTGAAAGCATTATCATCAGCAACATATAATATAGGGAGATTCCTTACCTTGGACTTTATTTCTCTGACTGCCTGAGTATGCTTGTCAATCCAGGGCTTAGGATTCTTTCTTAATCTCTGGTTTAACAGAGATCTATCAATGGCACAGTCAGGGTAGAAATTGCTCACATAGTTCAGGCAACCCAAAAACCTCTGCAACTGGGTTTTGTCTAAAATCACATCAGGGAATTTATCTGCAAATTCCAGTGCATGGTGTTGTAGAGCAATCTGGCCATTTTGAATTTCATGTCCTAGAAATTTTATCTTAGTCTTACACAATTCCATCTTTTTCTTACTTAAGACTAAGCCATTTCTTTTGACCAGCTTCATGAAGATCTTCAGGTGTCTGAAGTGGTCTTGAAGATTCTTGGAAAATATTAGCAGATCATCAATGTATGCAAGCAACCAATCATCATAAGGTTTAAAGATGGAGTCCATTACCTTTTGGAATTTTGATGGTGCATGCTTCAATCCAAAAGGCATCACGTTCCATTCATAATGTCCATGAGGGATACTGAATGCAGTCTTCCATCTGTCACCTTCTGCAACAGCAACTTGCCAGAAACCAGACTTTAGATCAAACTTAGAAAATACTTTGGCTCCTGATATTATTCTTATCAGATCTCCTTTGTGAGGGATCGGATATGTATCATCTGCTAACACATTGTTCAGAGGCTTATAATTTATAACCAGTCTTGGGACTCCTCTGACCTGTTCACTCCTCTTATTTACATAAAATCCATAGCAGTTCCAAGGGCTGTTGGATTCTCTAATGAGCTTCTTCTGTAGAAGTTGTTCTATTTCTTTCTGGCAGTGTTGTCTGTGTTCAACAGACATGGAGATGGCTCTAGACTTACAAGGTCTGCCAGTATATCCTTCCTTGTAAGGCAGCTCAATGATGTACTGCTTTCTATGCCAAAAGGCATTGGGCTCTTCTGAGCAGCACGTTTCTTCAAACTCTTTCTGGATTTCTGCAATTTTTCTTTGAATGTCGGGAGAACTCAATTGTTCTTCATCTCTGATTGTTTCTTTATGATCTTTGAGTTCAACCAAATTTTTTTCAGCTATTTGAAGTTTTCTTTGTTTTTCTTTCATGACCTGTACCATGGGTGAAATTCTGGTTCTAGATACAAATGGCACCACCTCTTGTCCGTAAACAAGAATAAAATATCTCCGCAGATTTATCGTGAAATATGTATTGGAAATATGTATTACCCATGGGGCTCTACTGCTGCTAGGAAGACATTTCCTAAAATACAGTCAACAGGGATGTCAGAGACTGCAAAGGAAAGCTTTACACATTTTGAATCAAAGCAGACAGTAGCTTTAGCAACTTCAAACTTTAGCTGTTTGGTTCCTAATCCCATGACTTCCTTTTCTGCTGTGGTCCAATACCTGGATGGGATTACATGCTTGGAAACCAAATTTATATCAGATCCAGAATCAATTAAAGCAATGACATTGTAAACATGACCAGCTACACAGAGATTTACTTGGACATGATGTTGTGTGCATTGGACTGCAAAGACTCGTATGTCCCCAATTTAATCAAACCTATCGAGGATCAAATTTTCCGATGCAAATTGACTTCACTTTAGGACTCGAGCACTTCGTATAGTTTATCTCATTTCCCCTCAAACAAAGTACATGATGAGGCGATCACAGCTTAGGTGTTTTCGTAACAGAAATTTCATTTTTCATGCTGCGGATTTCAGTTTTTAAGTCATGTATCTCCTTGCTCACCTCCCCCAAAGTGATGTTACGAGCTTTGTTAGAAGTATGCTGGAGATACGATTTAGTGTTTCTGTCATAAGAAGCTTCAACAAAGTTAGGCTTCTTAGAAGAGCTGGAAGAGCTAGAAGACCCAGGAAGGTTTTTCATATAGGCGCCTAGAAGAGCATTTTTAAGGTCGCCTTCGTCCATGGCACGGATTTGTGCAAATATTTTGAGATCATCATCAAGTTGGGCCATGAAAACATAAGGCAGATCTTCTACAGCAGAAGAATAAGAAGAATCTGACTCAGAATCAGAATCACATTTACAGGCATCTGGGTCAGAACAGTGACAATACATATTGACTTGTTCTTTGGAAGAGGAGGAAGAATAATCATATGAGGATGAGGAGCTATGAGCAGAAAGTATGACATGTTGTTGAATTGAGAGATGACGTTGGGCATAGGATGGACAATCAGAAATCCTATGAGAAGTAGAATGGCAATAAGCACAGGCATATGGATCTCTTTTGACAGTTGACTGAGGCTGAGAAGTAGAAGGCTGTTTGTTCCATGAAGTGAATCTCCCATGGATGTATTGGCCAATCTTTCTGACTCTGTTTATTACAAAGGATTTATAATATACTCGTGATCTGTCTCCTCCACCAGTACATATGACAGACAGATCCCAAAAATCTTGAGAAAGTGACCTTTCTGCTTCTTCTGAGGCAACCATACTATGTGAATACATCATCTCATGTATCCACCTATTTCCTTTTGGGTACACTTTCCTTCCAGATACTAAGTGCTGCAGATCAGCGTGATTCTAAAGATTCCCATCTAGCACTTGAGTATTTCGGTGGATCCAAGTTGGCCTCCATTTTTCTGCATACACATGCCAAGACTCATCATCTGCAATGTACCTGAGCTCTTCCCTTTGATAGGCCTGATTCCATTCAGTGAGAATGACCATACAGTGGAGCTGTTCTTCTTCAGGGTCATTCTTTTGTTCTTGATGCTGGAGATATTCTCTGCTTAAGAAATTTGGAATACAATTATCAGAACCTTTAATATGCTCAACTTTAAAATTAAAGTATGTGAAGAGAGCTTGCCATCATGCAAACTTTGCATCCTCCGGGTTCTTGATTTCTTTTGTCAGGACCTTTTCCAGTGCTTTAGCATCTGTTCTGAGCAAACAATATCTATTAGCCAAATGGATTGAAAACTTACTCATACAATTCCAGGCTGCCTTTACTTCTTTTTCAATAGGAGCATAATTTAACTCAGCTTTGCTCCATACTCCTGAAACGAATTGGACAACCTGTTCTTGTTCTTTTGGATCATCTTCTTTTGGCTTTTGTTTAAGGACACCTCCCCAACCAATATTACTGGCATTTGTTTCAACCACTTTAAAAGCATTGTCATCAGCAACATATAATATAGGGATATTTTTTACCTTGGACTTTATTTCTCTAACTGCCTGAGTGTGCTTCTCTGTCCAAGGCTTTGGATTCTTTCTTAGTCTCTGATTGAGCAGAGACTTGTCAATGGCACATGACGGATAGAAATTTCTCACATAGTTGAGGCAACCTAAAAACCTCTGCAACTGAGTTTTATCCATTATGACATCAGGAAATTTGTCTGCAAACTCTAGAGCATGATGTTGTAGAGCAATTTGGCCATTTTCAATCTCATGTCCCAAAAATTTTATCTTAGTCTTACACAGTTCCATCTTTTTCTTGCTTAAGACTAAACCATTTCTTTTGACCAACTTCATGAAAATTTTCAAGTGTCTGAAGTGGTCTTGGAGGTTCTTGGAAAAGATTAGCAGATCGTCAATATATGCAAGCAACCATTCATTATAAGGTTTAAAGATGGAGTCCATTACCTTTTGGAATTTTGATGGTGCATGCTTCAACCCAAAAGGCATGACGTTCCATTCATAGTGTCCATGAGGAACACTAAATGCAGTTTTCCATCTGTCACCCTCTGCAACAGCAACTTGCCAGAAACCAGACTTTAAATCAAACTTAGAAAATACTTTGGCTCCTGATATTCTCCTTATCAGATCTCCTTTGTGAGGGATCGGATATGTGTCATCTGCTAATACATTGTTCAGAGGTTTATATTTTATTACCAGTCTTGGAACTCCTCTGACTTGATCACTTCTTTTATTTACATAGAACCCATAGCAGTTCCAAGGGCTGCTGGATTCTCTAATGAGATTCTTCTGTAGAAGCTGTTCTATCTCTTTCTGGCAGTGTTGTCTGTGTTCAACAGACATGGGAATGGCTCTAGACTTACAAGGTCTGCCAGTATATCCTTCCTTGTAAGGCAGTTCAATACTGTACTGCTTTCTATGCCAAAAGGCATTCGGCTCTTCTGAGCAGCACGTTTCTTCAAATTCTTTCTTTATTTCTGCAATTTTTCTTTGAATCTCGGGAGAACTCAATTGTTCTTCTACCCTGATGGTTTCCTTGTGATCTTTGAGTTCAACCAGATTTTTCTCAGCTATTTGAAGCCTTTTCTCTTTCTCTTTCATGATTTGGACCATGGGTGATATTCTGGTCCTGGATACAAATGGCAATTCAATTCTTTGTCCAGAAACAGTAATAAAATAATAAATATCCTGCTGATAAAGAATAAATGCAGCCAACGAGCCATGAGGCTCTGCTAACGCTAGGAAGACATTTCCTACAAATACGATCCTTGAGGGATATTTAGCTGAAAAGGAAAGCTTTACACATTTTGAATCAAAAGCGGTATTAGCTTTAGGACCTTGAGCTTTATTTGTTGGTTCTAATCCACTGACTTCCTTTTATAACAGCGGTAAATACACGGATGGGATTACATGTGGAAACCAAATTTATATGAATCGAGAATCAATTAAAGCAATGAGATTGTAAACATGACCCATTTGCACGAAATTTACTTGGACATGATGTTGCTGGTATTGGACTGCAAAGACTTGCATGTCCCCAATTTCACTGAAACCCATTGAGGGATCAAATTTTCCTGATGCAAATTGGACTTCAGCTTTAGGACTTGAATGCAGCGTATAGTTTATCTGTTTCCCTCAAACAGGCACAGATGATGAGGCATACTGTTGTGCTTGTGTTTTCAGAACAGAAATTTCATTTTTCATGCTGCGAATTTCTGATTTGAGGTCATGTATCTCCCTACTCACCTCCCCGAAAGTGAGTGCACGAGCTTTGCTATTATGTTGGAGATACGTTTTGGTATTCCAGTCATAAGAAGCTTCAACAAAGTTAGGCTTCTTAGAAGAGCTGGAAGAGCTAGAAGACCTAGGAAGGTTTTTCATATAGGCGCCTAGAATAGCATTTTTAAGGTCGCCTTCGACCATGGCACGGATTTGTGCAAATATTTTGAGATCATCATCAAGTTGGGCCATGAAAACATAAGGCAGATCTTCTACAGCAGAAGAATAAGAAGAATCTGACTCAGAATCAGAATCACATTTACAGGCATCTGGGTCAGAACAGTGACAATACATATTGACTTGTTCTTCGGAAGAGGAGGAAGAATAGTCATCTGAGGATGAGGAGCTATGAGCAGAAAGTATGGCATGTTGTTGAATTGAGAGATGACGTTGGGCATAGGATGGACAATCAGAAATCCTATGAGAAGTAGAATGGAAAAACAATTTTTTTTATAAAATTGCTTCAAATACATTCATGTTTCTTTTGAAATAATTTGAAAATTTGGAATGGTTCGGGTTATAGATAATTGGTTATATTGGTAAAAATCCCTTTTTCTATTATTTTCATGATTCACCTCAATATGGAAAAAAGTCGAGGTGAAACTTGGTAGTTTGGAAACTATGCAGATTTTGAGCAGATTTGTTTATTTGCTTCTAGAGAGCCACACATGTGACTTGGGTGCAATCAAAATGATGGGAATGTGTTAGAAAATCATTTTGGACAATAACTACCTTTTTTTTTCCCCGAAAGCGTGTCTAGATATTGAAGCCTCAAATCGGTGCAGGAACATAACTTGGTGCTTTAATATTTAATGCATGTGTATCTTTGATCATGATTTAATATGCCTTCCTAAAAAAACACAAGCACCATCATCAATAATAATTTTCATGCAAATATTATCGAAATAAAGGAAATAGGTTAAATAATTAACAATTACCTGATCATGCTCCAAGTTTAAGATACTAACCCAACAATTGCGCAAAATGATAGTACTAAAAATGAAAACTATGAGTAAGCATAGGGTTAGAATGTGAATTAAGCATGAAAATTATGGGGCTTAGCAAGAATAACATGATTTTTGAGACTCTTATTAATTCAATTATGTTATATTTATTTGAATTTTGGGGAATAGTATATCTATAGATCTTGGAGAAAAACAAAGTAGATCGAAAATAAATTTGTAACTTATAATACAAAAACTAAAGGGAATACACCTTATCCTATCCTCCTCATAGAACATGAAATTTATATCACTGAGAAGAACTATTATTAAGTATTTAATGTAAAAGAACAACATAAACAACATGGATGGAAATAAGTTTTCTAAAATTTCTTTCAACTCAAGCGAAAATCACCAATAACTCAAGAAAAAATCACATAAAGATGCCACATATTGAATAAATACTTTCGAATCAAGGAAATATCTCCTTATATAGAATATCAATAATATTAAAATTATTATTGCATATAAGTTTACGAAAAATTTGTGATGAGATGGAGAATTATATGATAAAATAAAATTAATATAATGTAAGGAGGTGGTCAACCCTAATATAGAAGATAAAAAATATCTCTGTTTTGAGTTGCATAAAGAAGGAAACCAACATTGCTCAAATAATAAGAAACTCTGATGCACTGCATATTTGAAAATGGGAATTTAAAACAACAATCATTACAACAAGAACGAATTTGTCATCTTTGTGAAATTACGAGGGTGGAAGATGAAAATAACTTCCTTTTATTGTGTCTTGTGTATATCCAAATTAGATCACAATTTCAAAATATTTTTCACATTATTCACCATCCTAATTATTTAAGTGATGAAAACTATTTTGATCTTGGAATTCTTTTCTTGGGAATTGAAAATGACAAAGATTACAGGAAGAAAGAATTTTTCCTCTGTGAAATTAATGGGGTGGAAGATGAAAAGCACTTCCTTTTATTTTGTCTCATGTATATCCAAATTAGATCACAATTTCAAAATACTTTTCACCTTATTCACTTTCCTAATTATTTAAGTAGTAAAAGTTGTGTTTGTCTTGGAATTCTTATCTTAGTAATTTTCCAACACAAAATTTTCATTCTAAAGAAATCAAAGTAACACATTACCCTTCTTGATGTTTTATTGACTAATTATGCTCTAAGTGGATGTTAATCATTATCATCCTCATATCAAATAATTTAATTTGTATGAATAATATTCATCAATTTAAAATTCTATTTTCAATAAAAATTGTCTACATAAAGTTTAATGATCAATGTTAGCACAATGTTGATGGTTGAGAAAATGAAAGTAGTGAATTCAAGAATGTGCTCATGGAGCATGCATTTATTTTTAGTGCTTTTTTAATCCATGAATTTGCATGGATCATGAAGTTTATCATGTAATAAATCACAAGAATACTTGTGCTCTTTAGGAATGCATACATGTTTGAAAGCATGGGCATATATATATTTTTAATATAAAGAGGTATTTTAGTATTTTTTTCATAACTTTCTACTCCTGTATTTTTGCACTTATTTAGATAGTTGGAAAGGACTTAAATATATTTACATATTTATCTTATGTTTAGTTTATTTTTTTACATAAATAGTTTCTTTTTCCAAAACAAAAGAAAATGAATGTTTAGACCATGATTGATACTTTGCACAATCATACAGTCCCACTTATAGTGATAGTTGACCTCACTATTAATATGTGTTCTAAAAGAAGGATCTCTAGCTGAGAGATGAATTTCAAGGAATTTATCATTATAAGAGTAGTAAACCAAGGAAATCATTCTCCAAATGAAGCTTCTATGGTTCATGGGCCATGCACAAGTCTTCATATTATGACACATGACCTTTGAATAAAAAACATGGCCTCCAAGTGGAAGACAACCGTCTTGTAATGACTTGGATAGTAAGGATGGGTCTAAAGGAATTTCTAAACGGTGTGGGAGGAAAATAAGGCACTCATTCCCTATATGAAGTTTTACATGTTTGAAAAAATATGTTGTTACACATAGGACAAACACCTTAAGTAACCATTCACAAAAACATATAATAATATAATAACATAATTTTTTTATGTGGTTAAAAATATATTAAAGTTAAATAGTCCATGTTCCTATCCAATATGGCCGCTTGAGGTAATTTATTAATGTAAAAGAATTTTTTTTGAATAATATAAATATTCACAATTGATCAGGAAAAAATTGTTGTGTATGCGTTATATTCTATGCATTATTATCCTTACATGATGTATCCCACATTAGATGCAATGGAGGAGTGTTGGCGAGGAGGGAGGGGTTGAATGGAAGAAGAAGTCCCCCTATTTAGGGGTTCAAGGGAAACACCCCTCATTTATTTTTTGGGTGATTGTTTTCAAGTTGTTTTGGTGGTTTTTTGGTGCATGGTGGTTTTACCTATGGTTTGTAATTTGGGTTAAGGAGCTATGGATCTATTCAAATATAGAGTAAATGGATTAGATACTTATGGATGTTGTGGGTTATATATATTGTATTGTAATACTGCAAAGAGAATATATCAAAAAATATTTTTTATTTTCCTAGTTTGAGTTTCCAAGTTAAAATATATTTGTTATTGTGTGTGTGTTCCATTTCATATTTTTTGTTTTATTAAGAATATCTTTGCAGCAATTAATTATACAGGGTTAAAACACATATTTGGTGTTAGAGTAATGTTGTCTTCAAATGGATTAGTTTGTGGCTAATGCCTTTTTTTTCTTGGGATTGTGGTATACCATGTAGTCATGGGAGATATAGAGAATGAAGTGTAGTTCAAAGATAGAGATTAAGAAATTCAATGTATATAATTTTGAGTTGTGGGAGATCAAACTGGAAGGTTGAAAAATATTAATGGATCACTTTATATCCAAATTCTACACTAATGAGTATGTTGATAGAAGATTGAACCAAGTTAGACCAAAATGGAAAAGGTGTAATACATTTGTGTCTCTCAGATTCAATATTACTGAATTTTTTAGGAAAATGTACAACAAAGGAATTTTGGGACAAGTTAGGGATTTTGTATCAGTCTAAGTGCCTAATGAGAAGATTATTCCTATGTAAAAGGATGCATAACATGAGGATGAAGGATGCAAACATAGTGGCGGAGCATTTGAGTACCTTCAATATTGTGGTAAGAAAATTATCATATTTTTATATTTAGATGAATATTAAATTAAGTGTATTAATTTATTATCTTATATATTAAACTCATGTGACAATTTGTTTGTTTTCATATGTATTAATCCAACTATGTTAAGTTTCAATGAAATAGTCTCATCATAGTTATTGAAGGATATGAGATGGAAAAACATGGAAATCTAGAACATAGGTCCCTTTTCTACCAGAGACAATTGCAATAACAGTGAAACAAATAATCCCTTGAGTTAGAAATCTAAACCCAAAGGAATATATAAATCATAAGGAAATTTCATAAAATTTTATTGGAGATGTCGAAAAGAAAGGCATTACGAGAAAGACTGTAGATGCATAATTATTGAAAAGTGAAGGGATCTAAGGATTCTCCTTATAAAGAATAACACTATCCTAAGGTGAAATGGGGGTGTGTATTTGAATTATTCAAGTTCACATGTAGTTCATGAGGCATGGTTCGTTGCCTCAGGAGCATTCCTTCATATTACTCTTCAGAGCGAGTGGTTTTGCAAGAATGAACGATATGATGGTGGTGATGTTTTCCTGGGAGATGTCTCAATAGATAGAATCATTGGATGAGGAAAATTCTAGTTAAATATCATGGAAGGAAATATTAAAACAACCCTTGGTGTTCTACACATCCCACAATTGGAAATAAATTTGATTTCTCTGAGAAATATGAGTGATGTGGGTGTAAAAATAATTTTTGAGAAGGATACTTACAACATGATTTGAGAAGAAATGGTACATTACATGAAATTTCATCCTAAAAGTTCCCATGAAATTTTCATGTACGTAATATGTAAACCAATCAAAATCCTCTAAATTTAAAGGAGGTACATGTAAATATTTTGGAGGGAAAATAAAAAACTACTTTTTTAAATTGTATTTTTGGCTGATCTCATTATAGGTTTACTCAAATTTCAAATGTAGACACTCATTAGATGCAGAATTAATTTTTTATCCAAAAAGTACCCATTATGCATACTTTTGAGAATACCTGCATTGGTAAAAATTGAAGATACATTAAAAAAACATGTAGAACACACTTTTTTTGATGTAAATTCAATTTTTATCAATGTGAGTCTTCTAAAAAGCATGCATAATGGGTAATTGTTGGATGTGGATTTTAATTCTACATCCAATGACTATCTACACTTGAAATTTAAGTAAACGTATCATGAGATAAACAAAAAGAAAATAAAAAATTGTTTTCTTATTTTCCCTCCAAAATTCATAACCTTTATTTTATTATTTTCTTATTATTTTATTATTTTTCCTTAGGAGGCCACTTTTAGGATGAAATTTCCTCTAATGTTTGTAAAGGAAATTTATATTGTACTAGGAATAATTTTTAGCGATGGGTGAAATAATACCATTATTATTGAGAGTGGAGTATAAGAACGATAAAATGATATAGTCTCTATAGAAATGACTATGTTGCAGCATCAAATGTTTTGACATATTCAAGAAAATTGAGTTCAAGTACTACATGATAATTGTTTAGTAGAAGGTATATGTAATTTCTCTTTGTATTTTTATTATTTTGAACATTGTATATATGGGAAGCATAATTGTGTAAGATTCTTCTTTAGTTCTATAAGGTCAAAGCAAATATTATAGTTGGTGAAAAACGATGTGTTTCGAACCATTTTAGTTCCATTCTTAGTTAAATCTATGTACTATGTCACGTTTATAGATGACTTGTTTGGGAAAATGTCAATTTATTTTCCGAAGAAGAAATATGAAGTCTGAAAAATTCAAAGATCTTAAGGTTCTTATGGAAAATCAGGAAGAGAGGAAAATTAAGGCACTCAAGACATAGAATGATTGATAATTCTATGGGAATGTGTTTGAATAACCACATGAGAAGTTTTGTATATCAGACAAGAAGAATAATCCATACAAAGCTTAGTAGAATGGAGTTGTAGAAAATATGAATGGGATATCTATGGAGGAAGCAAGGATAATTACATGAGGTATGGATTTCTAGGAAACACTCTCTTAAACATTTTAGGGAATTTGGGTATAATGCTTATGTCTATGTTCCAAAGGAGAATAAGAGTACTTGATTTAATAAATTTTAAAAGTGTATCTTTAATGGTTATAAAGATGGTATGAAAGGTTATAATATTTAGAAACTAAAATCTAGGAAGGTTGTGTATAGTGGAGATCTAGTATTTAGATTAATCAAAGATGTTGCCAAACAAGAACTCCTACCATGATAGAAAGAAAAATTGTAGCTCCTAGAGACAACCTTGGGTTGCAAAAGACCAGTGCCTAGGACATATTAAAATTAGAGGTTAAACATAGACAATTGTATAGATGCATTTGATAGAATATAAATCAAGGGAAATAATGGTTTTGGTGGTTCAGGAATGGAGAAGATATTGGAGTTTGATTAATGTGAACTACCCTATATTGTAAGAGGGCTCAAGAGTCTGAATGGCTGGATGGCTTTCAAATGGGCCAAGTATGAAACAATGAGCAGAGGCTTTCGAATTATGTAGAGCTACTGAGGAAGAAGGAAGGAGGAATCCACAAAAGAGAGGCTTAAAATCCTTACGAATCAGTCTCCCGTGAACTCAGAAGAAGCAGGTGCAAGTGAGATATGATTAACAATAGAGATTTGTGTAGCGCAAATTAAGAAAGTGCAACAAATTTAGTACATGAGCGTTGTACATAAATGAATTCATGAATAAAAATGCCTACTATCCGCAGCTACATTACACAAATCATCAAAGCAACAACACATGAAATATGGTTATACATAAACATGAGATTGAAAATAGACAAGAGAAAACAGATGCATACTAATTTCCCCAGCTAGAATCCAAATAAACAATGTTGTATCATATTTAGTTCAAAACATCTCCCCCAAAAATGTATCTCAGAGCATAAAGAGCACAGTTTCATATAACTACAACAAAACTTCTCCAAAATTCAGAACCTTTCTTTCATCTTAGAACTCACTACATATAGAGTTCTCCTTCAGGGTTTATGATCGAATATTCTTTCATGATCAAACCACACAAGTCAAAACCAAAATATCCTAAAAAACTAGCAGATCGTGCATCAAGAAATCACTCCTGTAACAGAAAATCAAAACAGAATCAAGTGTAATCGCGATTTCACTAGCAAAACATCACTATCTAACAATAAAAGAAACAAAATAGTTAGTGATGGAGGCCAAATTCTAGAATCTTTAAAAGGCGTGTCGAGAAGCGGTTGAGAACAGGTGGGTGGTCTGGCCTTCATCATATGATTCCATCTATTGTTTGAAAGCCTCCACTCTCTAATTCTCATGATTTCCACTTACCGTTGTGAAACGACCATTTGTGCCATGCGTGCCTCGCTCTTTATCGGGGATTTCCTAGACCAACTAGATAACCATAGATGTGTTGTTCCACCAAAAACTCATGTTGTGCTTTAACTTGCAAAAACTAGAGATCGGATTTTCGGAGGGGAGTATGAATGGTTTGTGGTATTGGATGGGGGGTGTGAAATCACTATGGGATGACACATAGCACCATAGGCGGTTCCCAAAACCAGGAATTTTGGACCCCCCTGGTGTTATCTTTTGAAAGGTGAGGGGTGTGCCGAAATATATCGTGAGTCGTTGGATCCGTGATATGGAGTGGAGATGAGGGGAGGATAGCGGAAGCTTTAGTGGAGTTAAAGGGGCTTATTAACACTGAAAAGAGAAAAAAAAAGGCTATGGAAAGGCTATTAATGACATATCAAGATGGAGGTGGGACTCCCCGCAGATCGCATATCAAAATTTTTATATATGCACAACAAAAGGTAAGAGTTAAGATTTGCAGGGAATGATGTGTGGTGAGCGGGGGAAGGAGTAGTGTGGCAGGACAGAGGTGGGACCACTTACAAATTGCATATCACAAGTTTTATATGTGCACAATGGAAGGTAAGAGTTAATATTTACAGGGAGTGATGTGCGGTGAGCGGGGGATGAGTGACGTGGCAGTACGGAGGTGGGACCGCCCACAAATCGCATATCACAAGTTTTATATGTGCACAATGGAAGGTAAGAGTTAAGATTTGCAGGGAGTGATGTGCAGTGAGCGGGGAGGTTAGAGGTGCGAAAAGGGGAATGGTAAGATTCTTTCCTCTTTTGACTATGGGGCATCCTTTAGACCCGTGCTTGAAGTGTTGGGCCCTCATCTTTAACACTTCATCTCTTCATTTTCTTGATTTTCATGTTTATTTATTTATTCAAAAGAACGAAAAGCCAACATTGGCTCCATGGGGGACAATGAAATCATTCGAGTCTGTCGAGAACTTGCAGACCACCTGCTTGTGTTCTTCTTCATGTGCCTAGGGTCATTGTTAGAACCATTTTCAAGTAGCTTTAACCAAAAAAAAAAAGGAATTCATGCAGAAACAAAAAAACGACATATATACACTATGAGGATATGTATAATGGGCCATCATGGCCCACTATCAGTGCTGGAAGTAAGGCTTGAGAAACTACCCATTGACATGCATCTCAAGTATGTCTCCTTCCAAATTATCTAGTGCAAAAGTGGTGTTTCCTTTGACCTCAACCACCCTGAATGGACCAAACCAAAGGGGGTCAAACTTCCCATGTTTCCCTTTGTCTGATCGTCTGAAATCCCATCGCAACACCAAATCCCCTACTTGGATTTCCTTATCTTTAGCTCTTTGATCAAATAAGCCTTTCAAGTTTTCCTGGTACTCTCTTAACCTAAGGTTTACCTACTCTCGTGTTTTGTTCAGTTCCACTAGCTGATTCATTCTTCTGATGAGGTCGTTTGGCTCTTCCTCACTCTCTTGTAAGAATTAGGCCACGTGTAATGAAATCTTATTAATAGGGAGGACTATAGCTCTGCCATACACCAGCTCATAAGGGGACTTCCCTGTGGATCTTTTAGTGGTGATGCAATTTTCCCAGAGTGAAAACTTAAGCTGGGAATCCTAGTTCTTTTGGTTTTCATTGATGGTATTTTTCAGGATTCTCACCATTGTGTTTTTAGATTACTCTGGCAGCCCATTACCCTATGGGTAATATGCAGTGGAGTGTCCCAACATGATATTGTAACGCTGATAGAAATTTACAAATTTTACCGACTTGAAAGCCTGGGCATTATCTATTATCATTTTAGCAGAGCATCCAAACCTAGCTATTATGTTCTCCTCCAGGAACTTGATCACAAACCCATCGGTGTCATTCCTTGTAGGCATGGCTTCAACCCACTTATTGAAGTAATCTGTGGCGGTGAGGATACATTGATTTTGATTGCTAGAAGTCGGGTGAATCTCTCCTATGAAGTCGATTCCCCACTATTTGAAAGGTTCTTCAACATGTACTAAGGTCAATGGGAGAGGTGCATACCTTTAATTTTCGGCGAACGTTAGAAACTTCACCCAGGCTCGGACATGAGCATGTTCATCACCAAACAACTTAGGCTAAAAGAAACCTGCCCTCAGGATCTTATGTGCAGTGGATTGCCACCTATAATTCTCACCACATATCCCTTTGTGGAATGCGGTCATCACTTGGTCAACTTCTTGCTCTGTTAAACAAAATAGTAAGATCCTCGCCGAGTCTTTCCAATATAGTCTCCCATTTGCCACAGTGTAATTTTGAGATCTGAGCCTTAAGGTGCGGTATTTTGTATTGTCATAGTTAGGAGGGCATCTCAGTGTTAAAAGATATTCCACTATATCTTTATACCATGAGGATAGAAGATAATTTAGATGCATATTTTTGTGGAGGATTCTATGCACTGATGTGCACCTATATCCTTATGTGCTTCTCCTCCTGTCATAGACAGATTTATCCCAAGAGCTTGACAATTGGATTTAGATAGAATCTTTTCTATCCCTTGGCCTTTAATGAGTTTGGTAGTATTTATCTCCATCTCGTACTCCTAAATATTAGCTATTCATTTGCACCTTTTTCCTTCACTATCGCCCTCCACCAGGATATCCTTCACTGTTGTTGTGGGAATGTAGGCGGTTATTGCAATTTGTAACACATACACCTAAAATGCCATTAGAGACTTGACCAGAACATACAATTGCTTCCTCGGGATATTATATTTCAACTCGACATCCTAGAGGACCTAGTTGAAGAACACAATAGGTCATTCATGCCCTTTGTCATGCTTCTGTAGCAGCATTGTAACTATTGTGTGAGGAGAGGCAAAAGACAAAATCATGAAGGGCTTCCCATAATCTGGACTTATTAGCGCTGGAGCTTCTGCAAACACCTGCTTGATTCTGTCAAAATAATCCCTCGATTGAGGGGTCCACCTCACTTCCCTATTCTTTTTTAGCATTTCAATGATGTTTTGAATGATCTCGGCATAATTGGGTATGAATCTTCTTAGGAAATTTATTCTTCCTAGGAACACTTGTACATCCTTTTTGTTTCTTGGTAGAGAAATGTCGTTTATCACCTCCACCCATTTCGGATCAATCTGTTGATCAGTGGTTGACATTGATGTCAACCCAAGCAGCACCAGGGGATAACCCAATATTGCATGGGAATTTTGACCAACAAAATTAATATACTTTGGGTCAATAATGCTTTTTATCATTTCGACTTGTTGAGAAGTTTTTGTTGATATATGGCACACCATGTAATTCTTCACGATTTGAGAGATATTAATGTTTGAAGTTTGTACCCCCAATTAGTGGGCTAAAACCCCATGGGGTTGGGGCATGGGTCATTAAAAAGTCATAATTAATATATTTTAAGCACCTAAAATCCATCCCACGTTCACTTGTTGAAGCCCCTCTCAACTTAAGCATTTATATAAATTGTGATCTTCATTTCCTCCTTAGGCAAGGGATTCAGCCTTCTGAAATAGGTCATCGTGGAATTTTCGCTGTAACTTTTTTCTACGAAAGTTCAAAAGCTGAAATGTTTATGCGGTGAAGCTGAAATCCTGAGGAAGCTACTGTAAAAATTTCAAATCAAGGTGCGCAATATTTTTGGAGATATGATCTGTGGAAGTCAGGGTTTTTGTAGGCTCCTGAAATTTATCTCAAAGAAGTGACCTTGGTAAAATCGTCATAACTATCTCTCTGAGTATTGGATTGAAATTCTGTAAAAATTGGCAGATAGTGCACATTTTGTATTTTTTTCTCCATCAATTTCAGAGCCAAATGAAGAAACAGTGACATGTGGAACGCCATACAAGTGCGCTCTGCTGAAACAATCCATAATTAGGGCATTGTGAGAGATTGGGTATAACTCTCTCTTGAAGAATCCAAATTGGGCCAGACCTGTGGCATTAGAAAGAAAACTCAGAGGACTACTACAGGACTAAAAATCAGATATTGAGGAACTGAAATAATAGAGATACACTAGATTCAATATCAAGCTCCTAGAAAGCAAGAAAAATCTAGATCATGTGCTGTGAAAGGTTGCAAAGAACCAGACTTTCTACGGCAGAAAAGCAAAGCAAGGTGCAGCAGAGGGTAGCATGACAAGAGTAGCAACCAAGGTGCATAACATCAATAAGAATTTCATCATATGAAGTCTTCAAGTGGGTAGCACTGCATACAATCATTGTAAAGGTATCTTTGTACTAAGTCATTGTAAATACATTATTGTAAAAATTGTACTAGTGAATATCTACCAAGGATTGAAGATGCAGTGTTGAGAGGTATAGGATCATCAATAGGTGGTTGTGTCAAAGTTGGGGTTGTGGTCTAGTATATATTCTTCTTCTACATCATTCTATATTATTGTAAAGTGGACCATTTTCCCTGGTACGAGAGTCCATTCTTCTTTTATTCTTCTATAGGGTGGTAGGGAGGTGCTAGGGTGAGTTGTAGCTCATTGGGTGTTGGGGCATCCGTTCAATTGACTACTGAAGAATCTCGAGCGTTGGAGCGTCCATCCAATGGGAGTTGGAGAAGAATGCTTTTCTATATTCTAGGAAGTTGGAGCTTTATTTTCAATTGGAGTTGAATATTAAAGAATTATTAGAAAAGCATTAGGTGGTTTTTGTCCCGGAGTGGGTTTCCACCTTAAAAACTGTGTGCATTTGTGTTCCTCTTGTTTTCTGCTATCATTTTAAAAACACTGATAATAATTGAAGATTAAATAATGCTCTAATTGAAAGGAATATTGATTCACCCCCCCCAACCCCCCCCCCACAATATTTCCAACAATTGGTATCAGAGCTTGGTTCCTTCAATAACAGCTTAATAGCTGGAAGGAGGTCATGGAGCATACCAAGAATGGTGTACCTCTATTCAATGAAAATAATTATGCACTCTAGAAAGGAATAATGGAGGTGTATCTCTTGGTGCAAGGTTAAGAAGTATGGGACACTGTTCAAAATGGATTTACATCAACTACGAATGAACAAGGTAAGAAGAATTTGGTAAATGATGCAAAAGAAAAGAATATTATTATTAGTGGACTTATTGTATCTACTTATCGTAAGGTGTTGGGTTGTAAAGCTGCCAAAAATATATGGGACAAGCTTGAGAATATATATGCAGGTGACTCAAATTTCAAAGAAGCAAAGCTTAAAATCTATAGAGAAAAATTTGAGCAACTTAGAATGAAATAATATTGCAACATTGTTGCATACTTCCAATATGTTGATGAAATAACCAATACTCTGGAAGGATTGGGAGAGCCAGTTGACGAGAAGACTATTATACAGAATATTCTTAGAATGTTACCAAGGAGATTCAACCCAAAGGTATCAGTCTTATAATACAGTGCAAATCTGGACAAACTCAACAAAGAGGAATTACATGGAGTTCTCATAGCATATGAAATGAGACTTGATGAAGAAGAAGGTACTTCGCATCTAGAAACTGCCTTCGTTGCATCTAAGAAAACCAATAATGATAAAAAACCTTCAATTGAAAATACATGCGCCTGCAAGTGTGAAGAAAAGGTAGATGATGAAGAAGGTCTTTCAGATGAAGAATATGCTTACTTCATGAGAAAACTAAAAATTGGTAAGGGACAATTCAAAGGTAAACTTCCATTGATATGTTTCAGCTGTAATGAGGTTGGGCATTTTGCAGCAAAATTTCCAAACATAAGTAATGAAAACTCAAAAGGAAATAAAGGCTTTAAGAAATTCAACAAGCAAGGATCCAAAAGGAACTTTCTCTGTAAAGAAGATAGCTCATCATCCGATGAAGACAATGACAGTGAAGAAGCAGCTAATGAGAGAGTATTGTTTACGGCCAAGCATAATAAACAAGAGGTATCAAACAACGAAGAAGAAGGATGGACCATAGAAGAATTTTATGAGGAAGTAATCAAGCTTATAAAAGATCTCAAGGCAGAGAAGATCCGTTCCAATATTCTTGAAGAAGAACTTCAAGGTCTCAAAATTGAAGTTGAAGAACACAAATGCATTGAAGAGTCACTCCAAAATAAGTTGGAAGAAAGCGACCAAGAAAGGGAAGAATTAGAAGCCGAAGTAGTCTCGCTGCGTGAGGAAGTGGAGAAAGGAAAAACTATCCAAAACTATGCCAACAGCTCAAGGGAATTGGAAGAACTCATCAAAAATCAACGATCTTACAACGACAAAATTGGCATCGGTTACAAAGAAGAAGAAGCAAGACCTTCTACAACAAAATACAATGAACCTATGAGATCTGGCATGCATGTAGACTTCATTGGACAAGAATCACAAGAATAGACTTGGAAGACAATTCCTCGATGAAAATTTCCATCCAGGTACGAACATATTTTTATGGCTACTATTATTCATGTGGAAATTTGGTCAAAAAGATGTAGAATGTTGCATGTACCCTAGGAACGAATAAAATTCCAGGATATCTGTCAAATATGAACCTCCCAGGGCTCAACGAAACATCAATAGATTTGAACATTTAAGAAATAATATTGACTGTTACAAATGTCGAAACTTTGGACACATAGCCAAAGACTGCAGACTTGAAAATTCTCCAGAAGAATCTTCGAAGCACAGAACGAACGAATATGGAAGAAGTAGAAGAATGATAATTGTGCTCTTGCTTTCAAGGCACAAAAGAACAAAGTTGTGTGGTATGTTGATAGCAGTTGCTCAACGCATATGACTGGAGATAGAAATAAATTTGTATCTTTGAAAGAGAAGAAGGATGGAACCATGTCCTTTGGAAATGATGGATCTTAAAATGTTATAAAATCAGGTACTGTCACTCTCGGAAGCAAAGATGCTCTAACCAAGAATGTTCTATTGCTTGAAAACATGAATCAAAATCTGCTCAATGTCGGACAAATGTGTGATCAAGGACACACAATTTTTTTTTTTTTTTTTTTTCTAAATTATGCTAATTTTATTATGAAGACATAGTGTTACAAAACTACCATAGTTCAGCTATGGAAGCCTAAAGATTGGGCTTGATGTCCATACTTTAACAAAATATCGAACTACCTAGAGTGGAAAACCAGTTCTTTAAAGTGTAGCTTCACCACCCTTGAGAGGGAAACTGGTGCATTGTTCATTACATACATCATAATGTAGCAAAAAAGACAAGAGTAACTGGCAGTTGCTGCTGCTGTAGAAAGCCAGTAAAAAACAGAGAATCTCCCAAAACAGTGAAAGAAAAGTACCATGGTGAACTAGGACAGGCTGGAATTTCTGCTCGTGGGCTGCAGAAGGTGGCTCCTCCACTATACGACACCAATACTCGCTTTCTGAATCTTCCACGTCACCTTTCTGTTCGCCATATTTGCACATGGTATCCGCTTCCACCTGCATGGGTTGTTTGCCCAAGTCTGCAAGTGCTGAACCTGGGGTCTCATCCGGTTTCTCAGGAGCATTCGCAGCTAGCTCAGGGCTAGGTCCCAGGTGAGGGGGGTTTGGCTCAGAAAAGGGAGTAGGATCGCGGGTCACTTCCTCTCTCAGGGTAACTATGACAAATATAGTAACAGAAAGCTGGTTTAAAGCACAGTCAAAGCGGAGCTCTGCCCTCTGAGAGGTTTGGAAAAGGGTGGGAATATCTGAAGCAGTTAGGGCAGGAGAAACCGGATGGGTTGGAGCGGTAGAAGGATGCGGATAGGGCTGGGCTACGTGCTCATAGCCAGGATGGCTATTGCGCCCTCTGTGGCTGCGGGTGACAGGAGGGCGCCTCCACTCAGCAGTCTCAGAAGAGGTGCCTGCATCAGAGCTCGTGGAGGGACGTGAACGCGCAGGTAGTCCACGACTAGCACCCCTACGACAGCGCATCCGGTGTCACAACCTAGGCATGGCTGGAGAAAAATAATAGGCCTGTGTGGGACACGAAGAGTTGGAAGGGGACTGAGGGAATCTGCAAAGATCATCATAGTGGTAAGGCAAACAGGAATTGGAGCAGCAAGATGAGTTTTGGGTGAAATGCGAACTAGAAGTGGTCTCCAAGCAGCAGAACAGAGAGCAGTGTTGCCCTGTCTGGGTGCGAGTGCTTGGCTCGACACAAGCAGTAGGGTAAGCGCTCGAACGAGGATGCAGATGGTGAATGCAATCGGAACAGGAGCAATTCAAATCCTCCAGAACAAAATCCATAATGAACCAGCTGAGCAGGAAGTGAATGAGAAATCACCGGCAGGGAGGAGTAAATGCGCATGGGGTTGGCGTAGTTATGGCACTGTTAATGGAGCCGCAGGGCGCCATATGGCCACCCCATGCGAGTCTCCTCAGGATGTGGCCGGGGACTGACGTCCCGTCAGGCTTCCATGTCATCTGCATCCGGAACTTGGCGATCATTGTGCACGAGCTTGATGCAGGTCTGAAGAGTATCTCTGTCATGGATGGTTTGAAGGGAGCCATGCTGGAGAGTATTGATGCTGTCGACTCCTAAGTTAGCTAGGAGATCTGCCACTTTGTTACCATCCCTTTTGGTGTGTGTTGAGTCTCAAAAATGTTCTCCATATTCATACATATTTCCATTATGTCATAACCATTTAGCTTTTATTTCATAGCCATTTGACCTAAAACCCTACATCAAATAACCATTTACATAAATATATGGGTTAGGATCCTTGTTTTCCAAAGTTATTTATTTTATGTATTTTAAGTGAATTTATGATTAGAAACTGAAAATTAACATAGTTTCATATATCTATATAATATTGTAAGGTTTTGTGACATGTATGGAGTCAAAGAACTAGAAGACCCTTATGTGGCACTCTAAAGCCAAATTCGAATTTGGTTGGAGAAGATTATGGGATCAAGAGGATATGTGTCTCACTTCCTTGTTGTAGTGAAACTCTAAGAGGATATGTGTCTCATTCCTCAAGTTGTGTTAAAACTCTAGAAAGACATGTGTCTTATCATTTCCTATTTTGATTGTAACTCTAGAGATGGAGGGAGGGATTCATGGACTCCCATTAATGAGATGTCTCCTCATATTTTGTATAAATAGGAGAAGCTTTCTCCTATCATAAGTAATGAGAAAGTAATGAGAAAGTAATGAGGAAGTAGATTTGTAACAAAGTTCAAGATGGAATGGGATGTAGATTTATGAGTTTTTGAATAAAGAAACTTAGTTCTTTGATGCTATTGTGATCTTATCTTTAAGGAGCTGAAGGACTTCACCAAATTGGTAGCAGAGGGCCCCTGCTATCCAAGGAGGCTTTTACATGTTTTCTAGATAAGTTGCTTTCAATTCTATTTTGTCATATTTCCTTACTTAGATTGCTTTCTGAAATCATAGCTTTTAGCATAATTTTTCATGGCAGCCCGGGCATTTGCATATCTTTTGACTAATGACATGGAATCAATATTGTTCTGCTGTTAATTTATTTTTTCTTAGTTTTTTTTGTTTAATTCCGGTATTGCTTTGTTTATTTCAGTCTTGCACATTTACTTCAATAGTTAAATTTAGATATATTAAACTGCTCATAACATCTTCAGTTACCTCCGAAAGCCACAGCTGGACTGATGGTGAGGGATTGTATTATGAAATGTGTAGTTTGATATTAGTTTCCTTTATGCAAGTTAGATATATTAAATTGCTCATAACATCTTCAATTGCCTCCGAAAGCCACAGCTGGACTGATGGTGAGGGATTGAATTATGGATGTGTAGTTTGATATTAGTTTCCTTTCTGCAAGTTAGAAATATTAAATTGTGCATGACATCTTCGGTTACCTCCGAAAGCCACAGCTGGACTGATGGTGAGGGATTGAATTATGAATGTGTGGTTTGATATTAGTTTACTTTCTGCAAGTTAGATATCAGTTACTCAAGTTGTTTATGGTTACTTTCGAAAATCATAGTTGGACTAATGATGAGGGATCAGAAGACAAGTTGATGTAATTTGATTTAGATTTACTTTATTGCAACTTTTGGATTTCTTTCAGCATAGTTTCTTTTGTGTTTAGACAGCAGCAAGAATAGTTTGGTTTCATACTCACTAGTTCACTGTTTTGATTTATTAGATTAGCAGCACCTTTTTCATTTCAGTAGCACATTTTCATTTCCTTTCAAGTTTTGTCATTGTATGTTTCAAATTTCTTTTTCAGTTTCAAGTTGGTAAATCATTATAAAGGACATCATTGCCTTGAATATTCATAACCATACTTGTCTTTTAGAATTTCCATCTCACATTAGGAAACCAACCAAGATCAATAAAAATCCAAAAACGACAAAAAGTAAGAGATAAGTTATCTTGCACATATAGTGCGCCACACTTCGTCAGCTTACGAATCCCTGGTTGATAATTTATGTTAGCAATTTAGGACACACTAAATTGACCAAACATTTTGGCGCCGTTGCCGGGGAAGTGTAACTAGGTAGCCTTATTTCTTACATCTAAAAAAAAAAATTAATAATTCTTGAGTATGCTCTCCTCCTGCACTTTGTGTGATCTGGAGGATCAGAAAAGGAATTGTTATGTAAAAAAAATTTAATAATTCGAGTATTCTCTCCTCTTGCACTTTGTGTGATCTGGAGGATCAGAAAAAGAATTGTTATGTGAAAAAGAAAAAAAAAAGAGACAAAATAAAACTTCATCATTTCAATTGATTCAACAATTTAAAAAAAAAAAATTTGTTTTCATGAAAAACTTTGATTTCAATAAATTGTTTTGTTTAATGAATATATATGTGTATTTTTAAATTTTTGAAAATATCACATACATAATTTTATTAAACAAATCAATTAAAAAAAAAAAATGAAAAAAAAAATGAAAAATTAAAAAAATTAAATGTTTTGTTACTAAGATATATATGTATATTTTTAAAATTTTTGAAAATATATATATAATTTTAATAACAAATCATTTTTAAAAAATTTAATAAATTGTTTTGTTTAGTAAATTACATATGTATATTTTTAAATTTTTCAAAATTTAACATATGTAAATTTTATTAACAAAACAAATTTAAAAAAAATAAAAAAAAAATCATTTTGCTTAGTAAAATATATATGTGTATTTTTAATTTTTAAAAATATAACATATTGTTTTATTAACAAAACAAATCAAAACAATAAACAAAAACCAAACTTTTGAAAAACTTTGAACAATAAAACAAAAACAAAAATTAAATACACATTTTCACATAATAAAACAAATAAGAATGCATCATTTGAAAAAGGTCGATAGCATAATTCGAAATTGCGAAATCGGAACTGCATACTCAGCAAGTTTGCGCCAGTGTTACAAATAGGCAGCATTGTGCTTATTACTACAGGGGATCACATTTTTTCTAGACTGGGATACACAGCGCTTCCTCCTTGGTACTACTCCTTGAAACAGAAACGCTTCAGAATTATTGCAACGACCTGGCTTCTTGGAAATGCATTGCAAGGCTTCGATACCCAAAATGATGAAGAATTCAAGAATTAGGAGCAACTGGAATGAAACGATTTCGCTGGGTGAAAAAACTCCCAAACAAGATGGTGGAGGAAGACCATAGTAACAATCAAGCTTCAGCGCAACAAGATTCATCTGTGTATGTTGTTGCAGTGGCAGAACAGCAAATTTTGATTAGTCGATTAGAAGATGACTTTTAAGCTTACAAAAATCGTGCTCATGCTTTAAAAATTTTTAAAATCAATTTCACAGCCATGTAGCAATTTAGAAAAACGCAAAACTGAGAAAAACGATTTTTGTTACAGCATCTCCAGAAACGCAACTGTTTTTGACACGTCAATTTGAAACACGTTTTCTGATCGATTGAGGACGTATTTTAAAAAAATAAAACATGGGTTTTTTCGCCAACATGGTCAGTTAGATAACCCAGAAATCGTTTTACAAAATTCGTGGCAGTCTGGGAGAAATTCTCGGTTCTTTGAAGGCCATTTTTGCCTGCCGCGTGAGGAAAAACGGTTTTTTCTGAGTGAAGAATTTGAAAACGACACTCTGCCTCCATAATTCGGTTTCCTGATCTTCAGGAGGAAGAATTTAAGTTGAATACAAACTCTATTGAAGCCAATCAACGTGGATTCCAGATGTTTATGACTCGTGCAAGTATGACCTCTGGTTCCGTATTGAATTGACATATAGCCACGGTGCAGATCTCAGTCCGCTTGAAGCTTCACCACATTATTGAGATTTGTTGTACTTCATTGCACTGTTTATTCTTCTTATATAAGCATTGAGTGAAGCTTCATAATGGTTCTGAAAAACTATGTGAAATAGAGTTAGTTTTATGGATGATATCCATGGAATAACAGTTTATGGTTATCTGTCAAAACTTCCGATGGAGATTTCTGTCAAACAGAGTTCTCAATGGAAGATCCTCATGAACCATTCTCTGTAATCCAGTTATCAGTGTTCACTGCTTTGGTGTTTCCTAACAGTGGCAGTTAGTACCTGTAGATGTGAAGTGCCTTCCCATTCAAAGGAGCATGCATTTACCATTGAAAAGTCCATGAAAATATTAAAACTGTTCACTTTAATGCTGCATGAAAAATTTTCTGTACCCTTCGTAATGCAGTCTTTTACAACATGGTAGCTTTTTGGGCATCCGATGATGCTAAAATAATTCCTCATTGTAATACAAAACATGGATTGGTCAAAGAAGTAATGATGTTTGGTTTAAAAAAAATAAAAAATATTAAAAAATAAAATAAAAATAAAAATAAAAAAAATATTTTTTTTTTTTTTGAATCAATGAAATGAATAAGTCATTCGCTCGTTTTTCTGAAGGTATTGATTAATTTTGGATTGATGATGAAGGATGAATGGCTAATTTTTTTTTTTCAAGATTTTTAGCTACAAAAACCGTCGACATTCCGCAGCTGAAGTCCAATTCCGCAGCTGTTCTCCAATTCCGCAGCTGAAGTCCAATTCCGCAGCTGTTCTGCAATTCCGCAGCTGAAAAACCTCATTGTTCAAATCAGCATAACTTTCTCATACAAAATCAGATTTTGATGATTTAAGTATCGTTGGAAAGGTCTCAACAAGATCTATACAATGAGAAATACATCATTAGAGTTTGAAATGGAAAATAATGAAATAAATTGCTGAAAAGAAGCTACATTCAACTTGAGGCACTAATTCCAAAACAGGTATAAATTCTTTTGATTTTTCTTTTGAGAACTTGTTTCATTAATACAAATTCTTAGTTTTGTATGTAAATATCATAACTAGAGAGATTGATCACCTCTCTCCCTTTGATAATCTTACATTCCATTGCAGAAGAAGTATTAGTTTTTTTTGCAGGTTCCAGGAGGAAGGACAAATGACTACAAGAGAATGGTGTCTCTTTAAGAGACCAATTTGTTTCATAAGAGGATGATCAACAACAAAGAGGAGGAAATATGCTGATGCAAAATCAGATCCAAACATTTGAAAAACTTTCAGATACTATTGTCTCCATCACATCCATACCTCATAATAAACCATTCACCTCATTTCACTTCATATTTTCCATTTACATTCACATCCACTTTCCTTTTCTTTTTGTCCATTCATAACCCATAAATAAAAGCAAGAGGCTCATTCACATGCTTATTGCCCATTGCCATTTCTACTTTCCATTTTCATCTTCCATTTCTTGTCATTTTCATTCCGCAAATAAGCCCTGCTTCAATGCAAACTATTGAGTCCATAGTCCTTTGAGTCTAAGTTCTTTGTAAAACACCTTGAGGCTTGCATGCCTTAATGGCAAGTTCTCATGCTGACAAACAATGGGAATACACTAATTTCCCTTGTTCGTCAGATCTTCTAGGTGACTCGACATCAGCAAAATCATTCGTACCTAGCAAGATGTGTTTGGGCATCTTGACTCTCATTGTCATCAATAGTGAGAGTTCTCGTGTTGACTAGTGGCATCCATTAATGGCCACTAATTCAACAATTTCCTACTATGTTCGACATCAGAACATATTTTCACATAGTAGGAATTGTGCCAATGAGTTTTGAAGACATGAAGACTATTATTTTCAGCGTTTTGGAGCAGATTCAGCAAGTTTTAGTAGAAGCAATAAAAAGTCATCTCATCTCTTTATCCATGACTCCTCTTGTTCATCCACTTGAAGAAGAATATGATCAGAATTTTGCAGCCACCACACATACACAACTCATCCACATTTAAGGTAAGTGAAGGTATGTTGTTTTCTAATTTTTAGTCATGTAATTCATTAGAATGCTAAAATTGTAACTTTGGAAAAATTCCTCACTCCCTTTTTCACATTGTCATATCTTTAGTTGGGGGAAGGGACATCATTTCATATCCACATGTCATACACTATCACACATTTTCATTTCATTTCCATACACATATACTTTCCAACCAACTATTGTTGCAACATGATCCAAAAGATTATATGCCTTGCAAATGATCAATTCATTGATGAAGTAATTGATTCTAAATGTTTTCATGAACTTTGATGCAACAAAGAAAATAAAGCATTGTTACACAAGAACCAATGCTTCACAAAAAAAAAAAATGGTTGTCACACAAGAACCAACCATTGAAAAAAAAGAAGAAGAAGAAGAAGAAGTTGCAATCAAATGTATTATACTTTGCCAAAAAGGAAAATATCAAGAAGCAAAGTTTGGAATGAATCTATATGAGTCAAAACTCATAAAAGATCAACTCATGGACAAATGAATCATTGCAATGGTTGCATGAGGACATGCAACAACTTCAGTTGGGGGGTATGTTGAGTCTCAAAAATGTTCTCCATATTCATACATATTTCCATTATGTCATAACCATTTAGCTTTTATTTCATAGCCATTTGACCTAAAACCCTACTTCAAATAACCATTTACATAAATATATGGGTTAGGATCCTTGTTTTCCAAAGTTATTTATTTTATGTATTTTAAGTGAATTTATGATTAGAAACTAGAAAATTAACATAGTTTCATATATCTATATATGTGTTATGAGTTTTGTGACATGTGTAGGTCAAAAGGAGACTTCTAAAAGACCCTTATGTGGCACTCTAAAGCCAAATTCGAATTTGGTTGGAGAAGATTATGGGATCAAGAGGATATGTGTCTCACTTCCTTGTTGTATTGAAACTCTAAGAGGATATGTGTCTCATTCCTCGAGTTGTGTTGAAACTCTAGAAAGACATGTGTCTTATCATTTCCTATTTTGATTGTAACTCTAGAGATGGAGGGAGAGATTCATGGACTCCCATTAATGAGATGTCTCCTCATATTTTGTATAAATAGGAGAAGCTTTCTCCTATCATAAGTAATGAGAAAGTAATGAAAAAGTAGTAGAGAAGTCTTTTGTAACAAAGTTCAAGATGGAATGGGATGTAGATTTATGAGTTTTTGAATAAAGAAGCTTAGTTCTTTGATGCTATTGTGATCTTATCTTTAAGGAGCTGAAGGACTTCACCAAATTGGTAGCAGAGGGCCCCTGCTATCCAAGGAGTCTTTTACATGTTTTCTAGATAAGTTGCTTTCACTTCTGTTTTGTCATATTTCCTTACTTAGATTGCTTTCTGAAATCATAGCTTTTAGCATAATTTTTCATGGCAGCCCGGGCATTTGCATATCTTTTGACTAATGACATGGAATCAATATTGTTCTGCTGTTAATTTATTTTTCTTAGTTTTTGTTTAATTCCAACACTGCTTTGTTTATTTCATTCTTGCACATTTGTTTCAGTAGTTAGATTTAGATATATTAAATTGCTCATGTCATTTTCAGTTACCTCCGAAAGCCACAGCTGGACTGATGGCGAGGGATTGAAGTATGAATGTGTAGTTTGATATTAGTTTCCTTTATGCAAATTTAGATATATTAAACTGCTCATAACATCTTCAGTTGCCTCCGAAAGCCACAGCTGGACTGATGGTGAGGGATTGTATTATGAAATGTGTAGTTTGGTATTAGTTTCCTTTCTGCAAGTTAGAAATATTAAATTGTGCATGACATCTTCGGTTACCTCCGAAAGCCACAGCTGGACTGATGGTGAGGGATTGAATTATGAATGTGTGGTTTGATATTAGTTTACTTTCTGCAAGTTAGATATCAGTTACTCAAGTTGTTTATGGTTACTTCCGAAAATCATAGCTAGACTAATGATGAGGGATCAGAAGACAAGTTGATGTAATTTGATTTAGATTTACTTTATTACAACTTTTGGATTTCTTTCAGCATAGTTCTTTTGTGTTTAGACAACAGCAAGAATAGTTTGGTTTCATGCTCACTAGTTCACTGTTTTGATTTATTAGATTAGCAGCACCTTTTTCATTTCAGTAGCACATTTTCATTTCCTTTCAAGTTTTGTCATTGTATGTTTCAAATTTCTTTTTCAGTTTCAAGTTGGTAAATCATTATAAAGGACATCATTGCCTTGAATATTCATAACCATACTTGTCTTTTAGAATTTCCATCTCACATTAGGAAACCAATCAAGATCAATAAAAATCCAAAAACGACAAAAAGTAAGAGATAGGTTATCTTGCACATATAGTGCGCCACACTTCATCAGTTTACGAATCCCTGGTTGATAATTTATGTTAGCAATTTAGGACACACTAAATTGACCAAACAGTGTGGATGAAGGAAATTTCCTGGTTGTTTTTCAGCCAGTTGCTTATTTTCTCAATTCTAGAAGCCAAACGCCAACTTGTGGCTGTTTTCACTGGACTGGTACCATGAAGCAGCTGGTTGGCCATTGTGATGAGAATCTGCGAGTCCCCTTCAATGATGGTAGGGGAGAAGTTGTTGTGTTGAATAAGATTCAGCCCTTGCCAAAGTCCTTCTAATTCTGCTGAATTGTTGATGTCCCAGCCTATGGAGTCGAAGTATATTGCAAGGGCGTCTCCTTTGGAGTTTCTGAAAATGCCACCAAATCCAGCTTGACCTGGATTTCCTTTCGAGGCTCCATCAAAGTTCAACTTGATGATTCCTGGAGGAGGAGGAGTCCAATGCAGCGGGGAGTCTAGATTCTTTCGACTGTTGGTGCTGGAGATAGTCGATATTTTGAGCTGCCAGTTTTGCCATATGGTGATTTCCTATCAAGGACACACAATACTATTCAACTCCACAAAATATGAAATCAGGAAAGGCGTGTATGGTGAAATTTTGGCTACAGAAAATCGAGCTCCAAATGACATATATGTTCTGGATGAAGCAACTAAAGCATGTCTAATAGCTAAATAGAATGATACAATATTTGGTAGAAATGATGATCCACTAAGTAAGAAGTTTTTTGCAAAGGTGCAAATTGATTTCGAGATGTATTTACTTGGTGAGCTCACATACTTCTTAGGGCTTCAAATATCTCGGTAAATATTTATATGTCAAGCCAAGTACATCAAGGAAATGCTCAAGAAATTTAAAATGGAAGATTGAAAACCCATCCTTACTCCAATCGTAACAGGTTGCAAATTGAGCATAGACGACTCATCTAAGGATGTTGATCAAAGGTTGTACAGATCTATGATTAGTAGTCTTCTATATGTAACAGCCTCCCGACCAGATGTTATGCAAGAAGTTGGACAAGTAGAAAGATTCCAAGTAGCACAAAAAGAATCACATATTAAATATTCACCGGCATTGGAATATCTTTGCCAGAAGCTTGGGATTCTCCCAAGTTCTCATTAGATTTTCCTTTTTAAGAATATAAAGGGGGAGTGGAAGTAGATTATAGGTCTGCAGGATGGTTGTGTGTCAGGGGGAGTGGAAGTGTGTACAGGTCCGCAGGATGGTTGTGTTTCAAGGGGAGTTACCCTTTTCCATTGATGTCAAAGGGGGAGAGAGTGTTGTAGGAAGAGGTTTCACGATCACATGGGGAGTACTTGTGTTTCTTTCAATGCCAAAGGGGGATATTATTGATCGGCGGTTATCATTGATGTCAGCAAAGCAACACCGAGGGGCTAACCCAGCAGCAGAGACACAGTGGCGCACAAAAATAATTATTTTTATGATTTCTACTTGTCGAGATGTTTTCGTTGATATATGGCACGCCATGTAATTCTTCACGGTTTGAAACATATTCATGTTTGAAGTTTCACTAATACATTTGGCGGAAATTCTGACACTTGGTTCCGACGCTTTTGACCAAATGCCGGAAATTTCCCCAAATTTTTTCCATCCCGCCCGAAACCGTCACTATACCGATGTTTATAGAAAAGTGTCGCAATACCGACACTTAGAAATGTGTCACAATTGCGATGTTTGAAGGAAGACGTCGCAATTGCGACACTATGGCCGAAAGCGTCGCTATTGCGACGATCCTCCAAACGTCGTAAGTGAGACACAATGTATAAGTGCGCCACTGCGACGTCTGGAGGCCGTCGTCGCAATAGCGATGCCTTTTCCGCCGTTGGTATACGACACTTATATGCACGCTAAATAAAAATACAAAACTTATATGCGAAGTACATAAAAATGATTTTATTGTTTCGTATCCGTCGCAATAGCTACATTAACGTCTGATATCACGCGCGCATTCGCCCTCCGCTCTTGCAGAACAACATTCGTGCTTAGCATTCACCCTCAGCTCTTGCAGAACAACATTTTCCCTCAGCATTCGCCCTCAGTGTTCACCCTCAGCTCTTGCAGAACAGCATTCGCCCTGCATTCGCCCTCAGCTCTTGCAGAACAACATTCGCCCTCAGCTCTTGCAAAATGGTAAGTTCTTACTGCAGGCCCTTCCTCCTATAGTAGGGTTGACTCTATTTGGGTTTTTTTGGTCAATTCCATCGGATTGTGTTAGGCTGTAGGGTTCTCTCTAGATGTCAAGAATCAAGATTCAATACCCTCTATTATCTTCATCACCCAATACAAGATTTAAAATTTTCCCAAAGAAACGCTTATTAATTTGGCATCCATTATTTCTCCATGCTTTAAAATCCCTACATTTAAATGAAAACAAGCATTGCATTTCAACTACAAAAATCTATTCATGTTCAAATGTACATGTGTGCTACATTAACGTCTGATATCACACGCACATTTGCCCTCCGCTCTTGCAGAACAGCATTCGCCCTCAGCATTCGCCCTCAGGTCTTGCAGAACAACATTCACCCTCAGCTCTTGCAGAAAAGCATTCACCCTAAGCTCTTGCAGAACAGAATTCGCCCTGCATTCACCCTCAGCTCTTGCAGAATAGCATTCGCCCTGCATTCGCCCTCAGCTCTTGCAGAACAACATTCACCCTCAGCTCTTGCAAAATGGTAAGTTCTTACTGCAGGCCCTTCCTCCTATAGTAGGGTTGACTCTATTTGAGTTTTTTTGGTCAATTCCATTGGATTGTGTTAGGCTGTAGGGTTCTCTCTAGATGTCAAGAATCAAGATTCAATACCCTCTATTATCTTCATCACCCGATACAAGATTTAAATTTTTCCCAAAGAAACGCTTATTAATTTGGCAGCCATTATTTCTCCCTGCTTTAAAAACCCTACATTTAAATGAAAACAAGCATTTCATTTCAACTACAAAAATCTATTAGTGTTCAAATGTACATGTGTGAATCACTTGTGTAGGGTATTCCTTTTCCACTTTCACATTATCCAAGAATGTGTGTAGTATAGTTCATATTTTTTGTGATTTAGATTATCTTGAAAAAGGAAAGGTAAATTATTTCCCATGGAAAAAGAAGGTTTTCCCTTTTTATAGGCTGTTTGGACTTACGTGGAAAAATTTATGGTATGCCTTTCATATTATGTAGTTTAAATTTGAATTAACAGATTATTATACATGAAAATATAATTACCTATGTGATGTCCTTTATCACTAATTAAAATTACAGGGCTTCAATTTCCTAGACTCTAACTCATCTGATGCTGAATTCTAGGTTCTCATTGGTGGATCACTCTTCCATTGATTTCCTTTCCCTCTGGATCTTGTCATACTTTAAAAGTCATTAACGATACATATATCATTTCAGGTATCCCAAAAGGCTTTATAGTAGAACATATTGTGAAGTTTTTTGACACTTGAGGATTCTTTTTAGAACTGCAACGCGGTCTATGCTATCGAGTTATATACCAAGAAACTTGTCCTTAATAACCACACTATGAGGTAGGTTCAACCAGTTTGAACTTGTTGGGACATAGCATATGAATTTTTGTGATGAGTCCATATCACAGGTCTATTATGGTGACAAAAGTGAAGACACGTAATGATAGTTATTATGTTAACATTACTAGAAACATTTTAGAAATTATCCATGCTATCAAGATGTCAAAATTGTAGGCATTAGGTGTCAATAATCATAGCTAATAGATAATAATAATAATATAAAAGAATCACAACTTTATTCTTGAAATATGATTGTTACACATTGGTAACCTAGTTCATGAGTTACTATCACCCAAAGACTGCAAAAAAAACTTAAAATATAAATTAAACCAACATGAGAATCCAACTAAGGGTTTCTCGACAAAATCATGCCATAACCTGGCATTTTGAAACCCAAATTTGAATCCATCATAAGTAGTACAATGCAAACTCAGATGGATTTTCAATGCATGTTTGCATGCTACACTTATTCTCTGTCTAGATATCATTTTTTAAATGGAACCATTAGTCAAGCCCACAGTCCTTTTTATGTGAAAAATTTCAGCTCTATTTGAGCTCTTTTTTGCTCCACCACCTCCACAAACATATGCAAACATATATCATGATCTTGGAATTCCATTACATATGTATGTGCCAATGTTCCATAATCATGCCCCATCATCAATTTAAGAAATTTCCATTGAATATCAAATTATGGAGGGGGGGGACTTTTTGCTGCAACATTTGGCTCAAAATCAGGGACCATATCCGTATGAGGTGAATGAGAACTATAGATATTTGAAGAAGTAGATTAGTGCCCTTCCCTCTAGCCATGGAGTCATATAGAGTCATCCATCACAAAAAATTTTCTTTGTTCATTCTCACCTTGAAAGTTGCAAAAATTCATGCCCTAATTGAAACGACACTAAATTTGAAAGATATAATAAAAATGCAAGCTAGAAGTGCCCTATTAATACAAAGGGAAAACCTTCCTACCTACCCTAACTGAGATAAATTTTGATTGAATAGGAAACACGATATTGCCAATGGAGTTGATCCAACAACTTGTTAAATGTATGGGACTAAATCATGCATTTGATTTCCAGGGAAACATGCGCATGAAGAGAAAAAGTGCAAAATTAATGGAAAATCCATACATGCCACTTATAAAAACTACACCGAAAGGTCAAAAAATACTTAAGGCCTTAACTTAATTTGAATCCAAAAATGACAAAACGGGATTAGTGAAAACACGAGAGTGGTGTGGGTGAACAACATAAATAAAAAGTGAAGATACCTTTCCCCAAGATGCCTTTGTCACCGTTGTATGAAAACATGTTTTCCTTTCCCTTTATACATGCAAGTGAATGCATTATAGGTATGGTGTTTACCCAGAATAGGAGAAGCCTACTTAAATATATCATTCGTGGAGTGAATGTTTCCTTGACCTAGAACCTCATAGAAACTTATCACTGAATTTGATGTTGGGATGGGATTGTAAAGATAGCAACCTCTTCATTCCTACAAACTAGATTCCTTCCTGGAGTTAGGACACAGATTATTGAATCAAAGTTGTAGTTTCTAACTTCTTGTATTGGTTCATCAATCTTGAAATTCAGACATTGCATGTCTTCATTGCTTCATGTTTGAATAATTTTCATCATATCGTACAATAGGAAATTATGAATTATGATTATTATTACTTTATGGATCTGTTAAGTTACTTTTAAGTTTGCATGGTTTAGTGTGAAATTATTCTAGTGTGCCCCTAGGCCGAGGTGAAGGAATGCCAAGGACTGAGAAACCTAGTTTTTAAATGGTATTGTTTCTTATACCCAAAAACCCCTCAACATCACTTCTTATTAGTTCTTAACAATAGTGTTGTAAACAATTTGAGAATTGATATAGCAAAATCTCGCACTTCTCAAGATAAAGTCCTAAAGCTAAAGTGTGATTTCAAAGGGAAAGTCCCCAAACACATATAATCAAACATTAAATATCAAAAAAATCGTTTAAAGGATATTGAAAGGAAAAAGGTGATGGAAGATAGAAAGTGCCTTACTTAAATGCTCTAAGGATTTTTCAATAGTTGCTCCAAAAGCTTCACTTCAAGGCCCTTCAAGATCGTCTCCAACAATGCTATACCATCAGCTTCAACAATGTTGCTCAAAAAATATCCTCAAGGTCTTCACAACAAGTTTACTAGAAGTTGCTCCAACAATATATTCAATAAGGTCTTCATTGTCAACTCGTCTCTTGTTTGGGTGCCTTAATGTGCAATGACATGTTTCCAGGACTGAATTCAATGCAAGGCATATTTGAAACTCTATCTCTGTCGTCCGGTGTCTTATTAGAAATTATTTCAGTTTTCATTTTGTGTTTTCAAGTTAGATATTGTTTTCAAGTTTTTACATTTATAATTTTATTTCAATGTGGCAGACTGATCAGAGCAGTGCAGGAACAACCCCGAGACGGGATGATCGTGGAAAGAGACCAGCGGAAGAACATGGAAAGTGCCAGCATTGCTCTATCTTCAGGTATTTTAGTTATTTACATAATTGAAATAATATTAATTTTGTTCAAATATGCAGACACCTAGCCATGGTATGCTTGATGATTCCCTCTTTGAAGAAGAGCTTTCTTCATCCCTATCTCCAGTGTTCTTGTTGCAAAAAAAGGCACAACATGCAAGGTCGGAATTTAATACTTTGATAGACGCGCCTCAAACACCTGAAACAGAAGAGAGGATAAAACATCTTATGAACCAGCTAGAAAGATATCAGGTAATAATAAAAAGTCAAAAGGATATTTTTTTTGTTCTGCATGAGATGAATTGTGATAGTTTGATTTTTAATTTTTACATTGACTAAACTAACAAAAAGTTCTTTTGTATGTAGCGTATTATGGCACTTGCTGAACTCGGTGTTGGTGGTAGTGGGACACAAGGGCAAGAGATTTCCCAACAACTCTCTCGTACACCTTCTACTCCTTTAGGTTCCAGCCAAGAAACACACCCTGCCCAAGCAGACACCCAGCCAACCGCTGAATGTGTTGGCAATGATGAGGCTGATATGGCCAACTACATTATTGTGTTTCCTGGAGCTACACGTGTCAGCTCCATAGGGACCATTAATGGCACGTTGTTGGTGAACGATGAAGGTGTCCCTATAAAGCATGTACAACTCCCATGTAAATTTTAATATTTTAACTATTTCATGTACTTTATCTAAAACATATTTATCATGATTTTTATTTTTAAATTAATGATAATATCTTCTTCTTCTTCTTCTTCTTCTTTTTTTTTTAAATTTTTTCTGTGTATGAAAAAATGAGTTCTACAAGTATCTTGAGAGCCATGCGTTGGTAATTTTTGGCCCAACCATACGCACAGGGTGGAATTCCCAGAATTCCAACCTGAAAAAAGAACTTCTAGATTATCTAGAAGCCCTTTTTGGGGTTGGCACATTTGATAGAACAACGGTGGCTCGTGTAGCCGGCAAATATTTGAAATATACCAGGGACACATATAGGACGCAATTGCAATTTAACCCTAGATATGAGCGTCCTCTCGCAGTTCCAGAGAGTGAGTGGAGAGCACTCATCCATGACAGAAAAGAGAAAAGGGAAAAGAAAGAAGGAAAAATGCCAACTGGACCCGCAAAAAAAATTACAACTTTAATTCAATAGCTTTAATTTTCTCTATGTCTAAAATAAAAGTGTGCTTTTATTTTTAATGAATCAAGCGTCTGCGACGTTCAAGCTGTAGTTGATTTTTAACGAATCAAGTTGTAGTTGAACGTCGCAGAAGCTTGGGGTAGGTCCCAAGATCCAGAATTCCTGATAAGGTAAAACATTAACCTTTCAATATGTTTGTTTTCGTCCATAAATTTAATGTCTAACAACTTTGTTTAAATCAGGGGAGCAACACTACCGACGAGGCAAATAACCCAGTTTCAGAGCTAGATGTAGATGATCCTCACGTGCAACCTGATCATTTTAGTGGGGACCAGGCCGACAATGCTACTATCAGTGAGGGCCGTGACGGTAATTAATTTCCACTTATAATTTTTTCTAATTATACCTTGATGGTTGTCCTTATAACGTTTTTTGTTTAAATGACAGAGAATGTTTCCCTTGAGGATCTTACCACTAGAGAGGAAGATAGGGCAACAGTCCCAACGACGACAACTGGTGCACCAGGTAAATAATCTCATTGCAATTTTTTTTATTAATATTACCGAACTAGTTCAATGATATTTAAAAGCTGACAATTAAAATTTAATATTATCTGTTTTTGTAGGCGATGCCCCGTCACTGGATGAGCCCAGACATCGTGAATACGCAACTAGGTCAGCAGTGCGGGTTGAAAGGCACGAAACGGGAGCAGAGCACGATGATATTGATGATGTAATTAGGAGCTTTAAAAATAGGAAGAAGAAAAAGAAAATTTGACAATGTAAAATATTGTATTATTATAAGACAAACGTTACCATACTTGGAACGTTTTTTTGCGTTATATAAAAAACTCATTTATCATACTATTTTTATGTCAAGCATTAATTGCAATGTTTCCTTGCGTAATTTTTGTTGAATTGTTTTTTATTAGTTATTGAATATTTTTTTTATGCTCATGAAAGTAAAAAATGAAATATAGATTGGGTATTGGGGAATTGAGAGTGATGTGAAGGGGGGGGAGGGGCCATAAGAGCTTCCACCTTCACGTGGTTGGCCCTGTTTAGTAGAGAATAATTTATTGGAGCGATTTAATCTTGGAGCAAACCTCCCTTGATCCAGCGTAGCAACAAAAAAGTCACTGTTGACTTAGTTGCTACTCTTTCAGATCGTGGGAGTCTTGTTCCAAGTTCATGCGACTCCAATAAATTGTTCTTGAAACGAAGAGGAGCTTATTTAGGTATGTTTTGACATTTTCAACATATGTTCTAACATTATCATAAGAATGCATCTTAGAGTAAAAAATACTACATCAATTACTTGTATTTATTGTATAGATAATGATGGATTTTGATTGACTTGGAAGTGCAAGTACAAATCCTCTTGCATCATGAGCAATACAACTTGTCAACCAGGGTCATGTCCAGGATATTTTTGCTTGTGCGCTTGACCAAGTTCATAATGTCACATTTTGTAAGTTCCTTTACAGTTCATAATTCAATATTAAGCTTGTTCATGATTATTATCTAGGTTTTTTATATGTGTTTTTTCATCTATTTGATTGTAAGCAACTCTGCATGTTTCTTGTTGTTCACTATGATTTCTCCCATTACCACTCCCAGGATGAATCTGACTTTATTGTTACATAGGTTACTTTATTGTTACTATGATTTCTCCATTTACGATTTCATAGGTTACATCATGTAAAGTTGTCAATCTCAGGTTGGTGATGAGCTTTAGTTCTCCAGATTTGGGGCTTTTATGATATTTTCTCCCTCATTTCATTCCTGCATCACCTCGTTGTTTGAGCATGCCAATTGTCTACCACTTGTACCAATTGGCACATGTCAATCTCTGAGTGGTGCCACATTTCACCTATTTTTAGTGAGAGTTTAGGGTTTCTCTAACATAGCTTCGGAAATCCGATCCAGTGCCTGCTTGAATATTGTTACATAATACTCATGGTTTGGATTGATGAGCATGTTCTAAATGGTTGGTTGATTCATAAGAACCACCCATATAGTCATCTTGAGATATTTCAGAAGGTTTCTCGGGTTTCCTTTTTCACCGTTTCTAGTGGGTGGGATGGTGTGGGGTGATCCATCAATACTAGTGCTCTTGTAGTAGGGAATTTGTTTTTGAGGATATAAAGGAGCATTTGATGTAGATATCCCATTGGATGCATTCATAGATGGGCACGAGAGGTCAAGAATTTAAATTAAAAATATGCAACCTCTAGCATGGCAACTTGAAGGCCGCGAGAGACACTGGTTAAAGATTGTTTTGTGCTGGCCTTAATATAGTCGTGATTTCTTTCTATTATCTTAATGCAAATATATAGTCAGGTCTCATTAAAATGAGGATTGTGGTTGTATTTCTCTTTGGTTGTTTCTCTCTTAATGCTCCAGAAGTTGCCAAAAGTTGCGATAGTTGTTTAGTTTGCCTGTTACAACTTAAAAGTGGTTTTTAGCAATGGGAGTCATGTTTTTTAAGGTTCATACTAGTATGAATATCTTGTAATTCTATATTCAGCATAAGAGAAGATGGCCTCTTCTTTGGGAAGTATGACAAAAATTGCCACATCTACCTCATTGGGTAACAATGGAAAGGGGAAGAAGTTGGGTGCAATGTTTGATAATTATGGCAGACAATTGTCTTCTCTTTCAGTTTTTTCACCCATTTCCTTTAATCGCTCAAGTAGAAGAGGGACTCTGAGATTACGCGACAGAGAGAAGGTAGTTAATACAAGAGCTATGGAAAAGGATTTTTACTTCAACAAGGATGGCTCGGTGACAAAAAAATTGCAGTTCAGAGAAAAAATTATGTTTAAAGGAAGGTCACCTACACGTGAAACTTCACTACGGTGAATCTTTCCTTGTCCACTTATATTCAATTTTAATGTGTTATTTTAATTTTTCATGGAGGGTTGTTTTGGCATATGGTCTGGCATTCAATTGCACACTTACTGAAAGCATTGTCAATTTGTCTTGCAGGCGGTGTGAACAAACTTGCTGATCTTGTTGGAGTCACCCTTGAGGCGAAGGGAAAAATGTTGTCTTGGAGAGCAAGCATGGTTCTCCGAAAATAGTTAATGATGGTGTGACAGTAGCTAAGGAGGTAATTTGTAGATGTGTGCTTTGGTTTTCTTTTTAACATTGTATTAGTTCCCCCTCTTAAATGTCTTAGATTTGGTAGGCATAATTTGAAAACTCAAAGGTGAAAGGAAACATATTTGTTACCTAGTGGTCTACTTGGCCTATGGACTAGCCACATTAGAGTAATGCATAAAGCTTTTCACAACAATAAAGGGAAAGGGTTATGGCTGAGTCAAATTTTATTGTTATTGACAGTGTAATGAAATGTATCTCAATGCTATGGTTTTGGCCTTTTTATTGGTTGAATTAGAGGACCCAGTTGAAAATATTGTGGCCAAGTAGGTTGGTTTTCCTTTTTGCTGATGGTTTGGTGTATCTAATTGAATTAGTTGCCTAAGGTATTTTTGGTTGCAAAATCCTTTTCATTTTTCAGTATTGGCCTTGTGGAATACATTTGATTGTGTGGTCTTTTTAGATCTACAACATTTGTAGTTGTTTAGTCTTATGGCCGAGGTGCACTTTTATTATGGAAATAGTTGATGCAATATTTTCATTTAATCCTTACTGCAAGGTAGCATGTTGAGAAGTTTCTTGTGAAACATTTGGTATTCAAAATGACACTTGATCCTATACAGCATCATGCACTTGACTTCAAAATTCATATTCAAAGTGCGCCAGACAATTCTTGCAAAATTTCAAATATTTATGTTGTTTTAAACCATTATCTTTTTCATGTATTGGATGCTGAAAATGTGAAAAAGACTTTGGTATGAAACCAACTGGTGAATAATTTCCAGCAAAACAACCACTTCCAAGACATGATTTAGAAGTAAAACATATGTACTTATGAAGCATAGAAAGATATCCTTGATGCATTGTCAATTTTTGGGTAGGGTTATTTTTGGAGAAAATAACTCCTTATTCCTAGAATTGTGATCTTCAATACAAGAAATGCCAGAGAAGAGAGATCATCGTGTGACGCAACAAAACTGAAATTGGACCCCTAAGGAGAGTTGGTGTGTCTACAATCGCTCTATTAGCATTTTCCCTTGGTTTACCCCATTATTTTCCTCCAGCCTGAGTCTTTATTGACTTCTTCTTTCTTTGGGTTTATTTATCAAATTCGTAGAAATTCGTAGAATTTGATAAATAAATACTATCCACAATGGTTGGAATTTAATTTATATTCCCGAATTTATATTATCTCCAAGCCTTATAACCAATGTTTAACTTTAAACACTTTGAATTTATACTCCACGTTTATTTTTAAATAAATAACTTGTAATGAACTTTCGGCTCTATATTTCACCACACAGCCTTACAACAATCACGCTCCAGACTTATGCTAATTATCCGCCAATCGTTTAATTAAACAATTTCATTATACTCTGGCCCCACCTATATATATCAATAACCAATAAAACACTCGTATCATACCTGGCTATCCTCCGCACACCTTAGTTAACTTCCGGGCAAGTTCAACGTGCGACCACCGTCCGATGGCCCTTTTCCAAATCAACGACTCTTGGAAATTTCGCTTGGCTTCCAACGTCGGGCTTTAACGTGCGATGGCGTGGGTTAAACGGTGGTTTTCCGGGGGTCACTTCTCCACGTGTCGCATTCCCTATGGAATCTCTCGCGAATAGGAAATACCGCCTACTCCGCAAAAGCGGTGCAATATGGGCAACCCGCTTTTGTGATTCCGCTCGTGGTTTTGGTACAGGGCTTGACCACGAGTGCAAGTCTGGTTCCGTTATCCTTTTGTTTGTTAACTCATGTCCAATCCTTGGGTCAGGTTCTGAAAGCACAACAATTTTGTCTCTTTATTAAGCGGGATTTTTACATTGGCATATTTTTTCCCAAAACCTTTTTTAGGCAAGATACATGAAAAACCTTATGAATGCAATAAGAAGGAAAATATAACTTCTATACCACTTTTGCAATCCTATGAATAATTATTTAGGGCCCCAAGGGAGCATATTATACAGAGCGAGAACGGGCGTACCTTCCATCTCGAGAGACATATTCTAACTTTTGAGATACAGACCCTCCAACTCTCTCTAGGGCCGATGACCACACATTCAGACTGGTGAGCGAGAAACCCCTGAAAGGTTGTTTCCGTGCATTTGAGCACCATCATCATTGGCTAGAATTGGGATATCCACAAGATATGGATCACAATCTGTATCATAACAGTTTTCAATTTTGAGCTAATTCTTTATTCTTCTTTTTCTTGAATGAAGATTTCTTATAATGCTACAATCTAAAAAATACCCAATTACCCTCCTCAAATTATCTTTCACTTCAATGTTGTTCCCCTTGTTGTTTTATCATGTTTCATGTCATTTGAAGGTTTTCCATAATAATTTTCAAAGTTTCTTTAGTATTTTCCATATGTGACTCTGTTTCCTATACTTTGGACTTGTCTTGCAAAAAGTATGAGATACTAGGAGTTGGATATCCATAAAGGGCCTTAAATGGGGAAATTTTAGTAGATGTGTGATAGGTAGTATCATATTACCATTCTTCCTTGACAAACCCACCATCCATTAAGATTGCTTTTCTAAAGAGTAACATTGTAGATAACCTTAAAAACATTTGTTAACTATTTTTGTTTGACCATTTGATTGTGTTTGATATGTAGAACTCATGGCAGCTAGTGTTTCTCCACTCATATTAAATAATTATTTCCAAAAATTTCTTGTTACTATTACTTTAGGAAAACCATGAAGACTATGAATTTCTTTCACGGACACTTCTACCACTTGGCTTGTTGTTTATGTACTTTGAGCTCTACAAAAAAAATCTACAAAATTTGTCTATATAAATGACCACAAAGATGTAATACTTACCTTTATATTTCAGTAACCCTGTAATAAAGTCTATTGATATATCTTCTAGTCTTTGAATATGTATGTGGAATGGTTGAAGTAACCCTAGATATTTTACTATTTCTCTTTTATTTATTATGCAAACCTGACCTTCTCTTACAAAATTTTGAATATCTTTCTTCATTCCTTCCAAAAATATATTTTTTGATCCTTTGAGATGTTTTAAGGAACCCTACGTCCTACCATCAGAGAGAAATGGGACTCCCTTAATATTTTTTTATTAAAATATGCTTGCGTGCATAAAAATATTTTACATTTGCACCAAAGTATATCTCTCTTTCACTCCCAATGCTCCATAGATTTCATCCCATCCTTTATAAATTTTAGTTTTTGTTTAGTACTATTGTCATTTTTCCATTATGGCAAGCTTATTCTAGCCACCTAGGAATAGAAAATGTAATTGGATATAAATTTGAGGCCTCTTCTATTTTAGAAAGAGCATCATGTACTAAATTTTCCTTACCCTTTTTGAAGATTATCTCAAAATTAAAACTTTGCATTTTTTCTCCTCATTTTTGTTAATCTTCCAATGAAATCCATAGCTTCAAAAAACACTTTATGCTATCATGGTATATCTTGACTTTAAAGTGCCTCCCAATGATATACTATCCCCATTTTTTATTGCATGTAATATTGCTTCCATTTATTTTTCATACATAGATTTCACCAAATATTTTCTTTGAATTCCTTACCAAATATTTTCTTTGAATTCCTTGCTTTTAAAAGCCAATGATATCCCTTATTGTGTTAATGTTACGTAAATTCCTTGTCCTAGTGCCTCACACTCTACTATGAATGTTTTACCAAAAGTAGGTGCAGCCGATGTTGGTGTAGAAGACATGGCATCCATTGAAAGAGAGAATGCCAAAGTAGCCTCATCATTCCATATAAATGATATTTTCTTCAAGAGATATGTGAGTGGACTTGAAATGCATGCATAATTCTTAACAAATGATCAATAATATCATGCAAGTCTAAAAAATCTTCTAGGAACCTTGATTTTCTTAGGAATAGGTCATTTTGTAATAGCTTGCATCTTTTGAGGCTCCAACTTCACTCCTTCCTTTAAAACAATATGAACCAAATACTCGAATTCTTATTTCCCAAAAGCACATTTGGATATTTTTACATAAAAATGATTGTTCTCAATAATTATTTATATAGCTTTTCCACATGTTTAGTGTGGTATTCCCATGATTTATTATAAATGTGTGTATTATCAAAGAAAACCAACACAAATTTTATAAGATGGGATCAAACAAAATTGTTCTTAAGTCGAGCCGACCGGACTTCAAACGGCGATAAACCATAATTCAAACCAAATTCGCGTTCCAAAATAGCCTGCTGACGTCGGCCAATTTTGTGACGCGAAAACCAAATGAATTCCGCCCTAATCTTTTTCGAGTCCTATGTTGGGTTGGCGTACGGAGGGAGAGTTGTGACGCGAATTTCTTATCAAATTCGCCCTAATATTTTTAGAGTCCGGATTTCCACTACGCGAGTGGCCCAAAGATCCGCTCCAATCAATTTCTGCCACGTGTCCTCAATCAAAACTTGCCCTGCTCCCGACTGCGGGTGCATTCGATGGTGTTTAAGGCGATGGGACATGGATGTGGCGATTTCATATCAATCGCATTAACATTTAACGCTGTTCAATTAAGTTTTCACATCAAATTCACATTAATTAAGTTTTAACACTGTTCAAGATCGGACCTCCACTCTTGTGAGCGATTCTGCATGCTCCAATATGATCCGGCCTTCGACTGTCATTAATGATCAAAGATTAATTATGATGGGCGTTCTTTGATTGCATTTTAGTCGGGTTGACAAAATGGCATTTCGCTATGGTTTTTCAGACGAGCCGGTTGCTAGATTACACTGCCTGCTAACTGTGACGAGAAGGAAAAGTGGCCAGCTGAACTGCGCCTGCTTAGACCTTGTTGCATATATGCATTTCTCTTGGTTCTGTCTGTGTCTGTCTTCCTCTGTTTCCTGGAATTATGCTTCTCCATCTCCTCTTCTGCCCACTGTGCCTGAGACTGCACCCATGCCTCGCGTGCGTCATAGGATTCGTTGCCGCAGGGGGAGAACTAGAGGTCAACCCCTGCGCGCTCCCTCCAGCCCCTCAACAGAGTCGACTTCCGGCCAGTCCAGTGATTATTACGCAGGTCGATATCCAAATACTAGGAGTGGACGGGGTTGGGTTGTAGCATCTGGGCACGGTATGGATTCCCCTGCTCCTCGTTTCCCCACCGCTAGTTCACCTTCTCCCACGACGCGCACTGCACAATTTTCCTTTAATTGCTCTCTTAACCGCCCGCGAATCACGACTTTAGTCACTGTGGTCTTCCACGAGGAGGCCCAAACAGAGGAAGAATGCACCCGTCCGGCGGGTCTGAGCTCGGAAAAAACTGGCCAGCATTCGGGCCTTCAGGAGGGGAGCCGTGGCATTCAAGTGGAGGTAGCACCTAGCGATCCTGGACCTTCCGAAAGATGGTGCCGAATCGTAGAGGAGCCACCGGTGGAGTAGTTTGGTTAATTTGTTTTTCTTGCTTCGCAGGCCCACTTAATTGGGCTGCTTTTAGATTATTTTACTGTGCTGGACCTTTGTAATATTTTTGAATTCTTTAAATTAAACATTCAAGACTGGTTTCCCCGTATGAGGGCAGTCTACTTAATTTTTTGATTTTTCGATGACAAATTTGCCATGAGTCTGGGTTCCAATCTTCAGATGTGAAAATGTAATGACTTCATGGAATGTTTTACTTCATATAATATATTCAAAACAACGTTTTTTCTCTTGTGAAAAAAAAATGATTAATGTTTATCACTCTGCCTTCAAAACTAGCGATGCTGGTCTATGTTGCTGGTTTATTGATATGGTCTGATGGTCTTTTTATATTTTGGACATATCACACTCCTCACATGATTAGCGTTTTTCTCTGTTCAAGGATTTTGGGTACTTTAATTTGTATTTGGAACAATGGACGTCGGTACGTACTCTATCTGTTGCTTTACTATTCTACTTACTGCTATTTCACTTTCTTATAGATGCCTTGGGCATATTTGGATGCTTTCTCAGATTGTCGATAATCTCCATGTGGACCGTTACTGGGTTTCATATCAAGTCGCTATATGTGACATGGGGTATTTTTCTATCATTGTCTGGGGTGGGACTTCCACTTTTCTGGATGGATATTTGGGTTCCAATCTTCAGATGTGAAAATGTAATGACTTCATGGACTGTTTTACTTCATATAATATATTCAAAACATCGGTTTTTCTCTTGTGAAAAAGAAATGATTAATGTTTATCACTCTGCCTTCAAAACTAGCGATGCTGGTCTATGTTGCTGGTTTATTGATATGGTCTGATGGTCTTTTTATATTTTGGACATATCACACTCTCACATGATTAGCGTTTTTCTCTGTTCAAGGATTTTGGGTACTTTAATTTGTATTTGGAACAATGGACGTCGGTACGTACTCTATCTGTTGCTTTACTATTCTACATACCGCTATTTCACTTTCTTATAGATGCCTTGGGCATATTTGGATGCTTTCTCAGATTGTCGATAATCTCCATGTGGACCGTTACTGGGTTTTATATCAAGTCGCTGTATGTGACATGGGGTATTTTTCTATCATTGTATGGGGTGGGACTTCCACTTTTCTGGATGGATATTTGGGTTCCAATCTTCAGATGTGAAAATGTAATGACTTCATGGACTGTTTTACTTCATATAATATATTCAAAACAACGTTTTTTCTCTTGTGAAAAAAATGATTAATGTTTATCACTCTGCCTTCAAAACTAGCGATGCTGGTCTATGTTGCTGGTTTATTGATATGGTCTCATGGTCTTTTTATATTTTGGACATATCACACTACTCACATGATTAGCATTTTTCTCTGTTCAAGGATTTTGGGTACTTTAATTTGTATTTGGAACAATGGATGTCAGTACTCTATCTATTGCTTTACTATTCTACATACCGCTATTTCAATTTCTTATAGATGCCTCGGGCATATTTGGATGCTTTCTCAGATTGTCGATAATCTCCATGTGGACCGTTACTGGGTTTTATATCAAGTCCCTGTATGTGACATGGGGTATTTTTCTATCACTGTCTGGGGTGGGACTTCCAATTTTCTGGATGGATATTTGGGTTCCAATCTTCAGATGTGAAAATGTAATGACTTCATGGACTGTTTTACTTCATATAATATATTCAAAACAACGTTTTTCCTCTTTTAAAATTTCATTTTTTTTTTTTAAATTGAACTCGCTGTCGGAATACCGACGCCTTGTAAGCGTCGGAATAATGACAATGCAATAACGCCTAAGAGCGCCAGCATAAAACGCCGGATCAGGCTGACGCTCAAAATGTCAGAACACATTTCGCCGGAATTGCGATAGTCTCAAAACGTCAGGAAGAGCGACGCTTACAAACGCCTACACTACATTTCTGCCTTCAAATCATGAAGAGCGCTTACAAACGCCTAGTTGTTTAATGCCAAAACGCCGAACCACATTGGCGCCGTATCTGCTAATCAAGCATAAATTGAAGAGCTGACGCTCTCAAAAACGCCGACTACATTTCGCTGGTGTATGGCTTAAAAACGGTTTAAGCGCGACGCTCGAGACGCCGTGAATCGCGACGCCTGTCGAAGTATTTTAAGAAGTGTCGATAGTGCGACACTTTTTAATTGCGTTGAAACTGCGACGGCATGACAAACCACATTTTTCTCGCCCTCGAACTGTCGCTCTTGCGACGACTATGTGTCAGAATAGCGACGAATTGGCCGTCGGAATTTCCGCCAAATTTTCTAGTGTTTGTACCCCTAGTTAGTGGGCTAAAACCCCATGAGGTTGGGGCATGGGTCATTGAAAATTCATAATTAATATTTTTTAAGCTCCTAAAATCCCTTCCACATTCACTTATTGAAGCCCCTCTCAGCTTAAGCATTTATATAAATTGTGATCTTCATTTCCTCCTTAGGCAAGGGATTCGACCATCTGAAACAGGTCATCGTGGAATTTTCGCTCTAACTGTTTTGATACGAAGGTTCAGAAGCTGAAATTTTTATGAGGAGAAGCTGAAATCCTGAGGAAGCTACTGTATAAATTTCAGATCAAGGTGCACAATATTTTGGAGATATGATCTGTGGAAGTCAGGGTTTTTGTAGGCTCCTGAAATTCATCTCAAACAAGTGACCTTGGTAAAATCATCATAACTCTCTCTCTGAGTATCATATTGAAATTCCGTAAAAGGTGGTAGATAGTGCACAGTCTATAGTTTTTTCTCTATCAATTTCAGAACCAAATGAAGAAACATTGACATGTGTAATGCCATACAAGTGCGCTATGCTGAAACAGTCCATAATTAGGACATTGTGAGAGATTGGGTATAACTCTCTCTTGAAGAATCCAAATTGGGTCACACCTGTGGCATTGGAAAGAAAATTTAGAGGAATAATACTGGACCAAAAATCATATATTGAGGATCTGAAATAATAGAGATACACCAGATTCAATATCAAGCTCTTAGAAGGCAAGAAAAATCTAGATCATGTGTTGTCAAGGGTTGCAAAGAACCAGAATTTCTACGACAGAAAAGCAAAGCAAGGTGCAGCAGAGGGTATCAGCAGAGAGTAGCATGACAAGAGCAACAACCAATATGAATAACAGCAGCAAGAAGTTCATCATATGACATCTTCAAGTGGGAAGCACTGTATACAATTGTTGTAAAGGTATCTTTGTACTAAGTCTTTTTAAATACATTATTGTAAAAATTGTACTAGTGTCTATCTTCCAAGGGTTGAAGAGGCAGTGTTGGGAGGTCTAGGATCATCATTAGGTGGTTGTGTCAAAGTTGGGGTTATGGTCTAGTATATATTCTTCTTCTACATCATTCTATATTATTGTAAAGTAGACCATTTTCCCTGGTACGAGAGTCCATTCTTCTTTTATTCTTCTATAGGGTGGTAGGGAGGTGCTAGGGTGCGTTGTAGCTCATTGGATGTTGGGGGATCTGTTCAGTTGACTACTGAAGAATCTCAGGCATTGGAGCGTCCATCCAGTGGGAGTTGGAGAAGAATGTTTTTCTAGATTCTAGGAAGTTGGAGCTTTATTTTCAATTGGAGTTGAATATCAAAGAATTATTAGAAAAGCATTAGGTGGTTCTTGTCCTGGAGTGGGTTTCCACATTAAAAAATTTGTGGATTTGTGTCCCTCTTATTTTCTTCTATCATTGTACAAAAACTGATAATAATTGAAGATTAACTAATGCTCTAATTGAAAGGAATACTGATTCACCCCCCCCCCCCCCCTCTCAATATTTCCAACACAATATTCACTCCCTCCTTAGTTACTATATGTCCCAGTAACTTTCCTTATTCTAGGGAAAACATCGATTTTTGAGGGTTCAGGGATAGGCCATACCTGTGGCATTTGTCAAAGGTTCGTCGAAGATGCTCTAGGTGTTCAGCATCACCCTGCAATAAGACGATGATGCTGTCAGGGTAAATTACCACAAACTTATCCTACTCTCCTATGAAAGTGATGTCCATCGCATGTTGGAATGTGGCACTGACATTTATCAGGCCGAAAGGCATTCGGCCGTACATGAAGGTTCCCCAAGGCGTAGTGAATTTTGTCTTCTTTTGGTCTTCTGGGAGCACTACCACTTGATTATATCCTGAGAAACTGTCCAACATGGACATGCAGAAGGATCCCACCACCTTTTGCAAGATGTAGTCCATCTTCAGGAGGGGATAGTTGTCTTTGAGTGAGGCTCTGTTCAGATTGTGGAAATCCACACAGAGCTTGATTTATTTATTCTTATTCCTCACAGGCACCATGTTCACCACCCATTCTGAGTACCTCAGAGGGACAATGATCTTTACCTAAAAAATATTCTTTATTTCCTTTTCATTAGCTGGGAGGTGAAGAGGATTGATCTGTCTCATCTTCTTCTTATGAGGCTTAACATCTTCTTTGAGTGGTATCTTGTGGTGTATAATGTCAATGTCGAAAGTCTTCAGATCCTGGTATGTCCAGGCGAAGACATCTTTATATGATTGAAACAGCCTAATGTACTGATATTGGTAGTCTTTAGGGAAGCCTTTTAATAGCTTCACCACCTTTAGATCTAAATCCATCCTAATATTCACATCCCTAACGGGCTCGTCGAGGGTCATTTTGCTGGGGTTCACCAGATATCATTTTTTTCAAGAAATTTATCCAATGACACAAGACCCCTGGGAATGACATTTCCCTTTAATTGCAGAACACGGTGCCCAGCCATTGTCTCTTACCATGTTTTTTTTGGTTCTTCAATGTCATGCTCGGTGACCGATTTGATCACCAAATTTGAAAACTCTTCCACCATTTCCATAAAACGCTTGACCTGCTCTTCGTCCTTGAACACTTGCCGATGCTTCACATTGTCTGGAATGGAGGGGCGATATCGTACTTAAACCTCATATCCGAGCAAGGGATTCTGCAGGGAGTGGAAATTACTAGCAGCCATAGCTAGTGAGTCTGCCATTATGTTCTTGTCCCTTGGCATGAAATGAATGTTAAAAGTAGAAAATAAGTTCTCAACCAAATCCAATACCTCATTCCTGTAAGCTCTGAGCCATGTGTGTTTAGTTTGGCATTAGCTCTTGACCTGCATCACTACAAACTCTAAATCTCCAAACACCTTGGGATTCTGAATGTTCATGTTCCGTGATGTCTACAATCCTAATAGCAGGGCTTCATACTTAGCCACATTGTTTGTGGCTTCAAATTCTAGCTTGAAGGAGAGGAGAATTAAGGATCCTTCTGGTGATATCAGGAGTACCCTGGCCTTGTTTCCTTCTTGTGAATAAGCTCCATCGAAATGCAAGGTCCAAATTTTGGTTTTCCTCTTTTCTCATAGGATTCTTCAGTGTTAGAGGACAGACCTTCATTTCTTGCAAGAGATTTTCAACCTCTTCAAGCATAAGACAAGAGAATTCACCCTCTTTACCATATACTAGGGAATTTATCGAGCAATTGGCTTTGGTAACCATCTTCAGAAACCTGGATTCACGGTATAATCTCCTTTCCTCCCCACCGAATACTAAAATTGTGGTGTAGGTGAGGTCAAGTTTTATTGATCCTCCAATCTTGGAACCCGAGGACCTGGATAGAAAAATTCCAAACCGCGCTAGGATATCAGCTAAAACAATGTCCATTACCACACTTTTGGCCAGAATCTGGGCTAAGTTTACTACCAGATCTTTTATCATGCCCAAGCACTTCACCCTCTTGGAATAAAAATAATGTAAGTTTTTTTAAGGCCTTACAATCTGCAACTCCAATTTCTCCATGACAGACAATGGCAATAGGTTATGTGAAGCCCCAAAATCTAACATGCAATTATGTAACAATAGGTCATGTATAACTAGAGTCACATAGAATGGGGGAGTGGCTGAGTCCACCTCTTCTACATGAGGTCCAAAAACTACAATGGGTCATTTTTCTTGGAGATTGAGGCTGTCAGGCAGAGGGATTATACCATGGGGCAGCATCAATTGGGGCACTTGAGCCTTGTATGAAGGTTGTTTTAGGAGCTCGATCAGGGTAACCAGGATCTTGAGCTCCTCTAATTCTTTCTCGAGGTTAAAGGTCGTGGGAGATTTTTCTGTAATAAATTCTTTGAACGGCTCTTTAGGAGGATTGGGAAGTTTCAAGGGTATAGCTGTGGACTTCTCATTTTTGGGAGGGTCAGAACCTTGTTTCGTGGAAGTGGATGCAGCGGCTTCATGATGGCAGACTTCTCTAATGGATTTTTCCCCTTACTAGCAGAACTAGGAGGGGTTTGTCCTCTTAATAGTGACCCTTCATTTTGTTCCCGCACTCGAGTTCTCTTCCTGGAGGACCTGAGATCATAATTCTTGTGGAGTTGATCTTGCATGAAATCCATGACCTTCCTATTGTAATTTTCAATATATTGGTTTTTTGAAGGGGCTTCCTCCTCGTGATTCTCCCCTTGCAGGGTGAGTTCACCTTCCTCATCATTCGAGTAGGTGAGGAATTGATCTTCTTGGTTGTCTGTGACTTCCTCAACTTGTCCCTCCACTTCCCCATCCAGATACAGAGGAGGTTGGATATGATCTTGTCGTTCTTTCCTTTCATGTTATAGTAGTTGTAGAGGGGGCTTCCGATACTGGGGATTAAACCCACGGTGAGGAATCATTTGGTTGGAAGGAGGGGGGTAATTATTGGCCTCTAATTGAAGCTTAAACAACTTATTTGAGAGGTTCTTGATCATCTTATTCATTTCTTTCATTCTATATTCTTGTGGTTCCCTCTCCTAATTTGAAGTAGAAGGCTTCTCCCTGTTTTTTCTTCTGGCTTCATGCTCTGTCTTCCCCTCAACTTTGACAGTAGAAGAAAGGTTTGCTTCTACCTCCAATTCATTAGCCTAGATCTGATCCAGAGATGTGGATTTTCTTTCTCTTAGGGTGAACCAAAACTCTGGTTCGAAGGCTCCTGTGAAGACCACTCTAGCAGCTGTTTGGGGAGGTTTTATCTCAGCAGGGAGATTATTATAAATATTATTGAAACTATTTATGAATTATGTTATGTCCTCATTGTGTCTCTTTTTAAGAGTGTTGAAATCTATGAGAACATATCCATTATCCCTCTTTTCTCCCGATTTTAGTGTGAAGAAATTCTCCATTTCTTCCCTAGAGGTGACTGTGTTATCAGCTAGAGACTTGACCCAATTTCGAACCTCTTGTTGAGTCTCAATTCTGCATCTTTTCCATACACTTTTCTATACCTTTTTCACTCACCTGAACCTCCCAAGTTGTCAATATCATTGTATGTTAATTGAAAAAGAGCATCTAACATGGTTTTTAACTATATTTTTGTGTCTGCTGTTTGATTTAGATTTTGTTCATTTAGCTGCGGAATCTTGCCACTTTCCGCAGCTGCTACAACTTTCCGCAGCTATTTTGTGAAACTCTATGTTACAGGTGTCTACAGGAAAAACGGGCCACATGGGCAAGTCAGAAATGATGTGGACATGGTTCGTGTCCTATTGGTTCGAGCAAAATCATCTAAAGAAGCTGCGGTCAAAGGCGTCCACATGGAAGTCAACCATAGAGTCTCATGGTGACAGGACTCTGTTCTGTGTCACGTGAAGGTTCATATGGCCGTTTCTGAGTTGCGGAGGACAAGTCGACATCTGTACATGGCTCCATAGCCGAATTCAAGCATCCACTCCTCATAGATTTACTTTCCAACACGGCCATGATCCTAGATCCGTGGACGTAATGGTATACGTGTTCTCCACCAGCATAAACTTTAGGAGACAATTATATTTCTTTTGTTATATATAACGCGTTTGCATACGCATATAGAGTTAGTAGATGTTAGTCTCTATTATATTTTATTAGTCTTCTCTGTAATGTAATTACGCTGCCTTTGAGCCGTAATACTACCATACTGTTATGACTGCATTTTAATATAAGAAGACTATGTTTTCCAACTTAATTCGTACTTGAAGATCGTTGCCAAGGCTGGTGTAGAGGGCCCCTGCTCAGCTAAGGTTTTGTGCATTAGTGTATAGTTGTTATTTCATTTCTTTAAAGCTCATTGTGCCATAATCCATTCACATGTTTATACATTGCATTTTTCATGATACATATGCTTCATTTCTGTTTATAAACTTTCATGCTTTCCATTTCACTTTTGTCTTTCATGTTTTATGTTGTTAATCACTAATCAGTGTTCTTGTTTCAGGTTATAGATAGGCAGCCCGGGCATTTTCATAGCTTTTTGACTAATGACATGGAATTAACATTGTTCTGCTGCTAATTTGTTTTTCTTAATTTCTGTTTAATTTCAGTACTGCTTTGTTTAATTCAGTTTTGCTCATTTGCTTCAGTAGTTAAATTTAGATATATTAAACTGCTCATAACATCTTCAGTTGCCTCCAAAAGCCACAGCTGGACTGATGGTGAGGGATTGTATTATGAAATGTGTAGTTTAGTATTAGTTTCCTTTATGCAAATTTAGATATATTAAACTGCTCATAACATCTTCAGTTGCCTCCGAAAGCCACAGCTGGACTGATGGTGAGGGATTGTATTATGAAATGTGTAGTTTAGTATTAGTTTTCCTTCTGCAAATTTAAATATATTAAACTGCTCATAACATCTTCAGTTGCCTCCGAAAGCCACAGCTGGACTGATGGTGAGGGATTGTATTATGAAATGTGTAGTTTGGTATTAGTTTCCTTTCTACAAATTTAGATATATTAAATTGTGCATGACATCTTCAGTTACCTCCGAAAGCCACAGCTGGACTGATGGTGAGGGATTGAATTATGAATGTATGGTTTGATGATAGTTTACTTTCTGCAAGTTAGATGTCAGTTACTCAAGTTGTTTATGGTTACTTCCGAAAATCATAGCTGGACTAATGATGAGGGATCAGAAGACAAGTTGATGTAATCTGATTTAGATTTACTTTGATGCAATTTTGGATTTCTTTCAGCATAATTTATTTTGTGTTTAGACAGCAGCAAGAATAGTTTGGTTTCATGCTCACTAGTTCACTGTTTTGATTCATTAGACTAGTAGCATCTTTTCATTTCAGCAGCACATTTTCATTTCCTTTCAAGTTTTGTCATTGTAATTTTCAAATTCCTTTTTTAAGTTTCAAGTTGGTAAATCATTATAGAGGATATCATTTCCTTGAACAAACATAACCATACTTGTTTTCATTTTAGAATTTCCATTTCATCTTAGAAAACCAAAAACGACAAAAAGTTAAGAAATAGGTTATCTTGCACATATAGTGCACCGCACTTCATCAGCTTACGAATCCCGGATTGACAAATTAAATGCAGCAATTTAGGACACACTAAATTGACCAAACATTTTGGTGCCGTTGCCGGGGAAGTGTAACTAGGTAGCCAATTTCTTAAAAAAAAAACACAAAATCATAAAAGAAGGGTAAACTTGATAACTTCTTGAAGTATGCTCTCCTCTTGCACCTAGTGTGATCTGGAGGATCAGAAAAGAGAGTTATTGGTTCAGTAATTTCTTAAGTATGCTCTCTTCTTGCACCTAGTGTGACCTAGAATATCAGAAAGAGAATTATTAGCCCAACTTTATAAAAAAAAATATATAAAAAAAAATATAAAAAATGACATGCATAGAGCAAGAGATTCTAGGGGAAGGTTTATAGCTAAAGCCAAGAGTTTGATTTTCAAAACTCCATATTCTTCAAGGCATAGACCAGATTCACCACCATCTACCCCTAGCCTTAAGATTTTTGGAATTCAAGGAGCAGCTGAATTAGAGGATTCTCCTATACCACCTACTAAATCCCATTTAGAAAACAAAGAGACTCTCTCTCATCCTCCCTTGGTAGAAAAACTAGAGGACTCTAAGGACTCTAAAGAAACTATCATGGTAGAGGAAGTAATAGATGGAGGTAGAGGTAGAGGTAGAAGAGGAGGAAACAATGGAGACAACAATGGTGAAGGAAATAATGGTCGAAATAGGGAAGGAGACAACTTGTTTGGATTCCCTATAGTTGATGAGAAAACTCATACAACAATGAAAAATATCTCACCATCTGTCCTCCCTAACTTTTATGGATTGCGAAGTGAGGATCCTGAAACATTTTTGTTTGAGTTTGAAGTTGTGTGCCGAACCTATGACTATATGGAAGACTCTCAAAAACTCAAACTGTTTCCTTCAACTTTGAAGGGATCTGCTTTGAAATGGTTCATGGGATTGGCCACTCAATCTAGTAGGACTTGGAATGATATGAAACAAACATTTTTGGATAGATACTTGGACTATTGTATGCCCACCAATCACAAGGATGAGGTATTCAAAATGATGCAAAAAGAAGATGAAAATTTGGAAGACTTACTTGAAAGATTTCAATACAACTTGAAAAGGGCAAAGATGAGCAACTTAGATGATGAAACCTTGAAAGCCCTCATATTAAAAGCCATTAGAGATGAATGGATAGATATTTTAAACATGATGGGAAAAGGAGACATTTCTCAACTTCCACTTCGTGATATAACAGAACTATGTGTCCATCTCTCAAGAGGAAAATCTAAAACAGGAAAAGGGCCTAGGGATCCTTCTCTTATTAGGGCTAACAAATCTGCAACTGGATCAGTAAGTAGGGCATAGATTGGTAACATGCTTGATGAGTTCAAAACTGATATTTTAGGGAGCCTTAGTGAACAACTAGACACCCTTAAAATCTAAAACAAGCAGAAAGCAGAAATAGATGCTTTAGCCATCTTTTGTCCGAAATGTAGGAAGAAACATTCTTTAATGGAATGTCCCTTGGAAGCAAAATTTGTAGAAGCATGTATGATTTTCTCATAGAATCATGAGATGAAGGATTTTCCTTCAATTCCTGGACTCAAAGTTGTTTTTCAAGAAGACCCAAATTCAGTAGAATCTCTCTGTTTTGTTGCAAGGAGACCTTGGCAGGGACAACAAACTCATATGAATTTTCAAACCCCACCAAGTTGGAATCCTTGGCAACAACCTTGGCCCCAACATCAAAATTCATATCAGCCATGGGTACAAGGGATGAAAAATCCTTATGGGAGATTTGCTCAATTTTATCAATATCCTCCATCTTTTCAAAATCAACAAGCTCCACAACTTCCAAACCCAAATCCACAACTTTCATTGCCATATCCACAACAACAACCTTCTCAACAAAATCCAAATCCTCAACTCATGCTCCCATACCAACAAAACACAAATCAACTTCCAGCTCAGCCATTGCCAAATCCTAACAATAAGAATCCTCAGAATACTTACATGGTAGAAGGACAACAATTTCCTACCTATATGATTGTTCCTCTCAACGATGTATAACTCAGATCTGGTAGAGTTTTAGAAAAACCTTCTATAGATATCCAAGAGCAAGATACCTCTGAGGAGGATTCTCTTCAAGTCAATAAGGGTTCTGAGGAAGCATCTCTTCAAAATCCAAGCATGCAAAAAGAAAAATAAAAGTTAACACCCACAACTCCTATAGTTGAGCAACCTGCATCTTCATCTACACCTCCTTTTCCTGAAAGACTACAAATTGACAAGGGGGTGAAAAAACAAATCTTGTTGCCTAACTATGACTTTCTAGATGAATTGAAGAATGTTTGTATCAATATTCCCTTGTTACAAGCCATTAGAGAGATTCCTATTCTAGCAAAAACCATAAAGGAGTTGAGTTTCAAAAGACCAGGAAGGAAACTAAAAGACACAAGAAGAATCCACCTGGTAGGAAAGATTGCAGATATTATGATGGGAAAAATTACCATGCAGAAGTATGTAGATCCATGAAGTCCAATTGTCAAGACACATATAAATGGGATAGAAATTCCAAACACATTGATTGACTTAGGGGATGCTATCAACATTATGAGTAGACAGACTATGGACCAGCTTAAACTTCCTAACCTTATTTTTACACCTACTTTACTGCAACTTGCAGATCGATCAATTATTAAACCAGATGGTGTATTAGAAGATATTTCAGTCTCCTTAGATTCTTGGGAATATCAGGTAGATTTTATGATTTTGACTCCCAAGAGTAATCTAGGAGGGCACCCACTTATCTTAGGAAGACCTTGGCTAGCCACAGCTGATGCTTTTATTAGTTGTAGATCTGGGGACATGTACATTTCTAATGGTAATTCAACAAAGAAATTCAATTTGTATCCTCCAGCAAAAGCAATCACAGAAGTAGGAGACAATGAATGGGTTGATGATGAGGACACTATACAACTTGTCTTTACCATTTCTGAAATCAGTGAGGATAGTCAAATTCTGAACACATTAGAAAATTTTGAGACATCTTCAGAATATGACCCCACACAATTTCAGTTGGAATCTGACATAGAATATTTATCATCAATACAAATGTCTCTTTACTCTATGGAAGAATTTGGTAGTTCTACTATTGAGATTTTTCCAGGAAAAACATTGAATATCAACAAACATTTGGAAAAGTCACAACAAGAAGAACTAACCAAAATCTTGCAAAAAAATTCTACTGCATTTGCATGGGAGTATATTGACATGAAAGGTATTGATCCTAAGACTTGCATCCATCACATCTATATTGAGAAAAACAGTAGACCAATCAGACAACCTCAAAGAAGGATGAATCCAAATCTTAGGGAGATAGTGAAAGAAGAGCTCCTAAAACTTCTCAATGTAAACTTCATTTATCCAATTTCCAGATAGTCGATGGGTTTCTCCTTTGGTTATAGTACCTAAAAAGAATGGTAAATGGAGGGTATGCATTGATTATAGGGAATTGAACAAAGCAAATTTGAATGATCACTTTCCTTTGCCTTTTATCGATAAGGTATTAGACACATTAGCAGGTAAAAAGTACTTTTCATTTTTGGATGGTTTTAGTGGCTATAATCAAATTCAGGTAGCACCTGAAGATCAAGATAAGACCACATTTACTTGTCCATGGAGAACTTTTGCCTACCGAGTGCTTCCTTTTGGGTTATGTAATGCACCCGCAACATTCCAAAGAGCAGTACTAGGAATTTTTTCTGATCTAATCCATGATTGTGTAGAGGTTTATATGGATGATTTTACAGTTTATGGTAATTCATTTGAAGAGGTATTAGAAAATTTGGAAAAAGTTCTTATAAGATGTAAAGAAACAAACCTTTCATTAAGCCATGAAAAATTCTTTATGATGTTTACTGAAGGGATTGTTTTAGGACATCATATTTCAAGTGATGGGATTAAGGTTGATAGATCAAAAGTTGAAGTCATCTCCAAGTTGCCTATTCCAAATTGTCAAAGAGATGTTAGAAGTTTTCTGGGATTTACTGGTTACTATAGAAGATTTATAGAAAACTTCACTAAAATAGAATCTCCACTCTTTAAATTGCTTACAAAAGACTGTGAATTTAAATGGGATCTTGATTGTCAATCAGCTTTTGAAACTTTGAAAACAAGAATATCTGAAGCACCTATCTTGAGAGGACCAAATTGGAAACTCCCTTTCCATATTTCTATGGATGCTTCAGATACAGCTCTAGGAGCTGTGTTGGGTCAAAAATATTTAGTTCCTTATGCCATTTATTATACCGGTAAAAATTTGACTCCCACAGAGTTGAACTATACTGTGACTGAAAAAGAGTTTTTAGCTGTTGTTCATGCAATTAATAAGTTTAGACATTACATAACAGGCTATGAAACTTTTATTCATACTGACCATTCTACAATTAGATATTTAATGAACAAACCTGTTACTAATGGCAGAGAGACAAGATGGATTTTACTTTTGCAAGAATTCAATATTACTGTGTTGGATAGACCAGGAAAACATAATACAGTAGCTGATTTCTTGTCTAGGATTCAGAATACTAAAGAAGATTCTCCTGTAGAGGATAAGTTTCCTGATGAATACTTGTTTGCGGTAACTATTAAAACTCCTTGGTATGCAGATATTGCTAACTATTTGGTTACAGGGAAACTACCTTCACATTTATTTCCAAGTGAAAAACGAAAAATTATTCAGGAGAGTTCAAAATATTCATGGATTTCTAACGAATTGTTTAAAACGGGGCCAAATCTTGTGATCAGAAGATGTGTCAGGGAAGATGAAATGCCTGATATTCTTAAGGCATGTCATGATGAACCATGCGGCGGACACTTTGCAGCCAAAAGGACGGCCTATAAAATCCTCTCTTTAGGATATTATTGGCCTTCCCTCTTCAAAGATGCAAAACAATATGTCAAAAGGTGTGACAGCTGCCAAAGAGTAGGGAAACCTACCCTTTCAAGTGAAATGCCATTGCAAACACAGGTACTCATTGAACCCTTTGAAAAATGGGCTTTAGATTTCATTGGACCTATTAATCCACCATCCAAGAAAAAGAAGTATATATTGGTTTGTACTGATTATGTTACTAAATGGGTAGAAGCCAAAGCATTAGTATCTGCTACTGAAAATTTAGTTGTTCATTTTCTTTATGAGGATATTTTTACTCGCTTTGGTGTTCCAAGAGAAATTGTGACAGATCAAGGAAGCCAATTCGCATCCAAATTGGTGGAGAAGTTGATGGAAGAATATAAAATCAAGCACAGAAGATCTAATCCTTACCATCCGCAAGCAAATGGTCAAGTGGAGTCTACAAACAAAGTTCTTGAAAGTATCATCACCAAAACTGTTCATCTACATAGAAGAGATTGGGCAGAAAGGCTTCCTGAAGCCTTGTGGGCCTACAGAACTACATGGAGAAATACAACAGGACATTCTACCTATGAACTTGTTTATGGGAAAGAAGTCTTGCTCCCCATTGAGTTCCAAGTCAAGACCTTCAAGATAGTAGTTCAGTTGGGGATGGACTTATCAGAAGCCCAAAAGCATAGAATGGAGCAATTGAATGAGCTAGATGAGATCAGACAAGAAGCAATTTTAAGAACTGATCTAGTTCAATATCAAAGAGCTAAATGGCATGACAAGTACATCAAAGAGAAGAAGTTTCAAGAAGGAGATTGGGCATTGTTAGTTGATTCTAAGTTTAAAGATTTTCAAGGAAAATTTCAGACTCATTGGCTTGGGCCATATGAGATTGACAAGATATTTAGCAATGGAGTGGTAAGAATCAAGACCATTGATGAGTTTCAAACTCCTCTTATTGTGAATGGCCATAGATTGAAAGTTTATCATAAGCCACTCTCAAAAGAGGATTTTGTCAAATTGTTTCAAGAAAGTTCTGCAATCACGCTGGTACAGAAGAATTCTTCTTCTCCACCACCCTAGCTTTTTTTCTTTTCAGTTAAAAAAAAAGAAAAATGGTATAAGCCTGAAAACCAATCACTGATTGGCAGTCTTATATAGAAAATATAGGGTGAAAATCAGGAACACCTGACACTCTATATTTTCCAAAAAAAAATCTCTCTTTCGTTTCACAAATTTTGTGACCATTCACTCCATTCCATTCCACTTCATTCCATTTCATTTCACTTCATTTCACTCCATTCCATTTCATTTTATCTATTTCATTCCATTTCATCAATAAAAATCTTTTTCATGACCATTTCCATCTGGTCATTTGTCATCTGTTCATCTCCATTCATTCAAGTAATAGCTGTGTCAGTTTCCGCAGCTGACATCTGTTTCCGTAGCTGACTCCAGTTTCCGCAGTCAGAAGCAGATTCCACAGCTACTACTCTGTTTTCAAAAGAATGTACAGTCAGATGTTATTTCCATAATCATGAAATAAAATGCAGGTGAGAGGATAAAAAATGAAAATATGGAGCATTCAAGACACCAATAAAGAGCAACTAGTTGAAGACCAAGGAAAAGGCAAAGATTCCAAAGGTATGAATAAAATTTATTTCAAATAGCATTGAAAAACACATTTTTATATAGTTCTGAACCATAAGCTCCATCCATTATGTGCAATGATTATATTGACAATTCCGTAAACTTTCACAATCTCCATATTACCCTCTCGCATTCATTCTCAAACGGTTCCATCATTAAACCCCCGATCTTCACTCATGTTCCAATATCCCACCTGTGATAATGAGACGTATTTGATTTGACCACGGACTCTTACAGCCGCATAAATCCATAACTGTTGTTGAAACGTGCTCATATTTATTGTGCAACCACCAAAATTCAAAACGCTGCCGGATGTGTTATACTCTGTTAATCTCTCTGTCGTGTCTCTGCCGTGCTTACGAAACCCCACTCTGTTCTGTCTCACTCCATTTCGTTCATTGTGCTCATTCCCATTCTCTGATATTTACCCACAGTCATTGCGCTTATCTCTGTGCATTCAGCCGCTCTATTTCCATTTGAACCCTCACGCAGGCAAATTTGTGAAGAGCAGAAAGAAAAAATGGGTAAATTGCTAAGAGCAGAACCAGAAGGACCTAAGTTTATGGAGGGATATCCGCAAGTAAGAGATATATTGAAGAAAGGAAATTGGCTGCGGTTTATCCAGAAATTCAGAGGTTATCATAAAGAAGTCACGAAGGCATTCGCAAGGTCGTTTGATGGCTTGGAAGTAGAGATTGGAGACCTTAAGTTTGCGGTCAATGAAGCATCTATAGCAACAGCCACGGAACTTCTTCAAGAGGGTGAGCGTTGGTTTAAAAATAAAAGCATCAGTGATGAAGCATGGAGAACAATTTTACGAAACCAAGGTATGGACATAACTGTTTTTAAAAGAGGAATTCTTGTGCATGCATTGAAAGAGGAATGGGCTACTTTGCTGCTAGTTGTTCAGAAATTCATTACATGTGAAGGCCGTTTTGGGTCCATGTATATGTACCATACCAGGTTACTGATTAATTTTCTAGATAATCAAACTCTCAATCTCCCATATTTTCTATTCAATAGTTTGAAGAAAATGTCCGTGACTGTTCAGAAACATTTAGGAGATGTAGAACCCCATCTATATCACCACGGCCTTGTAAAAATTTTGATTGAAAAGGAATTAAAGGAAAAGAAAGACACATGGGAACAATTTCTGGTTAGAAATTTCTTTGAGGAACCTCAGGAAATTCCTGAAGGTAGTACAACAAGAAGGAGTAGAAGAAAAAGAATAAATGATAAAACCCAAATTACTCCTACTCAAGAAATTCCTGAAGGTAGCACAGCAAGAAGAAGTAGGAGAAAAAGAACAATTGATGAAATTCAAAATACTCCTACTACTACAATTAAAAGAACTGATAGGGAAGAGAGACTGTCAAAGAGGAAGAAGAAAGAAATCAAGGGTAAGAAGCCAATAACACCAAAAGAGAGAAAAACTATTGAGGCTATACATAAAACCCCTTCTTCTGAAGAAGAAGATAATCAAGTGTTATCTGAAAGACTAGTTTATCTTCAAAAACAGTCCTCTATGGCCAAGAAGACAGAGAAAGGAAAACAAAAACAAAAGGATAGTGTACCACAGTGTGTGAGAAGAAGTAGCAGACTTAAGGGGAAATTGAGGAAAATGCAAATAAAGGGTCCTCATTTCATTGATTTAGGAGACGAAACATCTGAACAGTCCCTAGCTGACCATAGTCCATCTCAGTCAGTTAGTGAACTTGGTTCATTTCATTCCCAGTCAGAAATTGAACATACTCCATCCTATTCTCAGCAAGATGTTGATGTAAGCCCTTCTCAGCCAGATTTTGAAGATAACTCTCCTTCACGACATTTTGGGGACAACCCAATAAAAATGACACTTGAAATAGACCCCAAGCAGCAGGAAGTATATGACTATATAGAATCTTTGGAAAAGGTAGCTACAGGTCCAAGTACTTCATCCATTCAGCCTCATACAGTACAGGATGATTTAGTCCAATCACTAAAACATGAAATTTTTGAGCTAGAGCTTTTAAATAGGCACATCAAAAATGAAAATGAGACATTGAAAGAACAAGGCAAACTGGACAAAATCATCCATGATAATACCATGCTACATTTGGGAATATGGCAGAAGAAGAACAAGAAATTGAAAAGGAAATGCCAGAAGTTGAGCAGAGCACTGGTTAATATCAAATTTAGGTGCTTAATGAAGAAACCCAGAATGTTGGCAGCACCAAGGAAGAGGAGGAGAGGATTGGATGTGCTGGCTGAAGTGTCAAGGCACATAAACTAAGGAAGGAATATCAAAATTTTGGTTGCATGAGGACATGCAACACCTTCACAGTGGGGGTATGTTGAGTCTCAATTCTGCATCTTTTCCATACACTTTTCTATACCTTTTTCACTCACTTGAACCTCCCAAGTTGTCAATATCATTGTATGTTAATTGCAAAAGAGTATCTAACATGGTTTTTAACTATATTTTTGTGTCTGCTGTTTGATTTAGATTTTGTTCATTTAGCTGCGAAATCTTGCCACTTTCCGCAGCTGCTGCAACTTTCTGCAGCTATTTTGTGAAACTCTATGTTACAGGTGTCTACAGGAAAAACGGGTCACATGGGCAAGTCAGAAATGATGTGGACATGGTTCGTGTCCTATTGGTTCGAGCAAACTCATCTAAAGAAGCTGCGGTCAAAGGCGTCCACATGGAAGTCAACCATAGAGTCTCACGGTGACAGGACTCTGTTCCGTGTGACGTGAAGGTTCATATGGCCGTTTCTGAGTTGCGGAGGACAAGTCGACATCTGTACATGGATCCATAGCCAAATTCAAGCATCCACTTCTCATAGATTTACTTTCCAACACGGCCATGATCCTAGATCCGTGGACGTAATGGTCTACGTGTTCTCCACCAGCATAAACTTTAGCAGATAGTTATATTTCTTTTGTTATATATAACGCGTTTGCATACGCATATAGAGTAGGTTGATGTTAGTCTCTGTTATCTTTTATTAGTCTGCTCTGTAATGTAATTAGGCTGCCTTTGAGCCGTAATACTACCTTACTGTTATGACTACATTTTAATATAAGAAGACTCTGTTTTCCAACTTAATTCGTACTTGAAGATTGTTGCCAAGGCTGGTGTAGAGGGCCCCTGCTCAGCTAAGGTTTTGTGCATTAGTGTATAGTTCTTGTTTTATTTCTTTAAATTTCATTGTGCCATAATCCATTACCATGTTTATACATTGCATTTTTCATGATACATATGCTTCATTTTTGTTTATAAACTTTCATGCTTTCCATTTCACTTCTGTCTTTCATGTTTTATGTTATTAATCACTGATCAGTGTTCTTGTTTCAGGTTATAGATAGGCAGCTTGGGCATTTTCATAGCTTTTTGAATAATGACATGGGATTAACATTGTTCTGCTGCTAATTTGTTTTTCTTAGTTTATGTTTAATTTCAGCACTGCTTTGTTTAATTCAGTTTTGCTCATTTGCTTCAGTAGTTAAATTTAGATATATTAAACTGCTCATAACATCTTCAGTTGCCTCCGAAAGCCACAGCTGGACTGATGGTGAGGGATTGTATTATGAAATGTGTAGTTTAGTATTAGTTTCCTTTCTACAAATTTAGATATATTAAACTGCTCATAACATCTTTAGTTGCCTCCGAAAGCCACAGCTGGACTGATGGTGAGGGATTGTATTATGAAATGTGTAGTTTGGTATTAGTTTCCTTTCTGCAAGTTAGAAATATTAAATTGTGCATGACATCTTCGGTTACCTCCGAAAGCCACAGCTGGACTGATGGTGAGGGATTGAATTATGAATGTGTGGTTTGATATTAGTTTACTTTCTGCAAGTTAGATATCAGTTACTCAAGTTGTTTATGGTTACTTCCGAAAATCATAGCTGGACTAATGATGAGGGACCAGAAGACAAGTTGATGTAATTTGATTTAGATTTACTTTATTGCAACTTTTGGATTTCTTTCAGCATAGTTTCTTTTGTGTTTAGACAGCAGCAAGAATAGTTTGGTTTCATGCTCACTAGTTCACTGTTTTGATTCATTAGACTAGCAACATCTTTTCATTTCAGCAGCGCATTTTCATTTCCTTTCAAGTTTTGTCATTGTAATTTTCAAATTCCTTTTTAAGTTTCAAGTTGGTAAATAATTATAGAGGATATCATTTCCTTGAACAAACATAACCATACTTGTTTTCATTTTAGAATTTCCATTTCATCTTAGAAAACAAAAAACGACAAAAAGTTAAGAAATAAGTTATCTTGCACATATAGTGCGCTGCACTTCATCAGCTTACGAATCCCGGATTGACAAATTAAATGCATCAATTTAGGACACACTAAATTGACCAACACCTCTCCATCCAAGGATTGGAAAAAATGCCCTAGCACCACATCTAAGTGCTCTACATTCACATTCTCAGCAAAGGCATAGAAGTTTTCAGTATGTCCCTGGAAGAAGTACTATCTAGTGAAACAAGGCAAGAGATTTAGATAATATTATGGCATATCATTCAGTACTTGAGGTAGATCCAATGGATCATATTTATTGAGGAGGAAACCAGGTACAACCATGAGGGGCAGTGAGGGCAATTTATGGGGATGATTTGGTTGTGGTATAACAGGTATATGCTGAGTAGAGGTTTGGATATTTATCTGTAGAGAGATTTGGAGTGCTATAAATTATTTCATTCTTCAGCCTCTAGAGTAGGGTGCAAGGGAGGAAGAGAAGTATTAGCAGATTCAACGTCCTCTTTTATGGTTGAACTAGCTAAAGCAAAGGTTTCCGCAGGATACTCAAGTACACGGGCTATGGATCCAGGACCATAAATGTCATCTTTATGAGATGAGGAAGGCAAATATTCTAGAGAAAAGGAGGGTAGGTCATCCTGGCTGGGTTGCTTCTCCTTCTAGATTCTCTTAAATATGATCTTTCCGGGATCGGATACAGAAGGGGTTCTCTGCTGAGAAGTATCTGATTGAGTATGAGGACTTGTCTAAGCCAAGATTACACTTGATTTAAACTTTGATAAAAGTGGGGTCTCCAAGGTGAGGGCTATGCAACTCTCAAACCTTCGTGCTCACTTGATTGAAGGGTGAATATAATGTTGTACCCTAGGGAAAATATTTTCACATTCGTATCCCCGACAATGGCACCAAAAAGACGTTGTAACTCCTAGAGACAACCTTCAGTTGCAAAATACAAGTGCCTAGGACATCTTAAAATAAGAGGTTAAATGTAGAAAATTGTATAGATGCCTATGACAGAGTATAAATCAAGGGAAATAATAGTCTTGGTGGTTCAGGAATGGAGAAGATATTGGATTCTAATTAATGTGAACTACCCTATACTGAAAGAGGGCTTAAGAGGGTGAATGGTTGGATGGCTTCCAAATGCTCCAAGTATGAAACAATGAGTAGAGGATTTTGAATTATGTAGAGATGTTGAGGAAGAAGCAAGGAAGCATCCACAAAATACATGTTTAAAATCCTTAAGAAACTGTCTCCCATAAACTCAGAAGAAGCGGGTGCAAGTGAAATGTGACTAACAGTAGAGATTTGTGGAGTGAAAATTAAGGAAGTGCAGCAAATTTAATACATGAGTGTTGTTCATAAACAAATTCATGAATAAAAATTCCTACTGCTGGTAGCTACATTACAGAAATCATCAAAGCTGCAACACATGAAATATGGTTATACATAAATAGGAGATTGCAAATAAATAAGAGAAAACAGATACATACTACTCATTGCCCCATCCAGAATCCAAATAAACAATGATGTATCATGTTAAGTTCAAAAAAAATCTCCCAAAAATGTATCTTAGAGCATAAAGAGCACAGTTTCACATAACTGCAACAAAATCTCTCCAAAATTCAGAACCTTTCTTTCATCTTAGAACTCACTACATATATAGTTCTTGTTCAGGGTTTAAGATCGAATATTCTTTCATGATCGAACCACACATGTGAAAACCAAAATATCCTAACAATGTTAGGTCCCTATATTACTAGTATAGTCCCTTATTGTTATTAGTGTAACCCCCATATTGTTATTATTGTACCCCTATAACCCCCATATTTTTATTATTGTGCCCTTAAATTATTATTGTTAGGTTGGCTAGGATTACATTGTGGCCCCACTAGGATTACATTATGGCCTCATGGACTCCTATATATAGAAAGGAGGTTTTGTAATTTGTATCATCCAAGAATTGTTCATTCATGTAATGTATTAGAGGTTGCCCCCTCGAAGTGGCTTATTTCTAAGGCGTTGATATCTCTTTTCTTCTATTTTTGGAGCTAGTTTCTCAACATTTGGTATCAGAGCTTTGGATTCTAGGGTTTCGCTGCTCCAAACAGGTCATTATGGCATTTTTGCTATAATTTTTTTCTATGAAGTTTAAGAAGCTAAAATTTTTAGGGTGCGAAGCCAAAATCCTGAGGAACATCTTCGAAAAATTTCAAAGATTGGTTCGCAATATTTTCAGAGATATGATCTGTGGAAGTTATGTCTTTTTGCAAGATCCTAAACTTAATATAAATAGGTCATCGTGGCATTTGCGTTATAAATTTTTTTCTACGAAGGTTCAAAATATGAAATTTTTAAGGCGTGAACTTGATATCCTGAGGAAACTCGATGCAAAATTCAGAGCTTGGTTCGCACTATTTTCGGAGATATGATCTATGGAAGGTAGTGCTTTTTCACGCTCCTGAGTTTCATCTCAAAGAGGTGATCATGGGAAAATATCCATAACTCTCTCTCTGAGCATCGGATTGGAGTGTCATAAAAAGTGGTCTCAATTACACAGACTTTAGTTTCTTTGCTATCAATTTCAGAGCTAAAAGACAAAATAGTGACACGTGTCAAGTCGTACAAGTTCGCTCTACTGAACCAGTCCATAATTAGTTCATTGTGGGAGATTGGACATAAATTTTCCTTGGAGAATCCAAATGAAGTCAGACCTGTGGCATTCGAAAGATAATTCATAAGGCTACCTCAGTTCCAAATTTCAGATATTGAAGAGCCGAAATCACAGAGACAATCCAATTTCAATATCGAGCTCCTCAAAAGCAAGAAAAAGGTGTGTATTGTTTTTCTGAATTGCATAAGTCTTGTTCGAAGAATTAATTTGAATTGATTCCAAGAGCATATTATAGAATAGATATCAGTATTGGGTTCTAAAATATGCCCTATAAAAATAATTCAACATCCATTAAGCCTTCAGGAGGCTCTACTATTACTCATGAAGATGAAGAATTGCAACATGATCTATCAAAATTACAAGAGCAAGTGCACCAAATTTTTCTCTCACAAAGAGAAATAAAAAGTGAAATGGAAGTTTTGAAGAAAGGCATAGAAGTGAAGATGGATGGTTTGAAGAATAATATGGATGGTTTGAAGAAAGGCATGGAATCTAAGATAGATGGCATGGAAACTGGCATGGAATCTAAGATGGATGACATGGAAGCTAAGATTGATGAAAAAATGAAAGACAACATGGAAAACATGAAGAATGATCTAAAAGAAGACATGGAAGGTTTGACAAAGTTGATACAAGAAATGTTTCCTAATGGTGAAAAGATAGTAGAGGAAACTCATGATGAGAACAAAATGAATGTTAATCGTGACTTCATAAACTTTAATGTTGGCGGGAAGAACCACCATATTCCAAAAATGGATATGAGGAAGTTTGATGGAAAGGATCCTGTAACATGGATACTATAGATGGAGCAATATTTTTATCTCCATAATGTCCAAAACACACAAAAGGTACGCATTGCAACTTTACATTTAGAACAAAATACATTTGTATGGTATCGATGGCTTTGCTCCTGTAAAAAAATTGTCACTTGGTCAATTTTTATAGAGGAAATGATAGAACATTACGAGGATACAAAGAGAAACACCTTCTTTAGCCAATTGATAAATCTCAAACAAAAGGGTTTATTGGGGGAGCACATTGAGGACTTCCAAAAATTGAATCTAAGGGTAACTGATATTCCAGAGGAACACATGATTGATCTCTTCATAGGTACTTTAAAGGATAACATCCAACATGAAGTTCACGTTTTGGAACTTGATTCATTGGAGAAGGCATTCATGTTGGCAAGAAAACTTGAATGTAAATTATGGCGACAATGAAGCCTGCCACTCACTTTATAAAGAAGGAAGTGTTGCTACACCTAGATTTCCACAACCTACAAGGTTGACAGCACAACAATTGGAATAAAAAAGAGCAAAAGGGCTTTGCTACAGTTGTGATAGAAAATACACTAAAGGTCATAAGTGTGCTGAGAAGAAATTATTTTTACATAGATTGTAAAGAGGAAGAAGAAAATGAACAAGAAGAGGATACACACTAGGAACCAGTCCTAGAAGAGGAAGAAATGAGTCCGACCATATCGCGTAATGCATTGGCAGGAATTACCGCTCCTCAAACTCTCAAGATAGAAGGATATATCAAGAAGAAAAAGGTAATAGTGTTAATTGATTTAGGTAGCACCCATAATTTTATTCATTGTAAGGTAGCCAAGAAATTAAATTGTTTCCTATACCCAGTACCAGAATGTCAAGTGATGGTTGCAAATGGTGGAACTATAAATTTCTCTGGAAAATGCCACAATATCAAGCTGACCATGGGGGAATATGTATTTAATAGTCCAATGCTTTCAATTCCTATGGGAGGTGCTGATGTACAATGGTTACAATCTTTGGGGATGGTAGCTTTAATTTTCAAGAACTTTTCTTGAATTTTTTTTCAGAAGGAAAGGAAGTCGAATTACGGGGTATTGCAGGGAAGCCGGGAAAGATAATAAGCTCTAATGTCATGAAAAAGCTTCTAAATAAATAACAACGAGGCGTAATTTCACAATTATGCTCACTAGAAGTTCCAACATCAAAATCATCTATTTATGCAGATCTCCAACAAGTCTTGGACAATCATTCCAAGGTGTTTGAAACTCCCAAAGGACTCCCACCTATTCGTGATCATGATCATGCTATTCATTTGATTCCAGGAAGTGTTCCTCCAAACATCCTGCCTTATAGATATCCTTACTTCCAAAAGAGTGAAATTGAACGCATGATTGCAGAAATGTTAGAGGCGGGTATAATTCAACCTAGTCAAAGTTCTTTCTCTGCTCCTGTAGTATTGGTACACAAGAAGGATGGATCATGGCGAATGTGTCCAGACTATAGGGAGCTCAATAAGCTCACCATTAAAGATAAATTTCCCATTCCTGTGATTGATGAATTATTGGATGAATTACATGGAGCAATTTATTTTACCAAGTTGGATCTTCGTTTAGGATATCATCAAATTAGAATGAAGACTGAAGATATTCCAAAAACAGAATTTTGAACTCATGAGGGTCATTATGAATTTTTGGTCATGCCCTTTTGCCTTACCAATGCACCTTCTACATTTCAAGGGTTGATGAATTCCATTTTCAAACACTTCCTTAGAAAATATGTGCTAGTATTTTTTGATGATATACTAATCTACAGCAGGTCCTGGAAGTATCATGTTGAACATGTTGACAGGGTGCTCAAACTATTGCAGGAGAAACAATTATATGCAAAAACATCCAAATGTTTCTTTAGAGTACAAGAGGTGGAATATCTGGGTCATATTGTATCTCACGAGGGTGTTAAGGTAGACTCCAACAAAATTAAAGCCATTAAGGAATGGAAAGTCCCCACAACCATAAATTAGTTGCGAGGATTTCTCGGGTTAACAGGGTATTATCGCAAGTTTGTTAAGAATTATGGGAGAATAGAAACACCTCTAACAACATTATTGAAGAAAGATGCATTTTCATGGACTCCTGAAACAACTAAGGCCTTTGAACATCTTAAAGAGGCAATGTGCCTAGCACTGGTCTTAGCTATGCCAGACTTCACAAAAACCTTTATTGTGAGATGTGATGCCTCAAGAAATGGAATTGGTGTTGTTTTAATGTAGGAAGGAAGACCCATTTGTTTTGAAAGTCATCCAATCAAAAAAAAGTATTTACAGAAACCTATTTATGAGAAGGAAATGTTAGCAATACTGCATGTACTAAAGAAATGGCGAACTTACCTAATGGGAAGACACTTTAAGGTAAAAAATGATCATTATAGTCTTAAACACTTTTTGGAACAAAGACTATCTTCAGAAGAGCAACAAAAATGGGTCACAAAGATGTTGGGTTATGACTTTGAAATAATCTACAAAAAAGGGAAACTTAATGTTGTTGCAGATGCACTCTCAAGAAAGAATGAAGAGGTGGAAGCATTTCTTTGTGCCATTTCTATTATCCAACTAGATTGGATAGCCGAATCAAGAGATGAATGGAAGAAGGACAAATAAGTATGGAATCTCATTCAAAATTTGCAGCAAGATCCTAGTACATCTGATACATTTAGTTGGAAAAATGATTCCTTATTGTACCAAGATCGCTTCTATCTTTGTAAGAATTCCCAACTAAAACAAAAGATTCTTTTGGAATTGCACACTTCTCCTTTAGGAGGACACTCAGGATTTTTAAAAACTTACCACAGGGTGAAGAAAGAATTTTTTTGGGATGGCCTTAAATCTGATATTCAAAAGTTTGTGGGGAAATGTTTGGTTTGCCAATAGAATAAAGTTGAGACAATTAATACCCTGGGACTTCTACAACCTTTATTCATTCCAATTCAAAGTTGCGAGGATATTTCAATGGATTTTATCACAGGTTTACCTAAGTCCGAAGGAAAGAGTGTCATCATGGTGGTAGTTGATAGAATTACCAAGTATGCACACTTTTGTGCATTATTTCATCCATTTAAAGCAAGTACAGTTACTACTACATTTATGGACACAATTCAAAAGCTACATTGAAACCCAAGGGTTATTTTCAACGACAGAGATCCCATTTTTACTGGAAATTTTTGGACGGAGTTATTTTCTTGTTTGGGTACTCAATTAGCTCATAGCTCATCTTATCATCCTCAATATGATGGTCAAACTGAGATAGTACATAAATGTTTGGAAGGATATCTTCGTTGTTTTGTATCTGATAAACAAACACAATGGGTCAAGTGGTTACCTCTCACTGAATGGTGGTATAACACTTCCTTCCATACTGCAGCAAAAATGACCCCATTTATGGCACTTTATGGATATCATCCACCATCAATCACATCATCTTTAAGGGAAAATTATAAGGTTCAAACAGTGGAAGATCACATCGAGCATCAACAAGAATTTCTCCAACTCTTAAAGGATAACCTGAATTTGGCACAAAATCAAATGAAACAACAGGCAAATCAACATCACAACAAGAACAGTTTTGATTTAGGAGATTTAGTATTTTTATGACTACAACCATACAAACAAATTTCCCTCAAGCAAGCTAAGAAGGATAATAAATTATCGCCAAAGTACTATGGTCCTTACAAGGTGTTGCAAAATATTGGTACTATGGCATACAAATTGGAGCTTCCTGCTTCTTCATGAGTGCATCCATTTTTCCATGTTTCATGCTTAAAGAAGGTTATAGGTGAAAATATTCAGTTCCAAACAATATTTCGAACTTGATGACAGGAAAAATCATATTGGAACCAAGAAGCGATCAAAAACAAGAACTCAGCACTGCCACACTGAGTGTTTCGAGTATCTCATGGTGGAAGAACTTACCCACTAAAGATTCCATAGGGGGATGAAATTTTATCTGAAGCCTGGCTTCTCAAGCGTTGAGGACAACACTTGTTTGAAGGAGAGGGGCATGTTAAGTCCCTATATTAATAGTGTAGCCCCTTATTATGTTAGTGTAGCCCCCCTTATTGTTATTATTGTACCCTTGTAACCCCCATATTGTTATGATTGTGCCCTTAAATTATTATTGTTAGGTCGGCTAGGATTACATTGTGACCCACTAGGGTTACATTATGGCCCCATGGACTCCTATATAGAGAAAGGAGGTTTTGTAAATTGGATCATCCAAGAATTGTTCATTTATGTAATGTATTGGAGGTTTCCCCCTCGAAGTGGCTTATTTATAAGGTGTTGATATCTCTTTTATTCTATTTTTGGATTCCAAAAAAAAAACTAGCAGAGCATGCATCAATCAATCATTCCTGTAACAGAAAAGTAAAACAAAATCAGGTGTAATCGGGATTTCACTAGGAAAACATCACTATCTAACAGTAAAAAGAAACAAAATAGTTAGCTATGGGGGAAAAAATTCGGAGATGAAGAATTAATAGAAGTGGCTGAAAGGCATGTGGTGTTTGGTCTTCATCATATTATTCCATCTCTTGCTATTTGACCTCACTCCTACAATTCTCATGATTTCCATATCGTTGTGGAATCCCATGATTTTGCCTTGCGTACCTCGCTCTTTATGGGATTTCTTGGACCAATGGATGTCTCATTGTGTTGTTGCCGAAAACTGTATTTTAATGCTAACACCAAAAATTGGAGACCGTATTTTCAGAGGGTGGTATGGATGGTTTGTGGTATTAGATGGGGGGGTGCGAAATCACTTTGGGCTGACATGTAGCACCGACGGCCATTTCCTAAACTAGACATTTCAGACCCCCTCCCCCAGTGTTATCTTTCAAAAGGTGAGGGGGGTGCCCCAATAGATCGTGAGCTATTCGATGCTTGATATGGAGCGGAGATGAGGGGAGGATGGCAGAAGCAATAATGGAGTTAGCGGGGCTCATTAACACTGAAAAGAGTGGAACAAAGACTATGGAAAGGTGTTGGTGACACGGACGGTTGGGTGGAATTTTGAGAGACCCTTATATGAAGTTTTATGTATTTGCAGTGGAAGGTAAGAGTTAATATTTGCGGGGAGTGATGTGTGTTGAGCGGGGGGATGAGTGATGTGGTAGGATGGAGGTGGGACTGCCCACGGATCGCAGAGCGCAAGATTTATCTGGGAACAACAGAAAGTAAAAGTTATATTCTGTGGGGAGCGATGTGCGGTGGCAGGAAGATGATGTGGCGAGGTGGAAGTGGGGTCGCCCGTAGATAGTAGAGCGCAAGTTTTATATGGGAGCAGTGGAAGGTAAGAGTTATATTCTACGAGGGGCGAAGTGCAATGAGAAGAGAGGTTAGAGGTGCGAAAAGGGGAATGGTAAGATTCTTTCCTCTTTTTACCATGGGTCACCTCTCGAACCACACTTGAAGTTTTGGGCCCTCATCTTTACTTGCTTCAGCTCTTCATTTGATTGATTCTCATGTTGCTTTATTCGTTCAAAATAACAACAAGCAAACAAGAACCATAGAAGATAGAGTTTGAATTAAAGGATTGTGAATCAAACTCTATAGTAGAAAATGAATTATCAGAAGAACCACATGTGTTGATATAAATGAGATTGGTTCAAAACAGAAGATAGCCATAATGTTATACTTCACCTTTTTTATGTTCAAAGTTTTCTTTGTTTATACTAATAATGATCGTAGAACTATGATAGAGATAGTGGACTTAGATCATAGTGATGAGCACCATCATTAGGTATATTTTAAGGGGTTCATGGTCACATTTTTAGCCTTTCTTAGTCTCTCTTTCTCACATTTAATTACATTATGGTCATATTTTTCTTAGTGTACGTGGTCAATTAAGGGTTGGCATACTTCAAATGCCTAATATGGTTTAAATGAAGGATAATCATGAAGATACACCATTTTTGCTAAATATTGTGAAATCAAAGCACCAATTAGACAAAAAGGAGTGATTATAGGGGGGTTGATCACCTCTTTAACTCCTAAAGGTAGCCAAGAGATCCTTGATATTCTCCTCCAACAACTCAAAATCAAAGGCATCCAAGCAACTGGAAGATAAAGGGAATTAATGCTCCACTTCTCTCGAAGTCCAAGGGGACAAATCACCTAATTTTTAGGGAGATGTTGGTAGCTACCCTTTAGGATAAATAGGGTAGAGCAAGAGCTCATCAGGATTCAACTTTTAGAGATAGCTAGAGTACTCGTAGCTCTTGTAATAGACATTTGTGAATTTCATGTGCTATGTAATGAGATTGTTTATGAAATAAAATGAGTATAAAATTCCTCCTTCACTGATTTAGTTTCAAAGAGTTGAGCTTGTGGGTTAGGGCCTAATCCATTGGCCTCAATCTCTCTTGTGTATCTATATTTACTTTCCATGCCATTATAGTTAGTTTATTTAATGTATTATAGCTAGTTTTCTTACATTTCATCTTGTTGCATTTAGTTTGATTCCATTTCATGTTATTGTAGTGAGGCTCTTATAGTTCATAGTACAGTAGCATATAAAACTCCAAAGCTATGTTTTAAAGCCTCCCTCTCTCACCTCTTTCATTGGAGCTTGAGGGGAGTAGATCTTCACCACAAGCCAAAAATTTTTCATTTTATGATCTCTTGGAAAGAATAGATAGGTTTCATTAGGGGAATTTTGAGGTCTAAAATGGGCCTCCTAAGAAAAATGTACAACAAAAATAAACTTTATAACAACCAATAGGATTCAAGATGATGATGTCAACCATGGGGGATGATTCACCATTTTTTAAATAAAAGGGTAAAAATATTAAAAAATAATAAAATAATAAAACTACTTTTTCAACTCGTATTTCAACTTATCTCCCAAAATTTTTACTCAATTTCGAGTGGGAGTACTCGTTGGATGAAAAATTCGATTACTCATCCAAGGAGATTCCTCATCCAAGGGAGTACCCATGTTGCATAAATTCGATGAAGACATACGACAAGAAAAATAGAAAAACAAAAACGTGATTGTAATCACGTTTTTTATGTATTTCTCATTTTTCGTATAGTAGGACCCATCGAAAGCATGCAGCATGGGTACTTCTTGGATGAGGAATTAAATTTCGCATCCAATGAGTACTCCCGCTCGAAATTTGAGTAAAAACTTTGGGAGATAAGTTGAAAATATGAGTTGAAAAAGTAGTTTTTTTCATTTTTCCCTCTAAAATTTGATGATGTCATCAAATCTTATTTGATTTTTTCCACTATTATTTTATAATTTCCTTAGGAGGCCCATTTTAGACCTCAAAATTCCCCTAATTCTTTATTTATTAGGAAAATGTTGTGAATGCTAAGTTAGTTTCTGGTTTCAAATGCATAGGTAGGTTTGCTTAAATTCAACTCATCATTTTCACCATTTTCATCATAGATTTGTTAATCATATATGCATGAAAATGTAGTTTTCTTGCAGGTTTGAGTAGAGCAGTAGAGGGGGACTCCACCAACATCCTTAGCTTCAGCTTCCACCCCTCACCAACAAAATTTCAACCAAGTCTCCTTCAACCCTATTTTTTGAGATCTTCACCACAAAATTGAGAGCCACCTTGGAGGTGAAAGATGAGCTTTGAAAGAACTTATGAGCTTGGCCAAACAGTTAGCTACCTTCCATCCACATACTTCCACCTTTCCTACCCATTTAATCACCATTTCTAGCCTCAAACTACCCTCGACCTGTTTCCTATAACATTTCAGGACATCCTGTAGCACTACAGGAAATCCTGTAACATATCCTGTAGTAGTGTCAGTTAACCACTTATTCAGCCGAAAACCTCTCTTAGACCTCACCTAGACCTATCACAACCTCCAAGACACCTTCAGCTATGAAACCATGAGTCTAAGACCTTCTTAAGCCACCTCAACGTCAAGTTTGTCTGCTACAAAAAAGAGTATTTAGAAGCATAATTAGCTCATTAATAAAAACTTTGTTAAGCATAGTACTCAAGAATTAAGTAGCTAAAGTTTAGTCATCCATTTGGGCCTACATGTGTGGTTAGATTAGTTTCCCTTTCTACCAGTTCAATTCAGCAATTTAATTTACGAATGCCACTTAGTTTAACTCGATTTATAATGCATTAGCCTAAATATGGATTTCATTTCTTGCTAATAGCTAGATGAGTATTTATTCTCTAACATAGTTATTTTATTTCTGATAGAGTAATGATAATGAGTTCTTTTCATTCTTAGGTTTCATTCAGAAGTGTGACAGACTTCATTCCCTATAAGAAACCCTATCAGTAGCACCCCTTGGAAGAACTGACAAGAGGATGGAATGAGTAGAATGCATCTGTTGTGTATATAGAACTATCACCTCCAAATTTGTATGAACCCTAGGTTCATAAAGTAAATTATAGTAGCCTCTCGAAGTTGCAGCACTCTTGGTGCAATATGAGGGCTCACCACTTCTTTTTGGCATCTTTGCTGTGGAGGTGTCTAAGTAGATGTTGTGATTATGTTTTAGCATTATTTTATGATTTTATTTTACATTCCATTCCAAAATATTGAAAAATACAAAAACAATTTGACTTTCATGCCTCATAGGAGTAGGGATAACCAAGGAATTTTTTTACCAAAAACCCCCACATCCCCACATAGTCACCCTTCACTCTTCTTTAGTGACCGTGAGGTTGCACACACCATAGGTGAGTCACTTGTAAACTTTGAATAACTTATTGGAGAAGAAAAGGAACTTTCTTCACCTATGAAAGTTGCTTCAACAATTCAAGCCATGGCTGGGATTGGGGCCAAATGAGCCTTCCCCATTAGAGAAATAGGTGGGGAAACTAGGATGAAGAACATTAGTCCCTTAGTCCTTCCAAATCTCCATGGAATTACCTCTAAGGTTCCTCACACCTTCATGTTCGAATTTTTTGTTTTCGTCAGGACATATGGCTATGGCTTAGATGACCAAAAGTTGAAACCCTTCCCATCCACCCTCAAAGATGTAGCCTTGCGCTGGTTCATGGGTTTTCTTGGGAAGAACATCACTACCTGGGCACATATGCAAGAATCCTTTAACAAAAAGTATAGGGAATACTATAGATCCACAAAAACTAAAGAGGAAATATTTAGGATGACTCTAGGACCTCATGAATTCATAGAAGATTATGAAGAAATATTCTAGCTAAAATATAAAAGAGCCAACTACAACCTTGATCCCAGATCACTTGAATTGGTACTTCTCCGAGGGATCATGGAAGAGGTGATAGAAATCCTTAATATTCTTTCAACAGGAGATATCTACTAGCTTCCTTATGAGGACATCAAAACTATCTTTAGGAACCACTCTAGGGAAGCTAGGAAGAAAGGTAGAGCTATCTAGAGCATGAACAACACCCCTTTCTCTTCCACCTCCATCAAGCATGAGAATAGAAATATTTTTGAGGAATTCAAAAGTGATATTTTGCACATCGTTTCTTTGCAAATGGACACAATGCAGATCAAGAGGAAGCACGAGGAATCAGAAAGCGCCTTTACTATATTCTACCCTAGATGTACTAGAAAACACCCTCGAAACAAATGTCCACTAAATGTCATAGAGTTTTTCTTAGTATTTGGAGAGAACCATGGCACAGATAGGTGTGCCTAATTACCTGGATTTAAAATTGTATATCAAGGTGGGGAAGTAAGACCCGAGTAATTCTGTTTCATAAATTAGAGAAGGCCTCAAGGGCCTCGGTCATATCAACAGGTTATGCAAGGTGATCCTTAGTCCTATTTTCATACCAATCAGAATGAACCTATGAAATATTGGTACAACTCCACTCCTCCATCATGGCCTACACCTCCTACTTGGCCTTACAACCCTCCATATCACCCTCAGCCTGTGAACCAACCATTCCAACAATATGTTAATCAACCACCTTAGTGGAGAAAACCATCATAGAGGTGGAGGCCCCAACATAATCAACCACCTGCTTTACTGTCTTCACCCCAACCTCAACCTCAACTCACCCATTTTTCTCCACCTAAGTTTCCTTAGATGTCTACACATCCCAATCTGAACCCGAACAACAAACAGGCATAATAGTTTTACAGTGGAGAGACATCCTATCCAGCTTATGTTATGGAGATACATGAGATCAATCCCAGGTCCGGAAGGGTAATCACAGAAAATCACCCTCGATCTCGACCTGTAGAGGTTGAGGACGAAAAATAATAGAGTAACACTCAGATCCAATGACCTCCTTTTCCTGAGCACTTAGTCCACTCTAGTCAGCACACCCTAGAGGAGACTGAATTTTTGGGAGAACTGAAATTTTTTTGTGTGAAAATACCCCTTCTCGAGGCCATTAAGGATGTTCCTATTTACAATAGACTCATCAAGGAAAAGTTCTTTAAGAAACCTAGGAGAAAGAAGAAATAATTAGAGGAATTTTGAGGTCTAAAATGGGCCTCCTAAGGAAATTATAAAATAATAGTGGAAATAATAAAATAATATTTGATTACATCATCAAATTTTAGAGGGGAAAAAGAAAAAACTAATTTTTCAACTCGTATTTTGAACTTATCTCCCTAAGGTTTTATTCAAATTTCGAGTGGGGAATACTCATTGGATGAAAAATTTAATTTCCCATCCAAGTAGTACCCATGTTGCATAGTTTTGATGGACTATACTACATGAAAAATGAGAAATACATGAAAATCGTGATTGCAATCACACTTTTTCATATATTTCTAATTTTTCATGTAGCAGTGTCCATCAAAAGTATGCAACATGGGTACTCCTTTCATGAGGAATTAAATTTTTCATCTAACGTTTACTCTCGCTTGAAATGTGAGTAAAAACTTAGGGAGATAAGTTTAAAATATGAGTTGAAAATGTAGTTTTATTATTTTTTATTTTTTACTCCAAAAATGGTGAATCATCCTCCATGGTTGACATCATCAGCTTGCATCCTATTGGTGCTGATAAATTTTATTTTGGTTGTAAATTTTTCTTAGGAGGCCCATTTTAGACCTCAAAATTCCCCTAATGATACCCCCACCATAAATATAGTGGGACAATTGTCTGACTTAACGTTGGGAAGGGTGGTATTCCTGAAGTACCTGGGCCTTGGTAGTCTAATAGTAGATGTACACATCGATGGTGACATGTTCCTCAATACAATGATTTATATCAGGGCTACCATCAATGTAATGGCCAAGGAAACTATGCTTAAACTCAACCTCCAAGGGACTTTGAGGAAAACCACAATTGTTATACAACTTGCAAACCAGTCAACAGTAGCTCCGGAAGGAATTTTTGAGGATGTTATGGTTTCAATCAACTCTTAGTATTACCTTACAGATTTCCTGGTCCTCCAGCCAAAAACCAATTTTAATGTATATCCTGTCATTTTAGGAAGACCTTAGTTAGCCATTGTCGATGTTTATATCAGTTGTCGGGATGAAAACATGACTATAAAGAATGGGCACTTGTCTAAAAAAATAGTGTTATATCCTCCTACCCATCCTTCCATTGAACATGACCTACCTTTGTGGTTGAAAGATGAAGAAGAATAATATGAAGTATACAAGACCATGCCCTACCCCATTTGTACCATAGATGTTATTCTTAGAAGGGGGCAACCTGATGAGGATGAGATTATCAATCACATCATTCAAAATGAGCCCCTCAATGACAGCCCACTTGATAACCTGTTCAAAGAGTCTGAAAGCCACACTTGGATGGAGTTGCGCTCAATTTATTCAAACTCTAAAACCAACAAGGTTGTGTAATTTGACCCATCAAAATCTCTGAAAGTTAACTCATCCCTCTCAACCAAGGAAGAAGAGTAGCTCTTGAAAGAAAAACTTGATGCATTTTATTGGGACTAGAAATACATGAAATGGGTGCATGCCTCAGTGTGCACACAACATATCTACATTAAAGAAGGATAAAATCCTATGCTTCAACCCCAAAGGAGGATGAAACCATCTCTAAAGGATACAGTGAAGGAAAACTACAAAAATTATTGGATTCAGGTTTCATCTATCCCATATCATACAATGAGTGGGCGTCTCCACTTTTCCTAGTCCAAAAAATAATGGAAAATGGAAAATATTTTCTCAGTACCGAGAAATAAACAAAGCTAATAAGAAGGACCATTTCCCATTTCCCTTTATATATCAAGTCCTGATGGCCTTGTAGGGAAGAAGTTATTTTCTTTCCTAGATGGGTTCTGTGAGTATAACCAGATCCAAATTATCCCTGAGGACTAGGAAAAGACTACATTCACATGTCCTTGGGGCACCTTCTCTTATAGATTCCTTCCCTTAGGGTTGTGCAATGCCCCAACTACTTTCCAAACAAAATTCTTGATCATTTTTTCTAAACTAGTCCATGACTTTGTCCAAATCTACATGGACTATTGCACACCTTATGGGGATGATTTCCAATAAACTCTATCCAATTTTGGAAAAATGATGAGAAGGTGCATTGAAATGCATCTCTCCCTTAGTTTGGAAAAGTGTGAATTCTTAAAAAGAGTAGGAATAGTCCTGGGCCACTCAATATCATAAGCAAGAATATAGGTAGACTCGAACAAAATCACCATTATAAAAAGGATAAATGTTCCTCAAAAAAGGAGAGATTCAAAAAGTTTCCTACATTTGGTTGTCTATTAAAAAGAGGTTCACTAAATCTTTCAGAAATTTGGCTTCACCATTGTTTGGATTATTGGTGAAATATTTTGAGTTTTTCTATTTCATTCTCTGTCAAGGATCTTTTGAGCTCATTGAGGAAAAGCTGACTACTAACCGCATACTCTGAGGTCCAAAATGGGCTCTTCATTTCCCCATCCCCACAGATGCATAAAACAATGCTTTGTGATAGCTTTGGGGTTGTTAGAAGACAAATTAACCTATGCCATCTATTTTATTAGCAAGAATCTGTCCAAAGTTGAACTTAACTATAATATCACAGAAAAGGAGCTTTTAGCCATTGTCCATTCCTTAAAAAAATTTAGGCATTATATTACTAGTTATCAGACCTTTGTAAATACTGACCATGTATTCATCAAGTCCTTAATGAATAAACCTTATGTTAATTCTATAATAATTATAAGGTTGTTGTTATTACAATGGTTTGAATTAAAAATTGATGATAAAACAGGAAAGGAGAATGTCATAGTAGATTTCCTATCTAGACTAACTCTACCTATAGATAGGGAAGAGATGGTGGATGATTAGCTTCTGGATGAAAACCTATTTTCTATCTCAACACTTTGTCCTTGGTTTTTGACATAGCTAACTACTTGGTTGTTGAAAATTTCCCTCCAAACCTTTCATCAAGGGAGAAGAGCAATATTATTAGGAAAAACACCCCTTTCACTTGGATTGGTGGAAATCTCTTCGCATTGGGTCCTGACCAAATTTTTAGAAGACATGTGAGGGAGGAAGAGGTTTTTTACATCCTCTCGAAATGTCATGATGGTTCTTGTGTAGGCCACGTTGCTACAAAAAGGAGATCCTTAAAATATTTGTAGGAATTTTACTATTGTCCTACCCTCCACGAAGATTTCAGGAGATACACCAGTATATGTACCAGTGCAAAAGCATGGGGAGACCTACACCGAAGGATGAAATTCCTTTGCACCCTCAGGTGGCTCTAGAGCCATTTGAAAAATGGGGCATGGACTTCATTGGACCATTGATCCACCATCTAGGCAAAATATCTAGGTATATCATAGTCTGCACTGACAACTTGACCAAGTGGGCTGAAACAAGGGTTGTAAAGGTAGCAAGACATGAGAAGGTAGCTGAGTTTCTAAGAGAGGATGTTTTATACAAGTTTGGATACCGCAGATAGGTAGTCACAGATCATTCAAAATGGGGCTCAATTTACATCTCATCTCATTCAAAACCTCCTGAGGTGGCACAAGATAAAGCACAAGACTTCCATTGCCTATCATATTCAAGAAAATAGCCAGGTCGAAGTGAAAAATAGAGCCTTGTAGAATATCCTCACCAAGGTTGTGAGCAACAAAATAAAATATTGGGCACATAGATAGGTGGAAGCCACTTGGGCTTAAAATACCCCTTGGATGAAAACCACAACATTTACTCCTGATGATTTATTTTATGGGAAGAAAGCTCTACATTCCATTGAGTTTATGTAAAACACCTTAAAAATGGTAGCTAAGTTAGATTTGGACATCAAAAAGGCCCAAAAATAATTTTTTTTGCAGTTAAATGGTTTGGATGAGTTCAGAATGCAGGCCCTCCTTCAAACAAAGGTAATTAAACCGCAAAGGAAGGTTTGGCATGACAAACACATTAAAGACAAGGCATTTCAAGAAGGAGATTGGGCACTACTCTATGACTCTAGGTTCAAGGATTTGAAAGGAAAAGTAATGAAAAGATGGTTGGGACATTACCAAGTGGAAAATTTCTATGACAATGGAGTTTTTTAGATCAGAACCATAGATGAGGATGGGATCTCACTGCTTGTCAATGGTTACCGGTGCAAAGTGTAAAAGAAGGCCATGTCTAGTGTTGAGTTTATTAATTAAATAACCAAGGAGGTGAATGTCATTGGAAGCTCCATAGTTTCAAGTGCCTCCCCTTCGTAGAAAAAAAAAAAAGGGGGCATGGCTAAAAATCTCTATGAGGCATCCAAGGCCAACTCTTGTGTTGAAAACCTCCATGAGGTGATCCTGGAGCAGAAAAAGAAAAAACAAAGAAATAAAAGATCCTTGGGTGAAAAAATATTTTAGGTGCCCAAGGCAGGCTTATGGTTTGAAAACCACTATGGAGGCAGCCTACATTTCTTCAAAAAAAAAAGGTGGAAAAGAGAAAAAGAAAAAGATGAAAATAACACCAATACAGTCACTTATTTCTATTTTGCAAGTTGTTCATCAAGGACTATTTACACAAAGAGGAGAATATTTATTGCTCTCTTCTCTCACTCCTCTACCTACACACTCCATGATCAACCCCAACATGCATACATCCACCCATTTCCTCCTTTAGGTGAGAAAAAATCCAATGTTTTTTCTACTCTCTGCAGTGCTACAAGTTGTCCTAGGCTGCTACAACATTTCGTTTACTGCTACAAGAAATATTTTACTTCTACAAGAAAGTCTTACGAGAGATATCAAGCTCAAGAAATGACAACTAACCTTCAATAAAAGCATAAAAATAATTTTTCCCCATACCTACAACTCCTAATCCTCACTCCACTCCATGCATAGGTATTCACTATCTAAACTCTTTTTTTTTCTACTATGAGCTGAGCCACCAACATCTTGATATGGGACGTCTGCCCTTATTTTTCAATCACTCCACTCACTCCATATCTCCATACCTAGCATACCTACACTATTTCCCCTCATTTCTCAGCAACATGGAGCTACAAAGCAGCAGAATGGGGACATCTACAAGAAGATGATCACTTCTTATAGAAATCATGTGCATGACACAAAAAGCCTAAAAAGTGAGAGGTAGTTGATTGAAATGGCTCCATATTTCCATTATAAGACTCTAGGAGGGAGACCACACCAAAAAATCACTTGAGGATCTCCATGCAACACCTGCAAAAGGAATCACAAATAAAAGTGTCAAGAAACTCACTCAGAAATAAGTTTCTCACTCAGAAAATATGCATAAATAAAAAACACAACAAAGAAAAAACGAATATAGCTATCACCAGACTCCAGCTCCCAGCATCAAATAAATTCTACAACTCCTCAGCAGCATGTAGGCTCATGTATGCCCCCCCTCACCTTGTCGCTATGCATCATATTGGTCAAAATGAATAAATTTCGATAATAGGAGGTTAAAAGGGAAAAAATGTGGCCAGTTAACTTGGCCACCCTCCTGAAGTTAAAGTGAATGAGAAGTGAATTTTTTCATGCCACCTGGGTTGTCAAATCAGTTAAGTATAATATCGCGAGGAGATGGAGGTGATTCTGAGGAAAATAACAATGATTAATTCAAGTCGGGCCGATGGTTCAAAAGAGGAAACCCCGTGGCAAAAATGGGTGTTTTCTCTCATTCTCCTTAATTCCATTGAGAATTTCAAGAGAAGCTAGAGAAGGAGAGTGACATGAGCCATCGAAGAACTTCGCACGAATGTTGAAGGTCACATGCAAACCCGTTCTACATGAAATTTTCTAATGCTACAGGAAATTCTACAGAAGGTTGTAAAGTGATCAAAATTGCAATGAGAGCCACTCACAGATGGTATTGAAACCCAAAACCACCATCTACCAAGCAAGAAAACACCAGAGTTCAGAGGTAAGTGGATGTCACCTGACCAAGTTGTCAATTTTTTTTAATGAAAGATTATACACACTCACAACAATAATTTGGAATTTAAGAGGCTTCTTAAAGAAGTAGAATCAAGGTAATATGAGTTTGTGTTGAATTGTAACCTCTAAGGCCCCACATCACCAATATTATTATAAAAAAATCCATCCAACCACCTCCTTAACACAACTATAAAATGGGGGTTTGTTTTAATAGAAGGTAACCCATAGATATCAGGAGAATTAGATTACACCCTCAAGTGGTGTATTTTTTAGGAATCATCAGTGGCTAGGATTCTTTGAGATCCTTAAGGGCTTTGATGATGAGGTGGATCAATAATTTTCAATGGCCATGCATTCACAATAAGATGATAGGCCCACCACTGTGGTTAGAGGTCTAGCCATCACCATAATACCTAAATTGATTAGCAAAGTAACCACTTTTCCTCTAGGAGTCAAGTGGAATAAAGAAGTTACGGTGTCCAGCACTGCATCTAAAAAGAGATTATTTATTCCAAATGAAGTATTCATTTAGGATATAAATGGAGTGAGAAGGGAAATCCTCCTTTATTCTTAGGATGAAGTGGAATTTCACATAATGAAATACATTTGATTTGAGGGAAGACTTTGTGTGGTTTATGGATACCACTTCAAACTATTGCATGAGCTTAGGTTCGAAGGAGATCCCCCTCTAGAAAAAAGACTAAACATTCCCTACTTCCTCCTACACTCAATCAGGGACATGGGCGAAAAGGTGAGGGGTAGAAAGTATCAACACTTAGTCACCATGGCCTCATTAAGCTTATAGTAGGAGATGCTCTAAATAGATTGAACATCCTTGTACCTTGGTCCACTTTCATAGATATGGATAGGGAAGCTTTCATATGTACACAAGTTGGAAAAACCCATACCTATAGTCTTGGAGAGAGGGGAAGGGAAGAATAATAAGGGGATACTAAAGGGACATAAGGAGGAGAGGAAGACAAGGATATGGAGACATAAGAAAAAAACACAGAAACCCTAGAAAGAGAGGAAAGGAAAGAAGAGAGAGAGAAAGATGAAACAAAAGAAGGAGATGAGAGGGAGGAGGAATAAACAAAATATAAAAAGGAAGAAAGATAGGGGAGGAAGAAATATTAGACCCCATGTTGGGCATTGACACCTCTCCCCAAAAAACCAGCCTATCACCAGAAATATCAGAGAAACATTTATTGCCAGCTTAGCCAATCCAAGCACACCAGTGAAGTCCAAGAGGAAAAGACACACCCCCATGTATTTTAGAACTAAAAATAGTGTCAGGTTGAAGCAAGGGAAACCCCAAACTTCAACCAAGAGCCCTATAACAATTGAGGAGTCACTCAAAGTTGAAATAAGCTTAGAAGAAGGTAAAATTCAAGAGGTCACTATTGGGGTTGTATTAATCACTATTGAATGACTAAATAATACACATAAATTATCAATCCAGGGACATCTTTTATTCCAATGACAGTTGCATTGTCTGTGTCGATACACTCAACCAGAAGCAATTCCAAAGAAAATAAATCATTGCTAAAGTAAATACTAGAAGTAAATCACTCATGAAGAAATAAAATGATCTACAAGACTAGAATCACACTTCAATTAATCTGTTCGAACGCGCCACACAAGTATCCAACTGGTGTCTCTAATATCATATGTGTAATAGAATACAAAGTATTGAAATTGAATCAGATATATTCACATCTGAACAACATCGACAACACCTCTACTGATACATAAACTAAAATACAAACACATATACACAACTACTTTAATCACTGAAATCCCTGCTAAGAAGGAGGGCCCTTCCTCCCTAGCAGGGCACAGGTAGAGAAAAGAACTTAACGAAAACTACATTGAATAACGCATGTAACAAAAAATAACAGAATAATATGTATTAATTTGAACACAATTACAGAGCCAAAATAATTCTATCCTTCGCTTACCTTTCGACCTCTAGGGTCGAGAAATATTTAGCAGTTACATCTCAGAAAATCAAGGAATAGATCAGTAATGAGAATCTTATGATTCTCATGCTGATTGAAATAGAATACATATAGTTATAACAACTTCTTAATAAAATTCTGACTAGAAAATTATAGATTACAATCAAAACTACCCATAGGCTGTTATCCAAAAATACAATGCTAAACAACTTCTATATCTATCACAATAAAACCATAGTTGTATTGTAACAGCTAAAGGAAAAATCAACACTAGGTGTTGACGGAATCCAGTCAGTGGTAAAATTGTATCAGCGGTTTGCCAGCGGGTCTGTAACGATAGTTTGTTGGCGGATCTGTAACAGCAAGGCGTAATAGCATCGCTTGCTGTAACAACACACCTTTAACTGCTCATGTGTACCTCGTGCTCAGGATCTTTGGTGCTACAAATGACATCTGGAAAGACAACACAAAGGCCATAGATCTTCTCCAAACATTCATCCTCAATTAGTCATAGAAAGGCACGATATATCATAATAATTGATGAAATGGCAGAGTAATGAAAACAAGGTAAAACAACACAAGTTAGGATAGAAAGGTAGGAAAAAGAGGCAAAGATAGTCCCATTAGTTATATTTGTTAACACTCGAAAATCGTACAGCAGAAGACGACATCAATTAATGTCGAGCCTAAGGATTTACAAGACAGGGATACACTATGGAATCAAGTAGTATTTAAAATCTCTAAGGTTTTGGGAAAATCAAATTTGAACTAGTCATAAATTCTCAAATGCACGCTTTTTTCTTCAAAAAGAGCGCCTTCTGCGTGCACTGGAGCCTGATAAGCACACATTCCTAGAAGTCAAAAAAAGTCACTTTCCGGGACCATAAGCAAGCAAAGGACAGTTTCTCCTTATGTGAAAGCCGCCTAAGGACAGCACCAGTGCCTCCTTAGACATTATGTGAGCACACAAAAGCATATTTGAGCACACAATGGAATCAAACCCCTCCCTTGGGTCACCATCCATCATGTACCAAGGGAGGGAAGGAGGATTTGAAGCTCACCTATATAAACCCACCAAGAGATGAACAAATGGTGATCACAAGGTTATGCTGGCCAAAGTTTCCCAAGCAACACCAGCATAGTGTGTGACCCAAGGAGCTGGAGCAAAAGAGGACTTGATGGTTGGCCACCCAACATCTTAGTCCATCACAGCAGAGAGAGAGTTAGACTGCGTCAGAAGGTAGAACTTGAAGGACAAACATCCTTTCGTCAGGACCTAGAGCCATTTCCTAGGGGCCCTTTGGCAAGTGGGTAAGATTTGTTTTCATTCCAAGCATTCAATAAGAAGAGGCCATCGAACCATTGTTTACATTGTTACTATTTGGAACTCTCTATATAGCTTCTTTTGTGTTTTTAGTTTTAGTTTTTTAACACAACATACTTCAGTGTATTACTTCATTTAAGTTTTATGATTTTGAGCTCCCCCCACATATTTCCTATTACCTATAGTTTAGAGGGTAGAAAACACTCTCCAAACTCGTGCGATTTCATACACCCGTGTGTCGATCCACCACAACAATAGTCATGAGGAAAAATAGGGAAAAAAAACTTAGGAAAACTATGCAAAACTGGCACGCAACATCTCCCCCCAACTAAAATACTTGCATGTCCTCATGCACACTCATCTCTCATGGGAATATCTCTGGTGCATGTCGGTGAGATCAAAAGTGCCAACTGTGTCTTCATCTGCAGACCTATACCCCTGATTGGTCATCAACTGCCATAACCAGGACTCTAAATCATACTTACTCAATTCATAATTACTCTGATAATCCTCAATTGGCAGCCAGATCAAAGGAAAATTGAATCTCAATCCGAGCCACAAAGAACCAACGGATTGTACGATTTGTGCATATGCTGGTACATGTGTAACAACCACCACGAAATTCTGGAATGAGAATGGGTCTCCCTTCGTTATCTTAGAATTGATGGCTTCCGTGTATTTCAAGCATCTAATAAAGGCTCGACTCTTCATCATTGAGAACTGATTGAGGCAGAAGTTCGTAATTCTTCCTCTATAAGTGGCAGCCAATTATTTAATCCCAGGGTACTCAACATTCTCTTGAATTCTCGCCATAACTCGGTGGCCCGTCCCGGTTCTACCCGAACCCACAATGCCATCTTTTCCTCATTAGCCTCCATAGATTTGATGGCCAAATGCCATTAAATCTGATTCTTCATGAAGGATACAAAAGCTATCAACTGAAGATATCTCATATGGGAGAATACTGTCACAAACATCTGCATAATCACATGCTCACAAATGATATTCTGTAAGAATAACTCACATAACAAGCTTTTCTCATCGAAATCGGAGGCACAAAACACATCCAAAAATGTGTGAGTGGAAGAACATAAATAGGGTCTATCCTCCAAAATGACTTTCATCTGGAACAAGAAGTAATGTTCCCATAGAAAAATAGGATAGGATGGAGAAGGCTGCCTGCAACCCAACAAATTGAGAGTGAGATAATGAAGTTTTTTCTTGTTTATGGTAAGATCCCGAACCTGCTACTGTAACAACAACAGTTGTTCCTCCTATTTCTTCAGAGCTTCCTTCTTCTTATAATTCTCCCTTCCCTTCTTCAACTCTTTTTTCATCCATATTTCATGTAAAGTGTCTATTTCTCTATGATGTTCTTTCAGTGAAATCCCCCCTCTCGAAGGGATATTTCTTCCTGTTTCCACTTTTGTAATTCAAGAATTAGCAAGATTTTCTCAGAACATCCTGAGATGGGACTCGGTGTTCTTCTGCATTCAATATCCACATCAATAATGGGTGTAATATCCTCTACTAAATGCATTTGTTCCACCTCTACTGCTGGTTCTTGTGTAACATCACCTTCCTTGGTGGCTTCTTCTGTGTCAGCCCCTTCATTTCCACCTAGAGTATCCTCTGTGTCCATTGTTGTTTCTTCTACAATAGGAGTAGCCTCCACAGGTTCTTGTGGGTCAGTTTCTAGGTCAATTATTATAGGAGGCTCTGCGTTAACTATTGGTTCTTTTGTAACAGTAGTATCATCAGCACGTTCTTGTGTAATAGCCTCATGTCGTTATGTTTTTGTTTCCATTGGGTTGATATTTTATCTACAGACCTTATATCTCGCTAATGTTAAGTCTTGAAAACATGTCGTGCATACAGACAGCAGGATTTCCTTCCCCTCGGAAAATTTCGCTTTAATTCTTCATTTTCCTTTCTTAGATTTCGAGTTCTAAAAATAGGACATGAATTTCATCCTTACCTGATGAGGAAGGTTTCCCTTCTTCTTCTAATACTTCTCCTTCTCTTTGCTTTCCAGCTGTAGGCAAAGGTTTTGCAGGTATGCTGACTTTCACCCTTTTTTTGGCCTTTTATCCCCAATTGGTTCTTTAGTAGGCTCTTTCCCAATTCCAACTTCAGTAGGCCTAATCTAGATTTCCACTTCTGCCTGACTTCCTCCTGAAGTCTTGGTCTATTTCCCCCGGCTTGTCCTCGACCTCTTTCACTTGAATTCATCCCAATTTTTTCCTTGCTGGCCTATGGCATCCAACACGATTAATTTGATGATTCCGTCATTAGTCACACATGCCTCTGGGTGTGTTGTTGTCTTTACTGCTGCAGCCATATGCTTGATGTTCCCTAACAAGTAGAATGGAAGATTAATCTTTTGCTGGTGCCGAAGGCAATTAAGTAGAGGAAAGCGATAGTTAAACACTATCGTGGATCTTCCATCACAAGTGATATATTTAATTAAAACCAGGGTGACATCGGCCCAAGGATGAGGAAGTGACAAACTGTCAATTTCTCTTCCTTTCGTCTCCAGTTTTTCTTCTCCTTATAGGAAGCCTTCTTTCAAGGAGGGGTTGTTGATTTTTCTATTAAAGTACCTCCATCCCTCTACTAAAAATGTAGTTACTCGGGCAATTACCTCTTCAGCCACCTCAACTTCCAAAACCCTAACTCATGTTTGATTGTTGTTCAAATTCTGAAAAAATTCAATTGCCACCACCTCGTCTGAGCCTTCTAGCTTTTGGTAATACTAAATCCATCTGGTATCCTTGAATATATGGTAGGCTTTTAGAAAATTCTGCAAGTCGTCCATAGAATCTGACTCATTCCTGACTGCTACTCCACCCATCTTATTGTTTCTTTTTGAATTCGCTTCTTGCTGTTCAACCCCCCTGTAATAGCACTGCACTGCTCAATGCTTCTCGACGTATTTTCTTATCCCAATTGACGAGTTTGCAATGAGAATGCAAGGTTTCAGTCGAGGAGGTTGATGGGAGGTGACAGATTTTATGGATTATTGAATTGTACCTCACACTAATCTTCATAAATGTCTCATTATGGAAAGTAATGGGATCTAGTACACATGCTCTTTTCCAACCGAATTCAGTCATCATTGGCAATTGTGTTATTAATTGTGTGCATGCGAATTTGATAGAGGTTTATGACTATGAATTTTTTGCAATGATTTTAAGACATATCCCCTCCTCCACCTTAATGGTGACAGCCACCCACGGTCTCACTAGAATATCATTACTTCTACCAATTATTCACCAAATCATAAATGATAATGTTACCTTTTGAATGACATGCCTGAGGTGACAAGGAGGAAGATTTTTAATTGGCAGCATTCCTCTTGCAGTGCTCGTGTTGTTGCATTTGGCTGGCATAATTATTGTTGTTATGGGATGAAACATAAGAAACATTGTTCGTGGTTGTCGGTTGTTACATGTGTAACAGCCAAGACATCGTTGGAAATTGGGTTCAACGCTTCCTGTGTGTTTCACAACATGGAATAACCACCTCTCGTGGATCCTAACTCTGGCGATTGTAGTGGAGACTAAAAACTTGTGGGTTTTCGTCTAACGACAATTGTGATTCCAACAAGTGGTATCGGAGCGACAGGTCTCGAGTTCAAAACTCACCCAGCTTGCATTGGGGGGGAGATTGTTGGACATTGGTTTCAACGCTCCCTGTGTGTTTCGCGACATGGACTAACTTCCTCACATGGATCCTAACTCTGGCGATTGTAGCAGAGACTAATAACCTACGGGTTTTGGTCTAACGACAATCGTGATTCCAACAGACAACCCTTAGATTATTCTTCAAAAAACATAATAATGAGGAGAAATTGGTATAGAAAAGAAAATTAAATGAATACCATCATGCTATGAAATATATCAGGAAGGGAAGATGATGTTTCGGGAAGAAAACATGGGTGTAATAACCACCACATGAGTGGTTTTCAGTTGTTACCAACTGTCTGACTGCGCCCCAGAAAGTGGTTTTCACAATTAGATCTATTATTTTTCTTTTTATTTTGTTATACATATATATTAAACAGGTGTAATAGCTGCCACAAAGGTGGTTTTCAATTGCTGCACTTATTGGAATTTCAATTTTCAGGCTACATAAGAGAATGCTCCCCTGCTGTCATAACATGAATATTAGAGTCCGTGACAATGTTGACAAATGATTCTTTCGAAGCGGGTTGATGATATAACCTTAGGCGGTGCCCATTAGCAATTAATCGTTTCATAGCATTGTCTATGGTGACCAATTGTACAGTCCCATTGTCAAAGACTGTGTCCACTTCGTAAGGACCTAGCCATTTGGTGCAGAGCTTGCCTTTGAAATCTTTGAACCTTGAATCATACAAAGGAGACCAATATCCTTTCTGGAACTTTTTCTTATTAATAAACCCATCATGCCATCTAGCTCTTTGTTGCTTAATGAACTTTGTCTGTTGAATAACAACCAACCATTTCTCTTCCAACTCGTTGACCTGGTTCAGTCTTTGTGTTTGTGCCGTACTCAAATCTAGATTGACCTGCAATGTTGTTCTTCATGTTTTTATTTCAAATTCTATGGGGAATAGAGGATTCTTACCATACACCTATTCATATGGTGAGAAGCCTATAGTATTCCTCCATGTTTTCTTATAAGCCCACAATACTTTTGGAAGTTTCTTGGCCTAGTTTCTTCGGTGGCTGGCTACTGTCTTTGTTAAGATTCCCTCAATGACTTTATTGGCTCTTTCTACTTGACCATTTGCTTGTGGGTGATATAGTGAATTGATTATATGATGAAGTCCATACTTTTCAACCATCTTCTTGATCAAATGAGATGTGAACGGAGGCCCCTCATCTATCACTATTTCTCTAGGTATCCTGAAGCGAATAGAAATATCTTCAAATAGGAAGTCTGAAACAACATACTCTGTTGCTCTAGTTAGTGCCTTTGCTTCGACCCATTTTGTGACATAATGAGTGTAGACCAATATGTATGATTTTTGCTGTGATGAAGGAACATTTGGCCCCACAAAGTCTAGGGCCCATTTCTCAAATGATTATATCACTATCTGAGGTTGTAACAACATCTCATCTCATTTCAGATGCTGGCCCATCCTTTGGCAGCTATCACATCCTTTCACAAACTTCTTGGAATCCTGGAATATAGTTGGCCAATAGTACCCTGTTGAGAGTAATTTATGTCTTGTCCTCTTGTTAGCAAAGTGTACTCCACAAGGTTCCTCATGAAAAGCCTTCAAGATCTCAAATACCTCATATTCTTTAACACATCACCTAATCTGAAAATATGGCCCGGTGTGATAGAGATTGCCTTCTATTTAGGAATAGGTAGCACTCTGTTGTATAATCTTCCTTCTTTCCTTGGAAGACAATTGGTGTGGGAATTTTTCTGCAACAAGGTAATTGGCTATATATACATACCATGGTGAGTGAGTAGAGATGGCAAAAAGATATTCATTTGGAAAAGAATCCTTAGTGGCAGTGTAGTCATCACTTATATTTAATCTAGAAAGAAAATCAACAACTACATTATATTTTTCGGGTTTATCTTAAATAGTAACATCAAATTCTTGCAACAGAAATAACCATATTATAACTATACCATTAGTAATAGGTTTTTTCATCAAATATTCAATTGCAGCATGGTCAGTGTGTACAAATACTTAGTACCCGGTGATGTAGTGCTGAAATTTCTTGATAGCATGCACTAATGCTAGGAATTTCTTCTCAGTAACAATGTAGTTGAGTTCTGCTAGAGTTAAGTTATTACTGATGTAATAAATGGCGTAATGTTTCTTCTCCTCTAGCTGCCTTAGAACAACACCTGTCGGGTTTTGAAAATGTCATTCATTTCCATTACACTTTCACTATTATGTCCATTATATCACCTCCATTTCACCTCCATTTCACTACTATGTCACTACATTCATCCCACTTTCATTATCATTGGGCCACATTTATGTTTTTCCAAACTTTATTAATTCTTAGCCTTTTTTTAGTGAATTTGTGGTTAAAAATTAGAAAATAATGTGCATATGCTTATACTTAACAAGTGGGTTGAGATTGTTGACATCTATAGGTCAAAAGGAGACTTCTAGAAGACCCTTATGTGGCACTCTAAGGCCAAATTCGAATTTGAGTGGAAAGAATCATGGGATCATTAGGATATGTGTCACATCTCCTAATTGTATTGAAACTCTAAGAAGACATGTGTCTTATCATTTCCTATTTTTATTGTAACTCTAGAGATGGAGGGAGAGATTCATGGACTCCCATTAATGAGATAACTTCTCATATTTTGTATAAATAGGAGAAGCTTTCTCCTATCATGGGTAGTGAAAAATTAGGAAAAGGAGAGAAAGGAATAGAGAGTGTTTTGTAACAAAGCTTAAGATGGAATGGGATGTAGATTTGTAAGTTTTTTCAATAAAGAAATTTGGTTCTTTGATGTTGTTTTGATCACGTCTTCAAGGAGCTAAGGATTACACCAAATTGGTAGCAGATGGCCCCTGCTATTCAAGGAGGTTTTACATGTTTTCTAGATAAGTTGTTTTCAATTCTGTTTTGTCATATTTCCTTACTTAGATTGCTTTCTGAAATCATAGCTTTTAGCGTTATTTTTCATGTCATTTGCTTAGATAAAGGATCCTCATGATATTGCAGTGAGTCTCTTTCTCAAGCTCTTCCAATACATCTCTATTAAATGAATGGGATTCAATTGTGATATTTTGAGTTATTAGCATTTCATTTTTTGTTATTTAGTTAACAAGAAGATCCTCATTTGTCAGATCTATTTAGTGTTTACATTATATTTCTTTAGGCAGAGTCAGTAAGAGGGCCAAAAGCTCCTGGTTTCATCCTTTCTAGTGAAGGTGAAATAACCAGTAAAAGCCCCTACTGTCAATCTTTGTATAAGAAATATTTTGTTCACACAATTTCAGATCAGATTACTCATTATACTGTAGTTAGTCTCTTTCAAAAGCTTTTCCAATAAACCTCTAATTCACGAATGGGACTAAGTTGTATTATTATGAGTTATTGATTGTTTTTCTTCATTGAAGATCCTTATCACATTATGATTAATCTCTTTCACAAGCTCTTCCAATAAACCTCTAACTCATGAATGAGATTTAGTTGTAATTTTATAAGTTGTTTCAGAATTTCATAGGAGATCCTTACTACATTATAGTAATATTTTTCTCAAGCTCTTCCAATAAACTTCTATCAAATGAATGAGATTTCACTATAATTTTTTAAGTTACTGTTTGTTTCAGCATTTCCTTTTATGTTTTAGGAGATCCTCATTGCATTAAAATTAATCTTTTTCACAAGCTCTTCCAACAAATCTCTAACTAAATGAATCAGATTAAGTTGTAGTGTTTTGAGTTATTTTTCATGAATGTTCATTTAGAAGTTGTAATATCCATGGATTAGGACTCTCTGTTTTCATCATTTCTTAGTTAGGAACAAAACTTGCAAATAAAACTCTGCTTTAATTCATTTGACAACATTTCCTTTTCCTTCCTTTTAATTAGACTTAATCTCATCTTTCTAGTTCAGAGTAGAACACTAAGAATCGAAACATAAAACCCCCAAAACAACAATAAAACATCAAAACAACGAAGTAAGAAGTAGGTTTCTTAGGCACATATAGTGCGTCACACTTCATCAGTTTACTAGCCCTGGTCGATAATTTATGTTAGCAATTTAGGATGCTAAATTGACTAGACATTTTGGCGCCGTTGCCGGGAAAGTGTAATTAGGAGACCTTATTTCTTACATCTAAAAAAAATAAAAAAATTCTTGAGTATGCTCTCCTCCTGCACTTTGTGTGATCTGGAGGATCAGAAAAAGGATTGTTATGTAAAAAAAAAAAAAAAATTAATAATTCTTGAGTATGCTCTCATCCTGTACTTTGTGTGATCTGGACGATCAAAAAAAGAATTATTATGTAAAAAAAAAAGAAAAAAGAAAAAAAAATGGAGACAAAATAAACTTCATCATTTCAATTGATTCAATTAAAAAAAAAAAAAAATATGAAACCCAATTGCTTTGATAGGTTCAACTGGCCAAGATTGACTGGTTATGGTCTGTAGTGGTCCTCAAAACACTTTATCCTGTTTTAATAAGATTTTGTAACCTAGCTGCAGAATGTTGCCTGATTCCGCAGCTGATTTCAAGGTTTAGCAAGTTACATGCATCCAATGAAGAAACTGACCACATGGGCATCTCCGGAATTGTCCCGACATGGATCCTATCCTAGTCACCCAGCCCAGACTGATAAAAAATCAGTTTAAACCTCAGTCAAAGTCCTGTTTTTAGCATGTTTTTCTTGAAGTCTTTGCTGCCTGAAATTGAAAATCATTAATCCTTCTTATAAAAATTTACAATTTTAGAGAAAAAAAAAGAAAAAAAGAAAAAGAAAAACAATCTATGGCTATCTTCAATCCTAGCTTTCAATGTGGCCTCAGTAGAAAATCTGCATTCCTGTTCAAGCTTTGGCCTGAAACAAACCTGCAAAATCATAAATAAATAAAAAATGCATTTAGAAGTGAGTTTATATCATAATGATGGTGGAATATGCATTGGAAGCTTACATAGTCTAATCGTAAGATATGATCCCAAAAAAAATCCATGACTTTGAAATCGAGACAGAGTGCTGGTAGCCACAACCTTCATATGTTGAAGAGATCTCGCCAGCAACCAAATTCCAAATTGAAAATGGCGAAGTTTAAATTCTAGAGAACATGGGACATTTAAATAAGGGTAAACAAAGTTGTTTTAGGAAAGAATAATGAATATGTGAAAATGATAGAATTTGTGAGACGTCTTTGCAATCTGTCGTTGTCAAATTCAAGCTCTAAAGGTCGCAGGGAACTGCAGGCTGATGGCAGGTCTTCAGGTTGCACTGAAGGAAGAGCAAGAAGGCATATTTTTGCTAAAGAAATCGAAGAAGATACTGAAGAATGGTTACATCTGTCTGTGTTGTGATCACATCTAAAAAAAAATTCAAAATCAATTTCACAGCCGAATGTAGCAATTTAGGAAAACGCAAAACAGAGAAAAACGTCAAACTTTGAAAGCACGATTTGGCCAAACGGAGGTGAATTTGGAAAAAATAAAACATGGGTTTTTTCGCCAATAGGGTCAATTAGATAACTCAGAAATCGTTTTAAGAAATTCATGGCGGTCTGGGAGAATTTCTCTGTTCTTTGAAGCCCATTTTTGCCTGCCGCGTGAAAAAAAACGGAATTCAATTAATGAACTGAAAATTGATTAAATTCAGTTGCTTCCGATTTGAAATCAATGGCATACTGATAGTTAACTATACATCTTCCACCTTTTGCCACCCGTCTAACACCTGCTCTGCCACTTCCCGATTAATAGAAATTCTAATTGGATACGACTTTTTGCTGATAGACGTAACACCTGTTAACAACAGTTCTAATTGGATACGGCTCTTTGCTGATAGAAATAACACCTGTTAACAACAATATTAATTGGATACGCAACCAACCAATCGACATGGCATGGAACTTCTTGGCATTCGATGCAGAGGCCATTCAAAAACTCACTCACATTCTGTTCATGTATATTTCGTGTGAGTTAAACCCAAAATTGCCACTAATTACATTGGTTGCCTGGAACTACCAGAGGAGTGTCGTACTTCCTAGGGTCTCCGTGTTGCCAAAGTTCTGAGAATCCCTTCATCCCTGAATGTCTCTTTTGCTTGCGAATGTATCCATGGTGAGCTGCAGAGGATTACTCGTTATCACATTATGTCTTGTAGCACTGAAAGTGTTTTTTACTGAACCCGCCCACTGTATCAACACCATATCTGAATGCCATGTGGGATGTAGCAGTAATTGGGTAGGGAATTACACGGAATTGAAGATCAGTTCATCTCAGAAACTGAAGGGGATTCTTGCGAACTCTGGCAATTCCGCAGCCATTTTATTACTTCTATAGGTTATAGGTGTCAAGAGACGAAACGAACCACATGGGTAGCTGGGAAAATGTCAGTACATGGATGGTGCCCTATTCATTTGATCCAAGTCGATGAAAAAGACCCTGGTCAAAGGGAAGTCAAGTTGTATGTTATCACTAAGTCGCCACACTAAGTCACCGCATGTCAAAATAATAATAATAATAATAATTTTGAATCAATGAAATGAATAAGTTTTTTGCTCAATTTTCTGAAGGTATTGATTAATTTTGGATTGATGATGAAAGATGAATGGCTAACTTTTTTTTTAGCTACAGAAACCATCGACATTCCGCAGCTAAAGTCCAATTCCGCAGCTGTTCTCCAATTCCGCAGTTGAAAAACCTCATTGTTCAAATCAGCCTAACTTTCTCATACAAAATCAGATTTTGATGATTCAAGTATCGTTGGAAAGGTCTCAACAAGATCTACACAATGAGAAATCCATAATTAGAGTTTGAAATGGTAAATAATGAAATAAATTGCTGAAAAGAAGCAACATTCAGCTTGAGGCACTAATTCCAAAACAAGTATAAATTCTTTTGATTTTTCCTTTGAGAACTTGTTTCATTAATACAAATTCTCAGTTTTGTGTGTAAATATCATAATTAGAGAGATTGATCACCTCTCTCCTTTGATAATCTTACATTCCATTGCAAAAAAAGTATTAGTTTTTTTTGCAGGTTCTAGGAGAAAGGACAAATGACTACAAGAGAATGGTGTCTCTCTAAGAGGCCAATTTGTTTCATAAGAGGATGATCAGCAACAAAGAGAAAATATGCTGATGCAAAATCATATCCAAACACTTGAAAAACTTTCAGATACTATTGTCTCCATCACATCCATACCTCATAATAAACCATTCACCTCATTTCACTTCATATTTTCCATTTACATTCACATCCACTTTCCATTTTTTTTTGTCCATTCATAACCCACAAATAAAAGCAAGAGGCTCATTCACATGCTTATTGCCCATTGCTATTTCTACTTTCCATTGCCATCTTCCATTTTCATCTTCCATTTCTTGTCATTTTCATTCCGCAAATAAGCCCTACTGCAATGCAAATTATTGAGTCCATAGTCCTTTGAGTCTAAGTTCTTTGTAAAAACACCTTGAGGCTTGCATGCCTTAATGGCAAGTTCTCATGCTGATAAACAATGGGAATACATTAATGTCCCTTGTTCGTCAGATCTTCTAGGTGACTCGACATCGGCAAAATCATTCATACCTAGCAAGATGTGTTTGGGCATCTTGACTCTCATTGTTATCAATGGTGAGAGTTCTCGTGTTGACTAGTGGCATCCATTAATGGCCACTAAGTCAACAATTTCCTACTATGTTCGACATCAGAACATCTTTTCACATAGTAAGAATTGTGCCAATGAGTTTTGAAGACATGAAGACTATTATTTTCAGCATTTTGGAGCAGATTCAACAAGTTTTAGTAGGAGCAATAAAAAGTCATCTTATCTCTTTATCCATGACTCCTCTTGTTCAACCACTTGAAGAAGAATATGACCAGAATTTTTCAGCCACCACACATACAACTCATCCATTCCAAAGGGTAAGTTAAGGTACGTCATTTTCTAACTTTTGACCATAGAATTCCATAAAAATCTAGAATGATAATTGTTGGAAAAACATTTCTCTTCATCATTTCATAAAATTGTCAATACCATCAGTTGGGAGGGGAATACATTCATCTTCATATCTTACCATGTCTATATCATACTCAGGAGCCCACATACTTCCAACATATATTAACTATTACATTGTTATTATGAGCATACAATGGCTTTTCAAAAAAGTGCTTAAAGGATAAATTGGATACAAACAAAATCATGGTTGTCACACAAGAACCAACCATCATGCAATCCAATAAAGATATACTTTGAAAAAATAATCAAAATATCATTATGCAAAATTCAAAGATCAAAATAGAATGCAAAAAAAAAAAATGGTTGTAACACAAGAACCAACCATGTTGCAATTCAAGTAAAACACTTTGCAGAAATATGAATTTATCAGATGATATCATGCAAATTTAAGCCAAAGCTCAAAGATCAAAAGAGTTAATGTAATATATATTGCATGAGGACATGCAATAACTTCAGTTGGGGGGTATGTTGGGTCTTGAAAAATGTCATTCATTTCCATTACACTTTCACTATTATGTAGTTGAGTTCTGCTGGAGTTAAGTTATTACTGATGTAATAAATGGCGTAATGTTTCTTCTCCTCTAGCTGCCCCAGAACAACACCCATAGCCATGTTAGATGCGTCCATAGCAATATGAAATGGAAATTCCTAGTTTGGTCCTCGAAAGACAGGTGCTACTGTTACATAGTTTTTCAACTTTAAAAATGCCTGCTCACACTTCCCTATCCACACAAATTCTGCATCTTTCATGAGTAATGAAAATAGAGGAGATGTAATCTTTGAAAAGCTCTCTATAAATCTCCTATAGTATTCTGCATGTCCGAAAAAACTACGTACCTCTCTTGGAGTATTAGGGGTCAAAATTTTTGAGATTACCTCAATTTTTGCAGGATCTACCTTGATTCCATTTGCTAAAATGAAATGTCCCAACACAATTCCCTTGGTCATCATCATGTGACATTTTTCTGTGCTCAGAGAAACATTAGTTTGTTCACAACGTTCCAACACATTTTCCAAGTTAGCTAGTGTTGTTTCAAAGGAATCCCTGTAGGGTGTAAAATCATCCATAAAGTTTTCAATACATTCATTCAAAAGATCAGAAAAAATACCCAATATTTCCCTTTGAAAGGTTGTTGGTGCATTACAGAGGTGAAAAGGAAGGACTCTGTATGCAAAACTACTCCATGGGAAAGTGAAGTTTGTATCGTCTTGGTCTTTCGGGGCAATCTGTATTTGATTATAGCCACTAAAACCATCTAGAAATGAAAAGATATGTTTTCCAGAAAGAGTATCCAAGACCTCATCAATGAATGGTAAAGGAAAATGGTCCTTTTGAGTGGCCTTGTTAATATCTCTATAGTTGTTACACCATTTTTTGGTCATCTAACCTATTATCATTAGATGGAACCAAGTACACCATGTAAGACCAATTTTACCCTAAGTAAAATTACTTTCGCTATGTAAAATAACTTAATAAAACACATTTATTAAGTTTTTTATGGTCCAAATAGGAAACCCTAAAAGGAAATATTAAACAAATCTTTATTTTTTTTATTTTCCTCATGGAATAATCAATTAAAAAATAATTTAATTATTATTCCAAGTTATATTTAACCCAAAACAAGGAAATTAATTAGATAAATCCTTATTTATCTTATTATTTTCTAGGAATAATTATTTAAATCTTATTTAAATAATATTCCTTGTTAAATATGACTAAATCATTTATAAATAATTAAATAAATGATTATTTATTTAATTACCATTCAACCACTTCCTTAAAACAATAAATAAATCATTTATTTATTTATTATTTACAAATAAATGGATTTGACCCAAGTCAAATACCTTTTCCCTCCAACAAATATAATAAAATATTCCATAAAAAGCGGATCTAAATTTGGTTAATATTATTTTAATCATACACCAAGATCTAGAATGACCCAATATTTTGTTATAAATAGAAGGGTTTTCTCATTCATTTGTCATCTTTTGTTGCTCATTAGATCACTCTGGATCTATGCTCTTGGTCTGACTTTGAGTCATTATCATTGTCACATTCTATACTTTTTGCTTTGTGAGCTCCCTTCGAGTTCTATGTTTGTCTAGGTTTTCTACACCAACAAGAGAAAGAAATGCTAGATCTGAAGTGCTGAGGACTTTCAAGAACCCATCCCATTGAAGAGAATTGGAAAAACCTTTCTTGTTTTCCTCTCAGGTGCCCTTAATATAAAAATTCCTTCAAAAATATTTCTCTTGTCTTGTCTATGGGATGCATGGAGCAAAACCTTATTTTCACTACTTAATGTCTTTTTATGCATAGATCTGGATTTGTGCAGCTTTTGTCTTGATCAACTAACTGCAGATTTGAAGATATTGGCAGCCATATTTGATGTTAGGGCTATTTGTTATGCATAGCTAAAGTGGTATTTTTATGACAAAAGATTCATACTAACAATTGGCGACTCCACACGGGTTTTCAATTACGACTGCTGTCATTTTTCATATTCTTGCATATCCAGCTGCTTCAGACCCTAGGGTTTCTTTTCAGCTTTTCATTTTTTCTATTTTTATGTCGTTTTTCACCTATAAAACCCTAAAACATTAAAATTTCTAACTTCCTCGTGTTTCTGGCCCTATTGCGCAGGTGACAGACATCAGCCGAGCTGAGACGATAATTTTTTCTGAAATCTGCCGTCGAGTGTGCCGGAAGTGCAGATCACACTTTTTGACCCAAAACCTGCGACTTGGAGCTTCAAGTAGCGGAAAACATCCCAAAACTGCGACCTGAGAGAAAAACAAGTCAAAAACTGTGACCTGGACTTATTTCTAGAATTTTTTTGAAATTTTTCTGGGTTTTGTATGAACCTCTGTCAGGGTTGTCTGACCTCTGTCTCCGCCAGTTTAGACCTATTCTTAATCTGTTTTACTCAAATAAGTGGGAATCTAGCCCCCTAGGGCTTCAGTACCCTCAAATTTTTGTGGAAGAGTTTTAGCTACTATAAGTGTCTAACTTTTCAGAGTTTCAGCCATTTATTTTACAGATCTGATACCTCATCTTCATATCCCTTTAAGATCAGGTACTTTTCCTTTCAAATCACCTCATATAGTTTTGTTTGGGTTTGCCTCTAGGGTCACCTTCTTTTCCCTTCTACCTTTAGCTGATTTCCTCCTTTTTGCAGGAACCTTGCCTCTGCCTCTTTGTTTTTTTCGACACCTCTTTCCACTAGATTTCTCCTTTAAATACCTGTCCCTCCCAACCTTAGATCTATTGGCCTCTTTTTAGTGTGTTTTGACTAGATTTTTTTTCCTCTTTTAGACTAGTTTTGGGAGACCCACCTTCTTGGGTTAGATCGATGCATTGGTAGCTGTTAATTTTATGTTATTTCATCATTATATATTGTTCTTTGCAGATTTATTTTCACTTACGCAGCACACTTTTTATTTTACTCTCAAAACATCTGGGTTTAAAAATTAAAATTAACACACACCACACACTGACCCTAAGTGAAGAAGAGCCTGGTTAACACTGTCAGGCAAATACTTTAAAATCAATTGACACTGCACCTCTCTACCCTTGTTTCGACATTGTGATCACTTTATTCTGCACCTCCCCGCCCTTGTTGGTCCTTCTTCTTCCCTTTGTGCCATCATCTTTGCGCCCCCAAGGCGTATATTCCGAAGACTTCTTGGCCTTCACCCTCAGTTTCTGGTTGGTCGACCTACTCCTTCCCGCCATCGTCGAGTTAGTCCCCCTCCGAGTCTGCACTCCAAATCCTCTTCTGATTCTTTGGGTTCTCCCCCTACTTCTGGTTCTCCCCCTGTTACCTTCACCATGTCTGGTCTAGGGCCTAACTCTAGCAACATCCCCGGTCGTAACGCTAGGAATGTTACTAGCGAAACCGCCATGGGAACTACCTCGACTGCTCCCTCTCTCCCCTTCATTGCAGGCGTCAGTCTCCTTGATTTCAATCAGTTGATAAATGATCCTATCCTCCATGATGTTGGTTGGCCTACTATGCCAACCAATCTCCCCTCCAACATTCCCAAGTTCGAAGGCCTTGCTGGAGAGGATCCCTCCAACCATATCTGATCTTTCCACATGTGGTTTTCATCCCATTCCATTACTGATGATTCCATCCATCTTAGATTGTTCCAACACACGTTTACAGGTGAAGCTTATAAGTGGTATGTTGATCAGCCCACTTCTTCCCATACCACCTTTGCGACTCTTGCCCGGGCTTTTTTATCTTACTTCTAGCTTCCCCTTCGTTATGACAGTGGTATCGAACTTTTGGTTTCTTTCCGTCAATCATCTGCGACCTGCCTATCCAATCATGTCCAAGAATGGCAGAGAAGAACGAGCCTATGTCAATCTCCTACCTTCAAAGACCATGTCTACATGGACTGGTTCCTTAGATATCTCTTGCCCCCTATCGGGAAAGATGTCACATTGCATTTTCCTCAAACCGAAGAAGCTGCGCTCCAAATGGCGTTAAAATATGACCTGATATATGCTTAGATGGGTTATGTTTATACTATTCTACCTGATCTCCCCAGACCCAGTGATGCCTTTGCACTGGGGGCACCTCATGTTGCCGACAGTATCGTTGGAGCTATCTCTCATACATACGCCCAACCTCCCATGGGTTATGGTTTTCCTAGGGGGGAGGCAGCACCTCCCACACTTTTTCCCCTCTCGGTAGCACGTCTCTAGGATATGACATGCCCCCTCTTTTGGCCCAACCTCCTACTTACCACACTGTTACCCAACCCCCTTATTATCCGTATCCGCAGCTTGGTGCTCCAGCTCCTTCAACATCAGCACCTCTGCCTCCCTTGCCTTCTCAACCCCCGCAACAGCAGTCACCGCCCCCTCAAGAGCAGGTGGATGCACAACAGGTATTTGTGGCTACCCAACCACCTAACAGACAAGTAGCCACTCAACCTTCCCCTTCAGGTTCCTTCGATTACCATATTCTCATGATGAACTCTGATCAACCTTTACCTGTCAACCTTAACCTTCAAACTCGGTCTCGTCAGTACCCAAAGCCTCCCACTCCGTCTGTCCACGAGTCACATTCTTTAGGTTTTACAGAGCCTCTTTTGACATATAATGGTCCCTTGCATATCCCTCAGCCCAAAGTTGAGGTTCGTACCAAGATTCCTAAGGGCCCATTACGTCGAAACTCTGCTTCTGGTCAAGCTACTCATTCGTATAGTATAGTAGATGATTTGGCACAGTCTCCTATTGCCATTTCAACATTGGAACTCCTCCAGTCGTGTCCTTCTCAAAAGAAGGCTCTACTATCTGCCATGGGTGCTGTAGATCCTACTGATGACCAATTGATTGTTTTCGACGCCTGTCAATCATAACATCCTCTCCTTCCTACTTCCGGAGCTTTCCAAATCCCAGTCAAAATCTGAAACGCTCACATTTATCGGTGTATTATTGATGAGGGGGCATCCATCTGTGTGATGTCTGCTTCGGTTTGGAAACAACTCAGATCTCCTGCGCTGGTCCCTTCAACAATCACCCTTCGTGCATGGGACAACCATGCCTCCCAGCCCATTGGCCTATTCCGTAATTGTCCTATCACTCTTGCGGGCAAGATTGTTTGCGTTGACATTGAAGTCATCGATGCCCCTCTTGATTATAACATTATTTTGGGGCGTAGCTACACCTATGCCATGTCTGTTGTCCCATCCGGGGTCCACCAAAAGATTTTTTTCCCTCATAATGGAAAGATAGTCACCATTGACTAGTTGACATATCCTGAGCCAAAATCTCAGACCTCCCCTGAGTCGACCATCTCTTCTGTAGCCAATAAGCAAACCGTCGATTCTTTGACCAATGTCTCCCCCAGCGTCTACAAAGACTCCTCCTTGCTTGGAACTTTCCTTGGTATTCCTCTTCCTCCTGTCTCTGATCCCAGCTTAGCGAATGTTTGCATGATGCAATCGTCTCGGGCTGAACTTAAATGGCCCTCTTCGGCTAGTCAACAACCTCAACCTCAACCTCACCCATCGCAACCTGCTCCTAGCCCTTCGCCTCAGCCAGCTGGACCTCTTCCTTTTGGCCCATCTCCTACAGCTAGTACCCATGAGCCCCTCTATCCTCTTGGGTCGGTTCCAACAGGTCTCAACCATCTTGGAGCCGTCCCTCCTGGCCATTACCCCGCTGGTTAGATTACTTTCCTTGCTCTCCCTCCCGAAGTCTATTTGGTTCCCATCATGGCCACCCTTTCTCTCCCTAACCTGACCCTGGGTATACCCGTCTGGTACCTTGATCCTCCAGCTGCTACCCCGCTTGGTCACCCCAAACCTTATCTTGCTTTGACACCGGTTCAACCAGTTCCCCTAGCTTCTTCCATTGCTACAGTGCCACCCGCACCTCAATAGGACCCTTCTCCTATTGTGACAACTATGGGAAAGAAAGGTAAAGCTCACAAGGGGGCATCCAAAGACAAGGCCACCCCGAATGAACCTGCCCCTACTCCGCCCGCAAAGCCTTGCGCCTTATGTGATGTCGTCGGTCATGCCACCCATACTTGTCCCGAGTTGCCCCGTATTAAACCCATGGTTAAAGTCACATTCCCTGAGTCTACGTTCCCTAAAATCTCTGTTTCTTCCTCGACCACAGCCAAGAACCCAAAGACTATTCGCACCAACAATCATGTGCTATGTGTGGTTTCCATGGCCATTATTCCCACCATTGTCCCCACCTGATGCATTACCGCGCCTCTTTAGAGGTAATTCGAGAGTATGATATTGAACAAAATCAATCCACCTCTCCCATAATTGCGCAGTATGCTTCAGGTCAGCTTGAGGATTTCCCTGCTCCCATTGACATTCCCCCTCCCGATGTCGAGATGACAGAGCCTGCTGCCACCATTTTCTACCTATCATCATCCATGAGACCCTTGGTGGAAGTCCCCTTGGAGACTTCCCCTGATGTTGTGCTTGACCTCCCTTCAGCCATCACCCTAGGCTCAACATCGGTAGATCCTTTATCTGCTTACTCTTCTGTCACCCCTTGTGACGATGTGCATGTGACCCTCTCTTCTCATGATGATGAGTCAGGTAGCTTCACCGCGTTAGGTGGTATTTCTTCCACCAGTCACCCCATCTTCTATCATGATGATGAAATTATGGAAGAAATCACCACCCCTGACTTTATCTATTCCCCCTTACATCGAACCCATGTGTTCACACCACATACACCTTATGGCCATTACATTGAAACCCAATGTTTGGGTAAGGGGGCACCCACATTTGAGAGACCAAGAGAAGAAATTCTCCACAACTCTCCCAGTGTATCTGGTTGTGTCGACTTTAGTATCATTATTATTCCACATTTAGAAGAACCTCTAGAGTCCCATATCACTTTAGATCACTCTAGGGATGATACCCCTTATCGTTCCTTCATCTTACATCAGCAACTCAGTCTCTTAGACATTGTTGTTGACCAACCTATAGGTTTTCTAAGAGAGCATCAGTTCATTATCTCCAAATCCTCTTTTTGGGATAGTGACACCAGGTATGCCAACCCATAAACTTAAAGTCCATTTGATTCATATATGCAGTACTAAAAGAGATTGGTAATCCTCCATTTCTTTTCTCAAACTGCATAACCATAACGAAAACAAATGGCGCACCATATCATTAAAATGTGTTTAGATTCCCCTTTTTCTAAATACATTTTGGCATGAACACAACATGCTTGGGGGCACCTATGCCCCTCAACCATACAAATCCTAGATCTCAGCCAAAAAAACAATGAAACCCCCTTTCTTTGACAAGTTGCACTTTTCAAGTCATTTCCTGGGACAGGTCGCAGTTTTCTGCCCAATACCTACTACCTAGGTCACAGAACAGACCCTAAAAAGTGCAACCTGGCCTGTTCATGAACTCTGGGTACCTATTAGTTTTTAGTACCTTGATACTTCTCCAGGACACATTTTACCCAAGAAGGGTCTCTTCACCTCTCCTCAAAATCATATTTCCTCACTTACAACACTTTTAATTAAGGCACCACTTTGCCTCCATACTTGTCCTTGTTCATGTTGATTTTCGTCATGAGTTACCATCTTGTACTCATGTTTTCATGGTCCCCCATTGGACCTTTACTGTGTGGCAGCATCATCGAGTCGCTCTTGTTTAGAGCATCCGAGTTGAGTCATCATCGCATTCATGGAGTTTATCCCGAGTCCCTTTGTAGCTCGCTATAGTCCTCCATCCTTCCTTGCTTGGTCCCTCTCTCATGTCGCACATTATGGCCTTCAGTCCCATTGTCACCTATCCCTCATTATATTGTGTCATTCACTGCCAGGTCATCCATGCCATTTATTTTTTAACAAGAGAAGTCATCCATTCGCTACTCAGTATCCCCTACTTCATTATCATCATTAGTGTCAGTCTGTCAGTCGCTCTACTATTTTCTCTCGTGCCTTAGTTGAGGATTCCTTATTGCCTCACCTATGGCAGACCTCCTTCTGTTGACATCAGCTCATTCATTCCAGAAGACAGGTCTAGAGGGCGGTGTACCTTGGTTCTAGCTTCCACTCTTGTTCGACACCCCGGATCAGGAAAAGGGACTAATTATTGCCCTTTGACTTGGTTGTTTCTCACCTTCAACTTATTTCACCATGATCAAGATCCGTATACTTGATGGTCCAGCGATGTAGCAACAGATATTGGTGATTCCCAGGTGTGTGTGAGATGTCTCAACCCTCATGAGGGGGTCGCCCTGCAGGTAGCCCCCCACATGCCCGGATGACCTTTTCATTGCAGCCTTCGATGGAGCTCCATATATTTTATGATGTCTTCCTTAACCGCTTGCAACGCCTCTTTGATTTGCATGTATCAGTCAGATTTTGCGAGCCCTTTCCCATGTATAGGGGGCATTAGGGTTGTATTTGTATCTCATGTACTCAGATATTATTGTATAAGTCCTGGCTGTTATCCCAGGCACAACATGTATGTGGGATTCCTCATTATATCTTTTATATGGCTTCTATTTATGACAACATGTACTTTACAGTTCGGTTCCTTGTTTACTGGGCGCACTATTCTTTTGTACTTTGTCTTGGCGGGCATAGGTATGCCTCCCCCGCCGCCTCTAGCATAGGTACCCTCTCATAAAAAGAGACTTGTTGCACCACTAAGTCTCATATCCTCAGGGTCTGGTTCTTCAGCACATTAGGCTACCTTACATTTCTCTCTCTGACTTCCCTTTTGATGTCTGGTGATTGAGTTCTTACAACATACTTCGGTCATACGATTTTCTCCTAACACTCCCATGCTGGGGGGCAATCTGTTACACCATTTTTTGGTCATCTAACCTATTATCATTAGATGGACCCAAGTACACCATGTAAGACCAATTTTACCCTAAGTAAAATTGCTTTCGCTATGTAAAATAACTTATTAAAACACATTTATTAAGTTGTTTATGGTCCAAATAGGAAACCCCAAAAGGAAATATTAAACAAATCTTTATTTGTTTGATTTTCCTCATGGAATAATCAATTAAACAATAATTAATTATTATTCCAAGTTATATTTAACCCAAAACAAGGAAATTAATTAGATAAATCCTTATTTATCTTATTATTTTCTAGGAATAATTATTTAAATCTTATTTAAATAATATTGCTTGTTAAATATTTCTAAATCATTTATAAATAATTAAATAAATGATTATTTATTTAATTATCATTCAACCACTTCCTTAAAACAATAAATAAATCATTTATTTATTTATTATTTAAAAATAAAGGTATTTGACCCAAGTCAAATACCTTTTCCCTCCAACAAATATATTAAAATATTCCATAAAAGGCGTATCTAGATTTGGTTAATATTATTTTAATCATACACCAAGATCTAGAATGACCCAATATTTTGTTATAAATAGAAGGGTTTTCTCATTCACTTGTCACATTTTGTTGCTCATTAGATCACTTTGGATCTATGCTCTTGGTCTGACTTTGAGCTATTATCATTGTCACATTCTATACTTTTTCCTTTGTGAGCTCCCTTTGAGTTCTATGTTTGTCTGGTTTTTCTACACCAACAAGAGAGAGAAATGCTAGATCTGAAGCGCTGAGGACTTTCAAGAACCCATCCCATTGAGGAGAATTGGAAACACCTTTCTTGTTTTCCTCTCAGGTGCCCTTAATATAAAAATTATTTCAAAAGTATTGTTCTTGTCTTGTCTATTGGATGCATGGAGCAAAACCTTATTTTCATTGCTTAATATATTTTTATGCATAGATATGGATTTGTGCAACTTTTGTCTTGATCAACTAACTGCAGATTTGAAGATATTGGTAGCCATATTTGATGTTAGGGCTATTTTTTATGCGTAGCTAAAGTGGTATTTTTTTGACAAAAGATTCATACTAACAATAGTCAACACAGACTCTCCATTTTTCGTTTTTTTTCGAAACTATGACAAGTGGAGACACCCGATAGCTATAAAAAATGGGTAGATGAAATTAGCATTAAGGAGTTTCTGAAATTCTTCTTTCACTATCTCCTTAAGTGTGGAGTTCATTTGGTGTTGCGTTTGTTTAACTGGTTTGTAGTCCTCTTTAAGGTAAATAAGGTGTGTGCATAGGCCAGGATGGATTCCTTTCATATTCATATAGTCCCATGCAAATGCCTTTTTCTATTTATGTAACAGATGTATCAACAATCAGTTTTATTTAGCAGTCAGGTTAGGATTGATGTTTAAACTTTTCCCAAGTTCAATTTCAACGGGACTGCTGATAGTATGCAGAGTTTTTTTCAAATGTTCAATAATTGCATCATCTACCTCATCTTCTTCTCGCAAATCTCTAATGGAGGCAACAAGGAGTGAATTACTAATATTAATGATATCATCCTATGTTTCATCCTTAAAGTATTGTTCTTTGCCAAGCATGAGAATAGGTACAGAAAGATCAGATTCAGGTGTAAATTCATCCCACCAAGGACTACTTGAATCCATATGAGGTTTTGCTAGGGGATAAAGATTCAAGTTCTGAGTCACCTGTCGATATGAGATCACCATAGATCTAGACCTACATCCGATATATGCATCTGCAGTGGCTAGCCACGGTCTTCCCAAGATTAAAGGATGACCCCCAATGTTTGATTTAGTTTGTAAAATGAGAAAATCAATCGGATAATTCCAGGAAGCCATAGTGATAACCACATCTTCTATCATTCCCTCGAGCTTAACACAGGACCTATTTGCTAATTTGAGCACTGTGGGTGTAGGTCTAAGTCCATGAGGTCTTAGAGAGATGAAGAGGGCTCTAGTCATGAAATTAATAGTTGCCCCTAGATCAATCAAAGTATTGGTTATAGGTTGATTGTCAATATGGACAGCCACTGTAGGGTTCCCTGGGTCATTATATTTAGTCAACAAAGGTTAATCAATCATGAGATCGGGAAATTTTCCCATGACATGGATAGTAGCAAGGTCTTTAGGTTTCCTTCCAAGTATTTTGATGCATATATCCCTCACTATTTTAGCATAGATGAGTACTTCATTAAGAGCTTGTAACAACAGAATCCACACATACAAATTTTCCAGTTCCTTGAGGAATTCGGATTCAGGTTGTCAGACCAACCCAGTTTCAGTTAATTGTTGAGGGTGTGGAGGATTTTGAATGCTAACAGCTGAGTCAACTATCACAGATGCACCATCCTTGCTCGGATTGGTTGCTATAGAAACAACAAATTCTTCTGAGCTGGCTGCTATAGATGTAACAGTGGGTGTTGTATCAACTATTACATGTGTAACAACTGCCTCAGAATCTCTAATGTCCCTTCTAGGTGACTCACATTCTTCGGTAATAATGGGAGTATGCTCAAACCATATTACTTTCCCTGATTGAAGCAGAACCTTGTTAAGTCAAATATGAGTAATGATATAAGTCTAGAGGGTAACTAGAGCATGCCTTATTATTTGGATTGGGGTTAGGTTTTACAGGTAATTGAGGTCGGACAAAAGGTATATGATTTTAAATAGAAGGCAGTTGTAACTGCTACTACTGCATTGGTATTAGAGGGGGTTCTGGACCTTGGCCATTACTTATCCAATTCTAACCCCAAGGATTTGGTTGTGATGGAGGATATTTCATTGGTAGAGGAGAAGAACACTGGTTCCATGGTGAAAGGAATTGTGTTGAGGAAGGAGTAGGATACTACCATGGATATTGCTAACTATTAAAAACATTATTCCAATGATAAAAAGAGGAAAAATATAAAGGCATACCTGTAGGTCGTGGCTGCCATGGTCTTTTTAATCCAATGAAATAATAAGATTGAACATCCTCACTTAATCCTTGGAGTACCGCCTTCAGTCTGGGAAATTTAGGACACTAATTTGTAGAATGCGCTAACTCACAGATGTTGCACAAGCTAACACTATTTAGTCCACATTCTCTTTTGAAATTTTTATTTTTGCATCAGGGACAAGATATTGCTAAGGCTTCTTCAAATTATGCTTGTGATTTCTTGACGTACCGTAGTGACCTGGGCAGAGAGAGTGCTAAGAAGGTCAGTTTTAAAATCCTCAAATAATTTCTCGATATCTTCTCTAGTTACTCCTCCACTCATGGACTTCTGTAGCTGGACTGAGGGGTCCCAAATTGAAACTCTTCCTTTGATCGATCCTCTTGAGCTACACAGGCAAAGCTTCATTATTTGATCAAGCAGTTCTTGCGATATGTCTCCTTTTCCAAATAGGTTCAGATGCTCCAGACAATCATCTCTTATACCTCTTAAAATTGGCTTTATAATTTCCGTATCTAAGTTACTGAACTTAGACCTCTGTAAACTGTGGTGAAATCGCTCCATATAGTCTTCCAGGCTTTCCTCCTCCTTCTGTGCAATTCTAAAAATCTCTTCCTTCAAGTCCTTGGTTCGATAGTAATCCTGATATTTAAAGAGGAAGGCCTCTCTCCATGTTTAAATCATGTTAGAATCCAGTGTCATGAACCATCTTAATGCTGCTCCTTTCAGAGTAGTAGGGAATAATTTCAGCTTCTGGGCATCTGAAGTGTCGTCATAACCTCTACACAACACATCAAATTTGAACATAAATATATTAGGGTCTTCAACAACCATCCCTTGAAAGGATGGTAGGGATGATGAAGGAATATTATTCATAGGAGCCTCATCCCGTGTTACTACTATTAGGAATTCAAAAGTAATAGAGCTATTTGTCTTTACATTCTCGTCTCCCATGGCTAATTCTTCCCGATGGGATGAACTGACCTCAGAGTGTACTGGAGATTGACAAATAAAAGGATTAGGCTGCTCCAGGACCAATTGTTTAACAACACTACCAATGTCCAAATGATGATCAACTGAATGTTGTTCCTTAGGTCCTTGATGCTCCCCACTGGTCTCTCTGTGTCCTTCAATTGTCAGATCCTGATTAATGATTCTCCATTGTTGTTTTGAATCTGGAGTCTTGGTATTAGGAGTGGATATGATATTCGAAGGATGGTGAGGTCCAGACACGGAATACACTGATGGTCCAGGTTTTGATATGGAATCTGCTTTCTGTGGTCCTGTCTTCCTATTATCTCTGTATGATGTGGATTGTTCCTTTTCTTCCCTTGAGATAAGATCTCCAAAGAATTTATTTCTTCCCAAATATTCACTCTTCTCTTCCTTCTTATGACCCATATTTCCTGTAGTCAGTAGAGTGTGGGGGTGTTTCTGGATGTTGATGTTGTCTTACCAGCACACATGGGCCCTATGTGTATCAATTCATCCTATAAGTTCTTAAGTTTCTACAATAGTGAGTCTGCCCAAGTTCGTTAGAGCGATGCACAGGTTCTTACCTATCGTCTTACCGCCCAATGACTATAGAGTTGAAGAAACCCTAAAAGAACACCCAAAAATTCAACTCCTAAGTGTCCCAGCAATACATTGGTGAACCCACTCAAGTTCGTTAGAGCGATGCGTGGGTTCTTACCTCTCGTCTTACTGCACGACAATTGTGTCACTGGAGACACTCTAAGAAAAACAAAATTCTCATAAATTCACTCTCCTAAGTGTCCCAGCAAGACATTGGTGAGCCTGCGCAAGTTTGTTAGAGCGCTGCACAGGTTCTTAACTCTCGTCTTGCTGCCCAACAATTGTGTCACTAGAGACACTCTAAAACACACACAAAAATTGTACTTCTAAGAAACAACTCTGATTGATTGGATCGTCACTGCCATCCCTGGCAACACCACGAAAATGTCAGGGTTGTATTAATCACTATTTAATGACTAAAAAATACACATAAATTATCAATCTAGGGACATATTTTTCCAATGATAATTGCACTGTCTATGCTGATACACCCAACTAGAAGAAATTCCAAAGAAAAGAAATCGTTTTTGAAGTAAATGTTGGAAGTAAATCACTCATGCAGAAATAAAATGATCTACAAGACTGGAGTCACACTTCAATTAATCTGTTCTAGCGCGCCACACAACAAGTATCCAGCTGGTGTCTCTAATATCATATGTGTAACAACATACAAAGTATTTAAATTGAAGCATATATATTCACAACTGAACAACAACAACAATACCTCTAATGATACATAAACTAAAATACAAACACGTATACACAACTACTTTAATCATTGGAATCCCTGCTAAGAAGGAGGGCCCTTCCTCCCTAGCAGGGCACAGGTAGAGAAAATAGCTTAATGAAAACTACACTGAATAACACATGTAACAACAAATAACAAGATAATATGTATTAATATGAGCACAATTAAAGAGCCAAAATAATGCTATTCTCCACAAACCTTTCGACCTCTGGGGCCGAGAACTATATAGTGGTTACATCTTAGAAAATAAAGGAATATATCAGTCATGAGAATCTTATGATTCTCATGTTGATCGAAATAGAATACATATAGTTATAACCACTTCTTAATAAAATTTTGACTAGAAAATTATAGATTACAATCAAAACCACCCATATGTTGTAATCCAAAAATAAAGTGCTAAACAACTTCTACAACTATCACAATAAAACCACAGCTGTAGTGTAACAACTAAAGGATAGATCAACAACAGGTGTTGATGGAATCCAGTCAGTGGTACAACTGTATCAGCAGTTCACCATCGGTCTGTAATAGTAGGATGTAATGGCAGTTTGACGGCGGATCTGTAACATCACGGTGTAACAACATCGCTTGCTGTAACAACGCACCCTTAACTGCTCCTGTGTACCTCATGCTCAGGATATTTGGTGCTACAAATGACATCTGGAAAGACAACACAGAGACCATATATCTTCTCCAAACATTCATCCTAAATTAGTGATAAAAAGGCACGACATATGATAATAATTGATGAAATGGTATAGTAATGAAAACAAGGTAAAACAACACAAGTTAGGATAGAAAGGTAGGAAAAAGAGGCAAAGATAGTCCCATTAATTGTAGTCATGAGGCAGAATAGGGAAAACAAATGTAGGAAAATTGTGCAAAACTGGCACCCAACAGTCACCTCACCTGAGAAGAGACCTGTGACCTATAGGAGGAGACATTCTTCAAGGCTAGCATCCCTTAAACAAGTACAAAACCCCACATACCTTCAAGAGGCAGGAAATAAGGGGCAGCAAGAAAAGGATGGTTTGCTACAGAAGAAAAAAAAAAAAAAATTTATTATAGGAAACTCTGTCTGTGTTACAGGTAAGTCCTGCAGTGCCACAAAAAGAGAAGGAAGCCATGGGGGATGGATATAAGGCACCTTTGGAAGATAAAGAGGCCCAATATGTTGAAAAAGAGGCACAAACTGAGGGGAATTATGCTAAAGGGAAGGAAGTGGAGGAACCAAGGGAGGATCCTACCTCCCCAATTTTTTTCCCAAAAGACATATCAACAATTTCAAACTCTAGCCCATAGCCAGATCTGAGTTCCTATGAAACATTTATTGAAGGAGGAATAATTATCCCTTCAAAGCTTGTTGTTCCCCTATTTTATCAGCTAGATCAAGATAGAGCACGCACACATCACTGGATGAAAATTCCTGAAAAAAAAGTTGTGCAAGATGTAGGAATCATGGAAGAAAATTTCACTGAATGGGGAGGGTTTTGGGTGATTTCAGACTCATAGAGGCCAAGCTAAAGGAGAAACTTTGAGAAACAAAGTAAAAAAATGCAAGGTTTGCAAAGGCAACTCCAACAGAAGGACAAACATATTTCCACCATGGAAGATTTGTGCATGGACGAAATCCAGCGAAGGCATCCTTCAAACTCCTATGTCATCTACCTAAAAGAACAATAGCTACAATTTCAGATGAAAACACAAGAATATTATGGATCCTTTCATTTTAAAAGTTGTAGGCAGTTTATTGACCTTTGCAATCAGTGCAACATAGGAGACAAGGCAAAGTTGGCAGGAATTTATATACACAATCTAATTTTGACTGATTTAAACATTTTGGACCCTAACCTTAGGTTGGGGGATATGAAGTTGATGGCCTTAGCCTCTTGGATGGTAAATGAGGAGGCAAGGGAAGAGGAAGTAAAAAGGGTGATGAGAAGATAAGGGATTGATCCTCTACAAATAAGGGCAGAGGTATTCAACCCTAGGGGGGTCATTAACAATCACCTCATGATAGAAAATGATGCCAGATTTGCAGACAAGTACCTCAGCACCCAATCACAAGCCATTCCTCACTTTGATGACATTTTTATACAGTTGGGAGAGGAATTTCTAATGGAAATTCAAAGAAGATCGAATTCCATCCCTCTTAGTCTCAAGAACATGGAATATCATACCTCAAAGAGATTGATAAATGCCCTATAAAGGGAACTATTGTACAAAAGGGCTATCCAGGCAATAAATATCCAATGGCTTGGCTTAAAAATGATTCCACCTTTGTTGTTGGGACTGATTGAAGGGAAATACAAAGCTGAGGAAAAAAAAGAATGGGAGGAGGTAGAAAAGAATGCTTGATTCTACCCTCTTGAGGGGACTCCTTCACTTCTTCCTTGGGATGTGTGAGGGGCCGCTAAGGCACTAAAAGAGATGAAGAAGGAGGACTAAGTTTCTCAGTGGATGATCAACCATTTTATAGCATGGTAATGATGAGCACCATAATTAGGTATATTTTATGGGGTTAATGGTCATCTTTTGAGCCTTATTAGTGTCTCTTTCTGACATTTAATTACATTATGGTCATATGTTTCTAAGTGTAGATGGTGAATTAAGGGTTGGAATACCTCGAATGCCTAATATGGTTTAAATGTAGGATGATCATGAAGATATGCCATGTTTTCTTAAGATTGTGCAATAAAATCTCAAAGTAGACAACAAGGAGTGATTATAGGGAGGTTGACCACCTACTTAACTCCTAAAGGAAGCCAAGGGATTCTCATTATTCTCCTCCAACAACTCGAAATCTAAGGCAACCAAGGAAGTGGGAGATTATGGGAATCAAAGCTCTAGTTCTCTTGAAGTCCAAGGGGACACATCACCTAAATTTTAGGGAGTTGTTGGTAGCTACCCTTTAGGATAAATAGGGTAGAGAAAGAACTCATTAGGATTCGATTTTTGGAGATAGCTAGAGCACTACTAGGTCTTGTAATAGACATTTGTGACTTTCATGTGCTATGTAATGAGATTGGCTATGCAATAAAATGAGTATTTTGTTCCTCCTTCATTGATTTAGCTTCAGAGAGCTGAGCTTGTGGGTTAGGGCCCAAACCATTTGCCTCCGTCTCTCTTGTGTATTTGTGTTTACTTTACATGCCATTGTAGTTATTTTATTTTATGTGTTGTAGTTAGCTTATTTTATGTGTTGTAGTTAGTTTTCTTACATTTCATCTTGTTGTATTTATTTTTCTTCCATCTCATGTTGTTGTAGTTAGGCTCTTGTAGTTCATAGTACAGTAGCATATTAAAATCCAAAGTTTTGTTTTAAAGCCTCCCTCTCTCACCTCTTTCATTGGAGCTTGAGGGGGGTACATCTTCACCACAGGCCCAAAATTTCTTTCAGTTTATGATTTCTTGGAAAGAATAGATAGGTTTCTCTATTTATTAGGAACATTTTTTGAATACCAAGTTAGTTTCTTATCTCAAATTCGTAGATAGGTTTTCTTAAATTCAACTCATCTTTTCCACCATTTTCAAAATAGATTTGTCAATGATAAATGAATGAACACACAATTTTCTTATAGGTTTGAGTAGAGCAGTAGAGGGGGACTCCACCAACATCCTTAGCTTCAGCTTCCACCCCTCATCAACCAAATTTCAACCAAATTGCCTTCAACCATATTTTTTGAGGTCTTCACCACAACACCGTGAGCCACCTTGGAGGTGAAAGATGAGGTTTGAAAGAATTTTTGAGCTTGGCCAAAGGGTTGGATACCTTCCATCCACCTAGATAAAACTTCATTCCCCTTTCCTACCCCTTTCCTCACCATTTCTGGCCTCAAACTACCCTCAGCCTGTTTCCTGTAGCGTTTCAGGACATCCCGTAGCACTACAAGAAATCCTATAGAAGATCCTGTAGCAGTTCCTGTATTAGTTCCAATCAGCCACTTCTTCAGCTCAAAACCTCTCTTTCACATTATATAGACCTGACATAACCTACATGACACGTTCAACTTCGAAACCATGAGTCCAATTCCTTATTAAGCCACTTCAATGCCTCCTTATTTTGCAAAAAAAAGTATTTACAAGCATAGTTAGCTCATTAATAGATGCATTTTTAAGCATAGCAGTAAACCATGAAGTATCTAGAGTTTAATAAGACAGTTGGCCTAGCATGTGTGCATAGATTAGTTTCCCTTTCTGCAAGTTCAATTTTGAAATTTAATTTACGAATGAAACTTAGTTTAGCTCTATTTATTTCATTAGCATAATTTTGGATTTCCTATCTTGCAAATAGCTAGATGAGTCTTTATGCTCTATAATAGTTTCTCTTTAATATTCCCAATTTTCCACAAGATAATTAGAATATTAGAGTTCTTAATTTTCTTAATTAATTAAGTAAATAAGAGGGTGGAGGGACACACAAACCCCATAAATGCATAAAATCCACTTTTTTATGTGTGTATGTGGATATTTTATATCTAGATCTACATTATGGAGTAGTAGAGAAACTTCTTAAATGAAGGAAGAGTGGAGATCATGGATCTTAATTGTAAATTCATGAGGATCTTGGAGGAGGTTAACTGAGATCATAGTGCATTCAAAGTAAGATCATAAAGAAATTATGATGAGATAGTGGAGGAAGTGGTGCATCTAATGCACACATGATGGAGATCATGGAGAAACAACACAGTCTTCATGGCTACTAGTGGCCACACGTACAATGCATTTATGAAGTGGGCCAAGGCTATGGAAGGCTCACAATGTATATAATGAAGATGATGGCACAATATAAGGCAGGATTTGTGTTATTATTTCTAATCTGTTTAGATATAGATTTTTCATGTGACATTTCTATGCACGCTTATGCTATTTAGCTAAGTCTGTAGTGTTGTTTAGCACAAGGTATTTCTGAGTGGAAATCCCACCCTTACCCACAGGTGACTTCGAGTGCCTACTCTGGGAAGGTTTCTATTGAGCTCCATACATTAGAAGGCATTGGTGCCATGTTTAGCCACACTCATATGTGCTTCCATATACATGAATAACACAATTCTTGTTCAAGGGTTTGAGAGGTGGTTGTTGTTTCTAGCATTTCAGTGAGGAAACTAGTGGAGGATTCATCCTTTCACCTTGTGATTCATTTTCAGTCTTCCAGCAGTTGTATATTCATTTCCAGCATTCAAGCCATTTTATTTTACCTCCATGTAGTAGAAGTCCCCTCAAGGATTGCACAGTCTAGTCCGGTAGATCCAAAGGAGGAAGGAAGTTTCCAGTATTTATGCTAGAAATCCTGTGAGGAACCATCTCCTAACCTTGTATTCAATGTTTCCATCATTCCAGAGCTGATTTACATTATCTAGTAGTAGGCTTGAGACTCTCCCTCCTTGACAGCACAGTTTTCTGAAGTTGTTGAGTAGTCAGTAGCCACATACAGTGGAGGAGGAAAGAGAAGCTAGATCTTGAGCTTCTAGCTTGAGGATCTAGTGAAGGGATCAACCCTTCAAGCATAGATCTGATTGTACATCATATTGCAACCATATTTGATTAGATTATGCTTCATATCTACATACCCAATAGTGTATATGCACAAGCCCTAAGAGGGTGATTTTCTTAGATTGACAGATCTGGAAAACCCTTTCTGGATTATCTTGGGTAACCATCATAGAGCTCATATCTACATTTTCAGCATCATCAAAGATCAAGAACTACCTATATCTAACTTTATATTTTTCCGGTAGTTGCAGTCGCAGTAGTTGCAACAGGGACAATGTATTTTTCCTTCCAGGAGTCCAATAGTTACACAGTTCCTCTTGTGGGATCATTTCAAGGCCATTCTAGGCCATCTCTTTGGCTTGAGTGTCTCATATTTTGAGCACTGTTGTATTGTTTATTTCACCTCCTATATAATAAAATGGATGAGATATTTTGTACATTTTGATGGTATATTTAGATTTATTGTTTACTTTTCTGCGGTTCTTATATTTTGTTTTAGTATTACTGCATTCCCCCTTTTGGGATATTATAGCAGTATCAGAGCACGATCTTTAGCTCAGCTTGTCGGTACTTCATATTTTGCATCAAAAGAAGAAGCAGATATTAGAGATCTATCATGAAGGTGGATTGTAGTTTTGCCACTCTTCTCCTTAGATATTTACAAGATCTCTCCAAGGAGTTCAATAAAATGAATATAGAAAGGCAAAGGAAGGATCCAAGAATATTTGATAAGGAAGATCCAAGCACTTCCTGTTAGCATGAGAAGCAACCGAAGAAGCAAAGAGCTTCACATCATTCTACTAGATCCACTTTCTCTGATAAGAGAGAGGACTAGTATGAATATGAAGGAGACTTGGGGCATGAGAAACTAAGTAAATATATGTTTGAGTACAAAGCACAACCTAGAGCTCTCAAGGATAATGTAACTCTCCAATAGTTTCTGCAACTCAAAGTGGAGAGGAGATCCCAAAGCAATAATATAAGAAAGTGGCATAGGTTACTCTTGCCTACATTTGATGGGTCTCCCACAAGCACATTGAGGGCTTGGAGGGAAGAGTTAGCTACATTCTTTCTGAAATATCCTGTAGCATAAAGAGAGGCGACGGACTTTGTAGTGTTGAACCTAGAAGGTGAAGCAAGAGATTGGTGGTTCAGTACTTGTCACGCATGAGAGTGTTCGCTTATGCAGATTTCATTCAAAGACCGAAGAAGAAGTAATAAACCAGAGACATCTCACATAGTGACATCTCCCATAATTTAGGAGATATTACAAGAAGAACCCAAGGAAGATGTCCTCATTATCACTTAGGAGGAGTAGCCTCTACCACCACCACTAGTTGTAGATGTACTTACATCAGGGGGAGGATCACTTGCATCTTTGCAAGATGGTCTCGAGTTCTTGAAATTTGGAGCCCCATGCATGATTCATGAGATGAATGATGAGGAGGAGAAAGATACCAGTGCTGGTGCAATTGAAGAGATGCAACCATCATCATTACTAGCAGTTGGAGAGACTATTGCACTAGTTGGAGGAACTCTTGTGGATGTGCAAGATGTTTTAGATATTCAAATTATCCAAAGTTTGCGCATAATTTCATCTCATATTATTTAAGTACCTCATATTGAGATATCTGAGCCCATTCCATCAGGGCAAGTGAATAACCAAGGATTAGAGCAGCTTGCTGATTTGGAGCAACAAATTATCACTACACGGAGGACCCTTGATTTGATCAAGGGGAAGATGTATTGCTATCCCAGTTTGCCATGGTTTAGCTACACCCAACACTTTGTGTTGAATTGTGTAGTTGCAGAAGATGAGAGGAGCATAGTACTATTCAGTATAGTGCCAAACTATGACTTTAGCATTGTATGTGGCCATGAGACAACATATGTATCACCATCCAGATCTAAAACATTGTCACATAGCAGTATTGATGATGATAGTGCCCCATTATTCTTGGATCATTCTGAAGGTAGCTTCACTCATGAAGCACTGGAGGGGTAGATGATATATGATCGAAATCTTCTTATGGAGATCACTTTCCATTTTCAAGATGAAATTTCCTTGATGGGGATCTCACAGTTCAAAGAGGAATCTCTACCTATAGCATGTATGGAGCCTTGTGGGTTCCAATGGGCCATTGATGAGAGGATCTCATTGAGAGACCTCAATGGATGTGCACTTCAACATTTCATGGAGTGAAAATATATTCACATGGAGGATGTTGGTATTCTACATTGGGAGGATACGAAGATTGAGCTTGGCATGATTCACCATCCACAATGGGATAAATGATCTGGATGAGGAGCAAGAAGTTATCTACCTTCCTTCAAATCTATGATACTGGGCAGCCAGAAGCATGGATGCACTGGTTGCTTTTCATCAAGTATGGATACTACCAAACATCTCAGATTTCCAGGATTCATTCCATGTACATCATTGATGACATGCAGCACCAGGAGGCATGGTTGCGCTAGTTGTTGATGAGAGAGTTTGGACACCTCATGATGTACCTTATGTCCATCTATTTTTTTTTTTGGGATATGTATAATGTCTTTACATGTATTTCTATTTGGGATATATCTCATGTTCATGTATGTACTTGGGTTTGGGACAAAGCATAACTCTCACATGATGTGGCATAAGGGGGCTTATTTGTATTGTTCTGATGAGACCTTCCACATGTCCATTAATATGTTATTGATCCATGACTTGCATCATGATGATGTAAGGAGGCAACAAGAATCATTGTTGCTTTGGTTACTATTGGGAGATTATGGGCTGATTTCTTCACATACATTGCATGTCATTGATGGAGGATGGCAACAGGAGGCCTTGCAACGTTGGCTTCTAATGGGGGATTTTGGTCATTGTGCTTGGTATGATGATGATGTGATGGGAAACAAGATGCATTGCTACAGTGGCTTATCTTGAGAGAATATGGCCAAAATATTTGGTACAATGATGATGTGGTATGGCAACAAGAGGCATTGTTGTGGTCACTTCTTCTAAGAGAGTATGGCTCTCATAACTATATTGATGTTGATTTGGCATGGGAGAAAGAAACATTGTTGTGGTGGATTCTATTAAGGGAGTATGGCTCTCTTACTTGTTTTCAGGATAATCTAGCATTGCAGTAGAAGGCTTTGCTGCGGTGGTTGTTATTGGGAGAATATGGCTTGACATTGTTCATGTTTATCCATATGTCTCTACTTCTTGTTTCTCACTATGTCGATGTTATGTTTGGATCCTACATGGCCAATAGGGCTAATGATGAGAGCATTGATAGATGTAATCTACTCTATGTATCATGACTTGGAGAGATAGTTCATGGGTTGGGACTTTCCACTTTCGGAAGAAACCCTTTCATTTCTTGTATCTCATGTATAGAGAAGATATTTGGACATCATATGGTTGCCACTTGGAGATTAATTGATGAGGAAGGGTATCTAAATTTTTAGTTGGATGTCATTTTAGACATTTTAAAGAGGCAGCTCTGGAGCTAAACATACATGACACATTGTGACAGATGGGGAGGCCTTCCATATGAGGATAAAATTTGGAGGGAGGATGTTTGTTCTAGCATCCAATTTTGTAGTTGCTTAAGGAAAAGCAACATTTTGGCGGGGAGGACTGTAATATCCCAATTTTCCACAAGATAATTGGAATATTAGAGTTCTTAATTTTCTTAATTAATTAAGTAAATAAGAGGGTGGAGGGACCCAGAAACCCCATAGATGAATACAATCCACTTTTGATGTGTGTATGTGGATAATTTAGATCTAGATATACATTATGGAGTAGTGGAGCAGCTTCTTAAATGAAGGAAGAGAGGAGATTATGGACCTTATATGTAAAATCATGAGGATCTTGGAGGAGGTCAACTGAGATCATAGTGCATTCAAAGTAAGATCATAAAGCACTAATTATGAGATAGTGGAGGAAGTGGTGCATATAATGCACACATGATGGAGAGAGTTGGAATTAAATGAGAAATGATGGATATCATGGATATACAAGACAGTATTCATGGAGGATAGTGGCCACATGTACAATGCAGTTATGAGGTGGGCCAGGGCTATGTAAGGCTCACAATCTATATAATGAAGATTAAGGAACAATACAAGGCATGCTTTATATTATTATTTCTGATCTGTTTAGATCTGTTTAGATTTATTTTTGATTTGTAATGTGACATTTCTATGCACATTTATGTTACTTAGCTAAGTCTACAATGTTGTTTAGCACATGGTGTTTTCGAGCGGAAATCCCACCCTTACCCACGAGGGACTTCGAGTCCCTACTCTGGGAAGATTTCTATTGAGCTGTATTCATCATCAGGAATTGGTGCCATCTTTAGCCACACTCATATGTGCTTCTAGCTGCAGGAATAACACAATTCTTGTTCAAGGGTTTGAGAGGTGGTGGTTGTTTCTAGCATTTCAGCTAGGAAACCAGTGGAGGATTCATCCTTTCACCTTGTGCTTCATGTTCATCCTTCTAGGAGTTGTATATTCATATCTAGCATTCAGGATATTTTATTTTACCTCCATGCAGTAATAGTCCCCTCAAGGATTCCATAGTCCACTCCTGTAGATCCAAAGGAGGAAGGAAGTTTCCAGTATTTCAGCTCAAAATCCTATGAGGGACCATCTCCTCACCTTATATTCATGATTTCCATCATCCCAGACCTAATTTTCATTATCTAGTAGTAGGATTGAGACTCTCCATCCTTGATAGAATATTTTTTTGAAGTTGTTGAGTAACCAGCAGCAACATCCTATGGAGGAGGAAAGAGAAGATATATCTTGAGCTTCTAGCTTGAGGATCTAGTGAAGGGATCAGCCCTTCAAGCATAGATCGTATTATACATCATATTGTAGACATATTTGATCAAGTTATGCTTTAGATATGCATACCAAATAAAATAATGTGTGTGTAGGTTTTAACCCTGAATAGAAATTATCTACACACGAATCTTATAACAAAAAATAAACAATAGCGAGAGCATAAAACTAAAACAGATAAACACAGAGATTTTCCCCTGGATCCCAAATTGGGACAACCAGCTTGATTTTTCATTATATTCCTTTCAGTGTTACAACACATATATATACATGCCAAAGCATACATAAACCCCAATCTATAAACCCTAGATTAGAACATAACCGTAGTTCCCTTGACCGGATCTACAAAATACCAGGGGCCGAAAACCATCGTACCCCAAAACCATGTGCAAAACCATGCACAAAACCATGCGTGGACTACCCACTGAAAATTAAGGAACAAAAATTTTCTTCGGGGCACTACCCTAGACCCCGACAGGGGGGGCTATGTCGTGGAAAGAATATAACACATACCCAACATTCTCCCACTTGTTGTTTTTTTTCCGTAGGGGGCCACAAGAGAGCTTAGTCATTGGCCCAATTCTTCAACACCCATTTTTTCTCTACACCAAGAGAACTTCTGAGTGGTCATAGAATTCTTCAATGCATCTGTAACATTCTTCAAAGTATCCACTTTTACTAGCAACACCCTTTTAGCCTCAACCATATCTCTAACAAAGTGATATTGAACATCAATATGCTTTGTCTTTGAATGATAAGCAGGGTTCTTAGGGAAGAAAATTGCACTTTGGCTATCACAATCTATCCTTATAGCTTGCTATACCAACCCCATAATTGAACACAATCTCTGAAACCAAACTGCTTCCTTGCTTGCATGAGTGGTTGTTTTGTATTCTGCCTCTGTAGTTGAAAGAGCCACTAGAGACTGTCTTTTACTCATCAAACTGACTGCGCCTCCAAATAGGCTAAACACATACCCACTTGTAGATATTCTTTGGTCCAGATCTCCAGCCCCGTCTGCATCAACAAAACCATGAATGTCCAACATTCTTTCCAATATTGGTCTTCCTTGGTAGCACAAGCCATAATCACTAGTGCCACATAAATATCTGAAAACCCGCTTCACTGCTGTCTAATGCTCCTTCCCTGGGTTTGACATAAACCTGCTCAATACTCCCACTGCATGTGCAATGTCTGGTCTAGTACATACCATTACATACATCAGGCTACCCACTGCACTTGCATATGGAGCACAGGACATATTCTCCTCTTCTTCTTGTGTCTTGGGACACTGTTTAGCAGATAGATTTACACCTACAGGAATAGGAACATTCACTAGTTTACTAATTCAGATGTTCTGTGTTTGAACTTTTCACAATATAGTAAAATAGTCTTAACATACTCCTTCCTGCTTTAACCAGAGCTTCCTCCTTGCCCGATCTCTCTTAATTTCCATGCCCAAAATATAGTTTGCAGCACCAAAATCCTTCATGTATAATTTGCAGAACAGTTGGGTTTTCAAATCTTGGATAATTTCTTTGTCATTTCCAATAAACAACATATCATCCACATACAAGACTAAATAAATAACATGGTCACCAACTAATTTAAAAAAAACACAGTGATCCTCCTTACTTCTGGTGAAGCCAAGTCCCCGTATATAGGTATCAAATTTCTGATACCACATCCTTGGTGACTGTTTTAACCCATATCGAGACTTCTTTAACCTACATACTAGCTCTTTCCTCCCCTTCACCATAAAGCCTTCAAGTTGTTTCATGTAGATCTCCTCTTCCAAATCCCTGTGAAGAAATGTTGTCTTCACATCCATCTGTTCTACCTCAAAATCAAATGCAACAACAATAGATAAAAGTAATCTAATAGAAGTAACTTTGGCAATAGGAGAAAAAATATCACTAAAATCAATTCCCGACACCTGGGAATAACCTTTTTCTACCAACCGAGCTTTGCATTTCTCCACCATGCCTTCTACATTCATCTTCTTTTTAAACTCCCATTTTCTCCTGATGGGCTTCCTTCCAGCCGGTAACTCCACCAGATCCCATGCCTCATTTTTGTGCAAGGATGCCATTTCATCAACCATGGCCTCCTTCCAGATTTTTCCATCCTCTAAATCTACTGCCTCCCTGACAGTTCTGGGATCATCATTAGTTATAGTTAAGGCAAAGCTTGAACAAAATGTAGATGGACTATACCTTTCTGGTTGCCTTCTTTCCCGAACTGATCTTCTCAAAGCTGGAGTTTGTGGCTCTTCCTCTTCTGAATCTTCTTCTGCTGTAGAGTCCGATTCATCCTCCTTTAGCTCAAACTCTATCTTCTTAGGTTCCTTTGGTATGATTTCATGTTTAACAACATATTTCACCTCTCTAAACACCACATCTCAGCTGTACACAACCTTCCTTGTTTCCGAGTTCCAAAGCTTGTAACCTTTTAAGCCATCCTTATACCCAATAAAGATGCACCTTTCAGATTTATTATCCAATTTTCTCCTTTTCTCCTTTGGAACATGTGCATATGAATCACATCCAAATACCCTCAGGTGTGAAAGAGAGGGTTTCTTACCTGTCCATACCCCATGTGGAGTCTTATCCTCCAATGCTAATGAAGGTGATATGTTAACCAAGTAACATGTAGTCTCCACTACCTCTGCCTAGAATTCTTGTCCTAACTCAGTACCACCGAGCATGCTTCTTGCCTTTTCCATCAGCTTTCTATTCATTCTTTATACAACTCTATTTTGCTGAGGTGTGTATGGAGTATTCTTCTACCGTGCTATACCACACTTCTTACAGCACTCTTAAAATTCCTTCTTGCAGAACTCCCTACCATTATCTGTCCTCAACACCTTTATCTTCTTCTTTGTTTGGTTTTCCACAAGAGCCTTAAATTCTTTAAATCTGTCAAAGACTTCAGATTTCATTCTCAAGAAATATATCCATGTATTCCTTGAGAAGTCATCTATGAATGTAACATAGTACATAGACTTACCTAGTGATGGAACCCACACAGGTCCAAACACATCACCGTGCACAAGCTCTAATATCTTGTTCACCCTCTTAGCACCAGAAGGAAAACTCAACTGATTATGCTTCCCATATACACAATGTTCATAGAAATCGAAATCCAGACAGAAATTGGACATACCTACTACCATACCATTGCCATGCAGTATCCGAAGGCCCTTATCTCCAATATGTCCAAGCCTTTGATGCCATAGCATGCTCTTTTCTCCAGAGACAGCTAGGTTTTCTGCTCCACTTTCAGGAACCATAAAATTGTTACACCCATCAATAACAGTGTTACCTTGTAGCTTGTACAGAGTTTGAATCCAAACTCCTCGCATTAATACCAGTGCTCCCCGAACCATCTTGCAGGCATCTTTCTCAAACACTGTTTTTACACCTGCATCATCCATTCGTTTACGTAAATTAGGATTTTGAAAATGTAGAACAAGCGTGCACTGAAGTGTTCTAATCCTTCCACCTTGCAGCTTCAGCTTGACCTTTCCACGTCCAATGATTTTTGCCTTCCTATCATCCCCTAGGAAGACATCACCATCATATTTCTCATACTCGCATAACCACTCCCTATGGGGAGTGAAGTGAAAGGATGCACCTGAGTCAATCAACCATGACTCATGATCTACATGTGTATTTGAAGAAGAAGCCAAATACACATCCCCACCTTCATCCGAGGTGGTTTTTTCCTCTGCAGAAGGAGCATCATCAGATCCTTTTCCTTTCTCAGGAGCTTTAGATCTGCAGTCATTTTTGTAGTGCCCTTCCTTTTTGCATTTCCAGCATACCTTTACAAACTTTCTAGGAGATTTAGATCTCCCTCTAGATTTGGATCTCCCACTCGAAACCTTATTCTTTTTTCTGTTTTGGGACCTTCCTCATACAGATAAGGCATCTCCATTCTGGCCCTCCATATTTCTCCATCTCATTTCCTCTAACAGTAAGGCTGAGACAATGTCATCAAAATTCAAGGTAGTTGTATTGCTACCTATTGCAATAACCAGACTGTCCCACGAGTCTGGTAGAGAACACAACAAACTGATGCACTTATCTTCATCTGAGATTTTAATATCAATAGATGACAGCTGACTTACCACAGTATTGAAGGCGTTTAGATGCTTTGTCACCAAGTCTCCATCCTTCATCCTCAGGTTATACAGATTTTTCCTCAGGAACAATTTATTCACCAGAGACTTAGATTGGTACAAAGTCCCTAGCTTATCCCACAAGGTCTGTGCCGTAGCTTCCCCAGATACATTCAACAATACTGAATCTGAGACACATAATCGTATTGTGCTCTTTGCCTTCCGATCCAACTTCTTCCAGTCTTCATCTGACATTACCATTGGTTTAGTACCTGGATCTACCGTGATCCACTGATCTTTATCCACCAGTAGATCCTCCATCATTAGGGGAATTTTGAGGTCTAAAATGGGCGTCCTAAGAAAAATGTACAACAAAAATCAACTTTATAACAACCAATAGGATTCAAGATGATGATGTCAACCATGGGGGATGATTCACCATTTTTTAAATAAAAAGTTAAAAATATTAAAAAATAATAAAATAATAAAACTACTTTTTCAACTCATATTTTCAACTTATCTCCCAAAATTTTTACTCAAATTTCGAGCGGGATTACTCGTTGGATGTGAAATTTAATTCCTCATCCAAGGAGTACCCATGTTGCATACTTTCGATGAACTCTACTACACGAAAAATGAGAAATACATAAAAAACATGATTGTAATCACGTTTTTTTTTTAATGTATTTCTCATTTTTCGTGTAGTAGGACCCATCTAAAGTATGTAAGATGGGTACTCCTTGGATAGGGAATTAAATTCCGCATCCAACGAGTACTCCCGCTCGAAATTTGAGTAAAAAATTTGGGAGATAAGTTGAAAATATGAGTTGAAAAAGTAGTTTTTTCATTTTTCCCTCTAAAAGTTGATGATGTCATCAAATCTTATTTGATTTTTTCCACTATTATTTTATAATTTCCTTAGGAGGCCCATTTTAGACCTCAAAATTCCCCTAATGCTTGAGCTTCCATAACTCAAAAATCTGACCATTAAATTTCTCGATCTCTATCTTTTCGCCACTCGCCATCTTCTTTCACCGCAAGAATCGATCTCGCATATTTCCCACTAAACAGGGTCTACCTTAGGCCCGGGCAAAAAATCCCTCAGCAGCAAAGGCATCCCCTTGAAGCCGAAACAACTTTGATACCAAATGTAGGTTTTAACCCTAAACAGAAATTATCTACACACGAATCTTATAACAAAAAATAAACAATAGTGAGAGCATAAAACTAAAACAGATAAACACAGAGATTTTCCCCTAGATTTCAAATTGAGACGACGACGTTTATTTTTCATTATATTCCTTTTAGTGTTACAACACATATATATACATGTAGAAGCATACATAAACCCCAATCCATAAACCCTGGATTAGAACATAACCGTAGTTCCCTTGACTGGATCTACAAAATACCAAGGGCCGAAAACCATCGTACCCCAAAGCCATGTGCAAAACCATGCACAAAACCATGGGCGCAGACTACCCACTGGAAATTAAGGACCAAAAATTTTCGCCGGGGTGCTGTCCCAGACCCCAACAGGGGGGGCTACCACCCCCCCTGTGACCCCCCCCGTTGCACCCAGCGGAAAGGGGGGGATATCGCCCCCCCTCTTACCCCCTCACACATGCTTAGTCGTGGAAAGAATATAACACATACCCAACAATGTGCAGGCCCTAAGAGTTTGATTTTCTAGATTGATAGATCTGGAAAATCCTTTCTCGGTTATCTTAGGTATCCATCATAGAGCCTAGATCTACATTTTCAGCATAATTAGAGCTCCAGAACTACCTAGATCTAACTTTATATTTTTCCGGCAGTTGCAGTCCTAGCAGTTGCAGCATGGACATCGCAGTTTTCCTTCTAGCAGTCCAGTAGTGACGTAGTCCATCTTGTGGGATCATTTCAGGGTCATTCTAGGCCATCTCTTTGGATTGAGTGTCACATATTTGAGCACTATTGTACTGTTTATTTCACCTCCTATATAATAAAATGGCTCAGCTATTTTGAACATTTTGATGGTGTATTTATATTTATTGTTTACTTTGCTGCAGTTCTTATGTTTTGTTTTAGTATTACTGCATTCCCCCTTTTGGTAGATTATATTCTTTCTTATTGATAAAGAAATGATCATGAGTTCTTTTTAGTCTTAGGTTTCATTCAAAAGTGTGACAGAATTCATTCCCTAGAATAAACCCTAGAAATAGCACCCCTTCGTAGAACTGAGATGATGATGGCATGAATAAAATTCCTCTGTTGTGTATATAACACTTCCACCTCGATGTTTGTATGAACTCCACGTTGATAAAGTAAATTTGAGTAGCCTCTAGGAGTTGGAGCACTCTTGGTGCAATACCAGGGCTCACCAGATGGTAAGCCCAAGGAAATGGATATGGTTCAAGAAATGGAATCCTTGGGAAAAAATTAGGCTTGGTACCTAGTTTAGTTGTATAAATTAAGAAATATCATTGGAACAAATGGGTATTTAAGAAGTTGAAAGTAGATGGTAGGATACAAAGCTCAGTTAGTAGCAAAATATTATTGCGAGCTAGAGGGAATAGAATTTGGTGATATTTTTTTTTATGTTACCATGTTAAATTTTATTATATTTATTTTATCAGTTGTTGTTACTTTTGTTTTTGAACTAGAAAATATGGTCATGAGACAACATTCTTGCATTGGGTTCTAGAAGAAGAAATCTACACAATGAAACAAACAAGGTTTGTTGTGGAAGGAAAGAAAGAGATGATATATAGGTTGAAAAGTCCCTATATGTTTTAAGTCAATCACCAAGGATGTGGTATAAAAAAAAATTGGTACTTGTATAGTGGGACAAAGAGAAAAGAATTTTTTTGTGAGTATTTCAAATTAGTTTGTGTTAATATTATTTATATTGTTGTGTACGTGGACGAGATGTTGTTGATTGGAAATGATAGGGAAATATTCAAGGAAGTGAAAACTCAATTGTCCTCTAAATTTGACATGAAGGATCTCTATGTTGTAGATCTCATTTTGGCCATGTAGAGTAGAATATATTAGACAAATATGAAATTATGGTTAAATTCGAGGAGGTATGTTGAGAAAATATTGTATATGTTTAATATGAAGTAATATCAACTGGTAAAGCTACCTATTCATGTAGGTGTAAATTTATCTATATATCAATGTCCTGAGGCATGGGAATAGGAAGAGGACATGTCCTATGTTCCAAATTCTATTGTGGTTGGAAGGTTGCCATATCTAATGGTCTATACTATACGATACATTGTACATGTAGTAGGAGTTTTAATAAGGTAAATGTCAAAACTTGGGAAGAGTGTTGGAAAACAATAAAGAGTATTTTCAGGTATTTGTGTGACCTTACTCAATACAGGTTGTGCATGTTTCAAAACTTTTAACATATAATTTATAGTAAACATTAAATTGGCTTCAAATCCATGTAGTTTTTCATGTTTCTTGCATAAAAAAGGTAATTACTGAGAAAATCCTCACTCATATTATTTTACCAAATATTATAAAGAAGGGAAAATAATACGAGAAATAGAAACAATGCTTGAAATAAGGGAAAAGTAGCTATGAAATCAAATTATTACCAAGTCTCTCATCAAATGGATGAACCTACCAATCTATGAAATGGCATGGGAACATGGGTTATCCATTAAAAAACACTCGAAATTAATCAAATGTCAAGGACAACAACACTTACTTGAAAGGTAGGATCATGTTAAGCACATAAAACCCCTTATTAAGATCTACTTATTGAGTTAGTACATTTATATTATTATATTTATTATGTATATTAGAAAATTTCATGTTCCATTCCTCAAGAGACTACTCAAACTAAACAACATGTCTTGAATTCATTACAACAAATCTCCTCATGTCACTTATGCGAATTGAGATTAGGTGAGGAGGATAGCCTCTTCCCAATCAACGAAGATGAACCCTTTATGTGTGTGTGTGTGTGTGTGTTTGTATAATCTTAAGATCATCTCATTTTTCCTTATGTATTGAATTAATTATGAAAATATCATTAGTTATGAATTTTGTAGATGAAAGGAGGGCTTTCAATTGTAAAATCCCAGATTCCATAACCACGGTCATGTGATAGGAGTTAGGTGCCATGTTCAAATTCCTAGTTGCATAACCATGGTTGAGTAGGGGTTTTCACATTTCACCTAGGGGTTATATTGATAGCTACGAAAATCAACCCTATATCATATGAACAAAAGACTCGATCAATTTTCAATTCCTTTATACATATGAAAAAATGATAAAGATACAAATAATATGTAAATAAGACAATGACTAATTTGAAAACAAAATAAAATTAGTTTTATATCTTGAAATGTAAATTCACATAATTAATTTTGTGAAGTTTGTGATGTAACTATGCATAATATCTTAATGTGGACAAACTAAATAACATAAAAATAAAAAATTAACTTATTTTATTGAAATTATAATGGTTCAAGGTTGTGGTACTTTATTACATCATTAATTATGCCAATAGGTGTGTCTACTTTGGAATAAGTTTTATACAATTTTCATTTAATTATCAATAATTATTAGGTAAATGATATCTATTTAACCTCTATGGAATCTTCTACAATATTTATAATAGTATACACAAATCAAAAGTTGAGATTTATCTCCAAAGTAGTTATCACAGTCTTGAAGTTGATGTTGACTAATTAAAATATTGTCATCTTACAAAGTGAGTGATATTTTTGGGCATGTGGTATTGATAGCCATGGTATTCGCCCAAGATATTGTAAGAAATTCTATTTAAAGAATAAAATTTCCATGCTATAGTGAGAGTAAATCTCCATGGTTAGGGAGTTTGTTCCATGTTTTTTTAAATGTATATAAGTTTAACTTATATATTATATATATTTTTATAATTAATAATGATAATATTTTTTTTGTTTATCACTTTATGGTTAGAAATTCTGTTCCATATTTTTTAAAATGCATTTATGTTTAAGTTTTATATTATAAATTGTTTATAAAATATATATATATATATATATATGTGTGTGTGTGTGTGTGTCAAATTGTTTGTGATTCTCCAGCCACAACCCAAGGGCATCTAATTGAGGAGTTTTGACCTAAGGGCATCTAAGTTGTCAAAGTTACTCGGGTGTCAAGCCCACGAGTTGAGTGGTTGTAGCAGGCGTGCCCATGTGTGATGGGCGCCCATATTGACCAACTGAGGCATGTGAAACAACATGAGTCGACATTCAAATATGTGTGAGGATTGTGTTGTGTTGAAAAGTGTCCACCCCTTGCGCGAGTCATACACAAGTTGTGGACTTGTAGCGGGTAAGTCGCGTTGTACCGGTGGGCGAGTTGTGTTGTAGCGACGGGTGAGTTGCATTGTGGTGATAGGTGAGTCGTACAATAGCGGCGGGTGATTCATGCTACCACAAAAGGTGAGTCGTGTTTATACTGATAGATGATTCATGTTATCAACAACGGGCGAGTCATGTTTATAGCAGGTGAGCTATGCAAAGGCGGGAGAACGAGCGGCATAGCCGACCTAAGTCACCCAAATTCCTGAACGATTGGTTATGAGTAGTGTGGTGGATTATGGGAGTGGGCTGACATATAACCAAGCATGCAGGGTGACCCTTGGTGTAGAGCGGGCAAACCATGAAAGGTCATGACCCTTGGCGGAGTTCAGACCACTCCAATGCATATAAACCTAGCGTAGAGATGGAACTTGGAGGAGCATTGAATCAAATCATCAAATGAGCATTACAAACCAAGAAAACACCAAGGCTACAAGAAGGGTGACAGGCATGAGCCGAGGTTGGTCAAGGAAAATTTCGGTGATTCTGGGCGACTTGGGTAAAACTCGATAGCATGTAGGGTGATTTGGGAAAATAGCGAATGTGCATTTAGGAGAATATAGGTGCGTTCCAGAAAGTACACATAGTGCCTCACTACATTGAACATGTGCAGAGGGTTTGGGTAAAGACTGATAGTGCGAAGGGCGCGTGCAGTAGGACTCGGGTATAGCCCGACTATGCCGAACATGTGCAACAAAGTGCGGGCAGTACCTAACTCGTTTGAACGTGCTGGAAGACTCATGCAGTGCATGACATGCATGGAGATTCATGTGGTTTTCATTCTGAGAATTATTGTTGTGAGCAGTCATGCAGGAAAAGCGCGACCCGAATGAGAATTCAGGGAGGATGCATTGGAGTGCATGAATTGCACTCTTGAGTTGTGTTTTGGTAAATCTGGACTTGAAAAGTATGCAGGCCATATTCTGAAGGCTGCATAGCTATTGTATTATGATTTTATATACAATCAAGAGTTAAAAAATATATTGATATTGGGTAGACTATAGTTTCTCCTCCCAAGTGTGTATGGGCGTACTTGTGTGATGAATGTTTGATTTGAATTTTATGTTATTATGTTGCATTATAAAAGAACACTTTAGTATTCCATACACTTTAGTATTGGTAAAAAGAAAAAGTGTAGTGGTGTCGCATCCACAATATCTAGCTGAAAGATTACCTCAAGTATAGGTTGTGATAGGTGGTACCAAATCTTGATTCACGGTGAGTTGAGCTTTGATGGAAGATTGAAGATTGAATTTAACAGGTACAACATGCAGGGTTTTAGTTGGGGCTGAAGCTTAGACATTTTATTAGCTGGTCACAAATATAGGGGAAGTCTGATAGGGACATATTATAGACTCGAAGTTTAACGATAGCGTATGGTCTTGACATGATCATAAGCTAAATTGATGGTGGAACATGTGGAAGATCCTTAGGTGACTGAAGAATCAACCACTCTTACGTAGATACTTTTCATGGATAAGTTGTTGGACCGCATGGGTGAAATGGATGCAAGGATGCATGCATTGGAAGCTAAAAATGAAGAACATAGAGAGAAACATGTGAATCTAGAGACAACCCATGAAGCACTCAAAGTATGATATGAGTAAACCGAGTGGCAGTATGGAAAAACAACGAAATATGTGAAGGGATTTGAAACAACAAAGGATCTTGGTGTGGACAATATTTCTAAGATACATAAAATATTGGATAAGGGTTTGGATGAGATTTCCTTATTTAAGAAAGCCTATTGGAGGAGCTTCTCATGTGAAGGAAGAACCTGATTCATATGATGGGATAAGGAATGAAAATACAGTTGTTAACTTCTTATGGCATATGGAGTAGTATTCAGCTTGGCAATTCCTAGTGAAGAAGCCAAAGTGAGAAGAGTTGCTCAATTTCTCACAAATAATGCTAAGATGTGGTGGAGAAGGAAGGTCTACCAAATTTCTCATCGTGAGGTCGATGTCATCACTACATGGGAAGAAATTAAGGAATCTTCGCAGATCCATTTTATCCCACAAGATGAGACATGGGATGTGAGATCCATGATTAAATACAATAAGAAAACATGGAGTCTTCAATAGTATCAAAGTTATTTCCAAAGTGCGATCTTGGAACTACTTGACATGGCTGAGAATGACAAGGTCTTAAATTTAGTATTGTATTGAAACCTTGGGCACACAACGAGGTGAAGAGGTGAAATATTAAGACATTGGAAGAAGCATTTGCTGCATTTCATAGGCTAATTGAATATTATGATCAAGGGATTGAAGGAAAAAATAGGAAGCTCGATAAACCAAAGGAATGTACTACAAAGGAGGAACCTTCGAGATTGAATGGAAAGGTGAAGATGAAGAAACCTATAAAATGTCAGTTGTGTGGAGAAGACCACATGGTGAAGAATTTCCTTGTAGACCGAAGTTGGAAACAGTGGCACAATCTGAGAAGAAGAAGAAAGAGGAACCAGTGGTTGGGATGATGTGGATTTTGGGAGCTGCAGCAGCTGTGGAAGATGTTCCTAGGCATGATCCTGATAGGAACAAACTTGAGTATGTAAATATAAAGATTGGACAATGAGCACTACTCACGATGGTGGATAGTGATGCAACTCATAACTTCATTGGATAATAATATTCTAAGAATTTTGGATTTAAGTTCAAACCAATCCAAGCTCAGATGAAAGCAGTGAACTCACCTATGGATCATGTTATTGGGATGATTGAGAATACACAGGTACACATAGGATATTGGAATGAGAATGTTTATTTCATGGTTGTACATATTTATGACTATGAAGATGTGCTTGGGATTGAATTTATGAACCAATTTGAAGCTTCGGTGGTACCACACCTAAAGAAGTTGTACATTTACAATGGATGAGAGGATGATCCTATAGGTATTCCTACTGTGGCAGTTGATTCATCTCTATGTAAATTAAAAACTATGAATGTGGAGAACATCAAGCAGGTTCAAGGACTCTATCTAGATGCCAACATGATATTTTAGACCTTCCGGAGGGATATGGAAGAGTTGGTGACATGGACTTATGGATGTTGGATCTTAATACACTTGTGACAATATGATGAAGTTGCCGAGGATGAATTTTTTTTAGAGTGATTGAGGATGTCAGGTCTATGAGATGAGTTGATGTACCACCGAGTTGTAGCAAACACACCATCTGCGACGTGCGCCCATATTGACCAACTTGGTTATGTGCGATTACACGAGGTGACATTCGGTGGTGTGTGACCAGTGCACCTTATTAATGAGCGGATAACCCTTGGGTTAGTCGTGGAATTGTAGTGGGCGAGTTATGTTGTAACAGTGGATGAGTCATGTTGTAGCGGCAGGCGAGTTGTGTTGTTCCGATGGGTGAGTCTTACCATAGTGGAGGGCAAGTCATTGTACACCGACAAATGAGTCGTGTTGATAGCGGCAGATAAGTCATGCTAGAAACAATAGGTGAGTCACGTTTATAACAAGCGACCTGGGAAAATGCGGGTGAACGAGCAACATAGCCAACCCAAGCGACTGGTTATGAGTAGTTCGATGGATTATGGGAGCGGGCCGACATATAACCAAGCGTGCAAGGCAACCATTGGTGTGGAGTGAGGCAACCATGAAAGGGGACGAACCTTGGTGGAGTTGGGGCCACCCTAACACATATAAACATAGCATCGAGATGGAACTTGGAGCAACATCGAATCAAACCATCCAATGGAAATTGTAGAACGATGACAAGCGAGCAGTGAAGGCACCAACACTGCAAGCAGAGTGTAGGGCACAAGCTGAAGCTGGCCGATGAGACTTTCGGGGTTTTTAGGTGATGGTTAAAACTTGACAACGTGAAAGGAAAGTCAGGTAAAGACAAACCATGCATTCAGGATAATATGGGTGCATTCAGGAAATTATGGGCAGTGCCCGACTGCAGTGAAGGACGTATTGCAGTGAAAAAATTGCATTGTTGCACTGTGTTTTGGTAAATTTGGACTTGGAAAGTATGCAGGTGATATTATAAAGGCTTCATAGCTATTGTATTATAATTTATGTAAACTTTAATTACATAATATATTGATGTCGGGAAGACTCTTTTTCTAAATGGAGTTGCCCCTCCCAAGTATGTATGGGCATACTTGGGTGATGAATGTTTTATTATAATTTTGTTATGTTGAAAGCATACCACAAGCATAGGGTCGTGACACTCGGGGATCACACCCAGTCTAGGCCACATCAGCTCTATGTTGTCTCGATTTTTTAACTTTTCTCTTCCCCCTACCACAAGGCACAACCACCCCTTATGAGGTTTGATACTACGGATATCCTAAACCAATTGGGCTAGTGAGACTTGAAGAAGGGCAGAATTTACCATTAAAGAATAAGATTTTCAATAGGTTGGTGTTGCCACCCACAGCAGGAAATTATGAAATGGGAAATAGAAGAAGGGCAGAATTTACCTTTAAAATATGCCTGCACTGGTGCCGGAAAAAGTAAATGTAGCGAGAATTGGGCATTGTTTGAATAAATTTTTCCATGCCAACTATCCCAAAATTGGGTAAGGGATTGGTTCCCATTCGAACTTTCTTCTTCTTGGTGATGTCCAACACATCTAACAATAAAAAAATTCCCTATTTATTGAAAATTTTATCTTCCTGTGAGCATGCTGGTTTTCAGGTTTATCCTTCTGCAATCATGTTTGTCAACTGATTTTCATAATTATAGGGAGAAAATATATATATATATATATTTTGTCATTTTTTTTGTTTTTTATTATATATATATATATATATATATATATATATATATATATATATATATATAGGAAAAGAAAGAATGATATTTTCAATAGGTTGGTGTTGCCACCTACCATCTCCTTCTCAGATTGTTATTGGACTTGCTGCATAAAATTTCCTTTAGTGAGGGGCTAAATATATACCTTCAATCTATGCCCATTCACAAGGAATATTGAATTCTATTCATCAATATTTTTAATTTCTACCACTCTATTTTCAAACACTTTGACCACCTCATAAAGTCCCATTCAGCGTGTATGGAATTTCCCTTTAAAATATTTAAATCTGGAATCGTAAAGGAGTACCTAATCACCTGGTTCGCACTACTTCTTCTAGATGGACTTCTCAAGACACTTTTTGCATTGTTGTCAAACCAATATGCTCTGTTGAATAACATCTCTTCAAAATTCATCTAACTCATTCAACTTTAGGAGACGTTGTTGTTGTGCTTCAGAGAGGTCTAGTCCCAACTGGACTACAGTAATATTCCAACTCATATGGTGTATGTCTCATGTTGTTCTTTATGGTTCGGTATGCCCACAAGGCATCTCGTAATTGGTTAGCCCAATATATTTTATGCATGTTCACTGTCTTTGTGAGGATGGACTCAATTACCATAACTTGCGTCTACAAGGTTTGTCATGAGTAGATTTTAAGATTTCAAACACTTCTTCCTCTCTTACACACTTCAGATAATGAGGTCTGGCCCAGTGTAAAATAGATCTCCTTGAAACCAAGAATATGTAGCACTTTTTTGTATAATGTTCCGCTTTTCATGAGTATATAAGTGAGGTGGTGTCTTTTTGGCGACTAAATAGTTATCTATGTCAGCTAACCATGGAGATTTTTTTGACACAAGAAAGATATTTTTCATTATGGAAATCATCATCAACAGGAATTACTTCACTAGGACTATTTAATCTTGCAAGATAATCTGCTACTACGTTAGATTTTCCTGGTTTATCAACAATAGTAATATTGAATTCCTATAATAATAGTAACCACTTAGCCACTCTACCACTATTTAATGGTTTATTCATCAAATATTTTTATTGCGGAATGATCAGTATGCACAAATAATTCATACCCTATAATGTAGTGTCTGAATAAATTAATAGAAAAATTATAGATAAAAACTCTTTCTCGGTAATTGTATAGTTTATCTCAGCTGGTGACAAGTTTTTGATGATGAATTAGATAGCATAGGTCTTTTTTTCTTCTTCCTATCCTAAATTTGCGCCAATGGCAGTGTCTGAGGCATTGGAGAAAATATGAAATGGAAGGGATGAGTTCGGTCCTCTCAAAACGGGTGCTTGTACTATTTTTTCCTTCAATGTCTCAAAGTACAATTGGCAAGCTGTGGACCAAGAAAACTCACTATCCTTAGCTAAAAGTTGAAAAAGTGGGTAGCTATCCTAGAGAAGTTCTCAATTGATCTCCTATATTAGCTCGCATGTCCTAGGAAACCTTTCACTTCCCTTTGAGCTTTTGGTGCAGGAAGACTTAGGATGATTTCTAAATTTGCGGGGTTAACCTCAATACATTTGTCAGAAATAAGATGGCCAAGAACTACACCTGCCTTGCACATTAATCTGAACTTTTTATCACTCAAGGCAAGATGAGATTCTTGGCAACGAAGAAGCACCTTTTCTATATTTTTGAGGCCCTCTTGAACTGAATCACCAAACATATAAAAGTCATCCATATAGATTTCCAAACACTCAAGGTCAGCAAAAATGGCCAGGACTACCCTATGAAAGGTAGTCGGGGAATTACATAGCCCAAAGGGAAGAACTCGATAAGAAAATGTACCCCATGGACATGTAAAAGCAGTTTTTTCTTGATCCTTGGGTGTGATCTGTATCTGTTCATAAGCACTAAAGACATCTAAAAAAGAGAAGTACTTCTTACTAGCAATGGCATCAAGCACCTGATCAATGAAAGGAAGGGGGAAATAATCCCTAAGAGTTTCTTCGTTCAATTCTCTATAGTCAATGCAAATGCGCCATCTCCTATATTTTTTCAGAACTAACACCAATGGGGAGACCCATTGGTTGTCAGAAACAGGATAGATAAAATCAACATCCAAGAGTTTTTGCAATTCTTCTTTTACAACATCTCTTAGAGATAGTTTCATATGACTTTGAGGTTCTCAGACAGGTCAAGTTCCATCCTAAATATAAATATGGTGAGTACATGTTTCAGGAGGGATGCATTTCATATCTTTATAACCCCATGCAAAGGCATCAAAATGGTTTCACAACAAATTCACAAGCTGCTCTTGCTGGGATGAATCCAAGTCTGAACTTATATGCAAAGATTTTCCTGGACTGATCTTAACAAGAGTGGCATTGGGGTCAAGAGTACATACAAGTGTTACTAGAGATGGTAGTGAGGGAGTTTGAGAATTGTTATTTTCTTGAAATTATCGATTAAAAATGTGGCTCAATGACTCAAAGTTGGGCATGGTGTCTAGATTATTGTAATATCCCAAAAGAGAGAATGCAGTAATACAAAAACACAATAGCTGGAAACTACAAAAATGAACAAATAATCTAAATACACCAAAAAAAATGTGCAGAATAGCTGAGCCATTTTATTATATAGGAGGTGGATAAACTCGTACAACAGTGCTCAAAATATGAGACACTCAAGCCAAATAAGTGGCATATAATGACCCTGAAGTCCTCCCACAAGAGGGACTGCGTAACTCTTGGACTGCTGGAAGGAATAATGTGGTGTCCATACTGCAAATGTTAGGATTGCAACTGCTGAAAAATTATAAAAGTGTAGATCTGGAAATTCCAGAGCTCAGATGATGCCAGGGTTTCAGATCCGGGCTCTATTATGAATACCCAAGATAACCCAAAAAGGATTTCCAGATCTGACAATCTTTGAAAATCACCCTCTTAGGCCCTACAACTATATCGCTATTGGCTATGCAGATCTATTGCATGAGCTAAATATATGATGGTTTCAATAAAGCACAACCAACTCAATGCATAGAGGGTTGATCCCTCCTTCAGATCCTTAAGTCAGAAGCTCAAGATCTCTCACCTCCTTCCTCCTCCAATAGATGCAATTGTTGATTACACAACAACTGAGTAAAACTTTACTGTGAGGGATGGAGGCTCTATAGCCTGATGCTATATGCTGTAATGAAGCTCCTTAATGATGGAAATGGTATGTCCAAAGTGAGGAGATGGTCCCTCATAGGATTTCTAGTTGAAATACTAGAAACTTCCTTCCTCCTTCAGATCTGCAAGACTGGACTGCACAATCCCTTAGGGAATTGTTGCTTCATGGAGGTGTGTAATGTTGGCCTGAATGCTCGATATCAATATAATTCTCTTGAAACACTTATCTAGAAGAACAAGGTGAAAGGATGAATCCTCCACCGGTTTCCTAGTTGAAATGCTAGAAACAACCTCCTCCTCTCAAACCCTCAAGTAGGAATGCATAATTCCTAGGACTCAATGTGCTGTAGAGAGGGGTTGAATGTGGCACCAATGCTTGATGATGTATGGCAGCTCAAATAAACCTTCCCATCATAGGCACTCGAAGGCCCCCATGGGTAAGGGTGGTATTTCTGCTAGGAAACACCCGCGTGCTAAACATCATTGCAGACTTAGCTAAACAACTGAAGCATGCATAGATATGTCAAATGACAAATCCAGATCTAAAAAAATCACTAATCAAAATCTAAAGCCTACATTCTATTGTTTCCTTCATCTCCCTTTTATTCTTTGTGAGCCTTCCATAGCCCTCACCCACCTCATAACTACACTGAACATGTGGCCACTAGCCTCCATGAAGACTATGTTGTCTCTCCATGTTCTCCACCATCTCTGCATTTAATTCCCACTCTCTCCATCATGTGTGAATTAGATGCACAACTTCCTCCATTATTTCATCATTAGTGCTCTATGATATTACTTTTAATGCACCATGATCTCATTTAAGAAGCTACTTCACTACTCCATAGTGTAGATATTATTCTAATTAAAACGCATAAAAACATCAAAATTGAATTTTATTCATCTATAGGGTCTATGGGTCCCTCCACCCTCTTATTTACTTATTTAATTAAGAAAAGTGAGAACTCTAATATTTCAATTATCTGATGCAAAATTGAGAATATTACAGTTCTCCGTGCCAAAATTTTGCTTGTCCTAAAGCAATTGCAAAAGTTGATTCTACAAAAATCCATCTCCCTCCAAATGTCATAATCATAGGAAAGGCCTCCTCATCTGCTCCAATGTGTAATGCATTCCCAGCTCCAAAGCTTCCTCTGTAGAATGCCTAGAATGGCCTCCAACTGAAAAGTTTGATGTCCCTTCTCATCAATAAGTCTCCAAGTGGAAACCATATGTTGTCCAAGATCCTCCTCTATGCATGAGATACATAAAGTGAAGTGGCCTCTTCCCAAAGTGGAAGTTCCCCCATCATAAACTATCTCTCCATCCCATGCTACATGAAGTAGATTGTATCTCTCCATGCTTCCTTCCTTGGCCCTGTTGGCCTTGTTGGATCCAAGCATCATGCCAACAATGTGAAAAATAAGAAGTAGAGACATATGGACGAACATATAAAATGTCAAACCATACTCTCCCAATAACAACCACTGCAAAAAAGCCTTCTGCTACCATGTCAAATCGTCATTAAACCAAGTAAGAGAGCCATACTCTCTCAATAGAAGCCACTGAAGCAATGCCTCATGCTGCCATGCCAAATCATCATCAAACCAAATATAGCCATACCCTCTCAAAAGAAGCCATCACAGAAATGTTGCTTGCTGCCACATTACGTCATCATTATACTAAGTACAATGACCATAATCTCCCAACAAAAGCCAATGCAATAAGGCCTCTTGTTTCCAACCTCTATCACCATCATGTAATGTATGGGGAAAAATCAGCCCATACTCTCCCAAGAGTAACCAAAGAACCCATATTCAAACCCTATGTTGTAATCACCATGTACATGTGACATTATTAGGTTGGTGAGGTGGGACATAATTAAGTAGGTTAGTAAGTCAGGAGTTTCTTCTAGGGAAATATTCCCATGTGTATGTGTATTTAAGTGTTGAGACCAATTTGTGTATGTGTTTTTTATGCTATGATACTAGAAGTCCTGATATGGTAAATAATTTTGATTTGTGCATATAAATAAATGAATAATGTCTATAAGCGGGCCTAGATAAAAGAGTATGTGGGGTTGATGAATCCACCACTAGTAAAGGTGTCTTGATGAAAAAGTAACCTTATAATATTAAATTCTAATATTAAATAAAGGAGAGATATGTTTATAAAAGGGGGGAGTTGGTTACCTAGTAAGGCAGAAAAGTGGATTATTATGTGATTTATTTTTATGGAAACCAATCAGTGAACCCTGTACTTGGGTTCTAGACTAACTTGGGATTATTGTTGGTGAGTCTTGTGCTCCGAATTTGGAATCGACAATAATTCTAGCAACCAGTTGGTGAACCCTAGAAGGTGGGAATTGTAATGGGATTGGACATCTCAGAGAAGGATGTGCCACTTTGGTTTTGGTATAACCGATGAACTGAATTGGTTATGGCCTAGAGGGTGTCTGGAGAACTAGATCATCATAGTTTTTGGGTTGGCACCTTGGTTTATATGGTAGCCTACGACCTCAATGTAATGAATGACCACAACTGGAAACACTACTTGCTACGAGATCATTAGAAAAACTAAGCTCTAGGAATTTTCCAAAGGATAAACCCCATGCAACATCACACATGAAGGTGGGGTTTATCGGGTTACTTATGGAACTCAATATTTCCATGCACATTTTAAGAACATATGCCACATCCATATTTTTACTTCACATTCACAAGGTAATGTTAACAATAAAGGAAATTATCTTACCAATATCATGAAGCTTCCCTCATGATGTCTGTAGCAAAGAACATGTGCTTATGAGGGTTCATTACAGAAACAACAACTGGAATTCTGCATGTTTTTGGTATTTGTTACATCAAAATTTACCAATTATTAATGTGTAAATGCAAATTTTGCAACTTAGAAAGAGAAAACTACGTGAGACGAAATATAAATGAAGAAAAAAACTTCTTGAAAACTACATAAGAAGAAAAAATCTTCATGGTCAAACAAATCATCCCGGAGGTACCTTCTCAGCGGCTTGTCAAAACAGCCATAATACTTGATCCGAAGGAGTTGTGAACTCTCGTAGACTGTCACAACTCCCGTAGACTGTCCCCTTCAACATATAGCGGCTCAATAACAAAACCAATATACTTTGATGATCAAAAGGAGAAGGTGGGAAGTCTTCTTTAGAGAAAACCCATTACTTGTTTTTGTACCCTAAAAGTTGCTCATCCATAAAAACTTTGGACTTCATTTCCTTTTCTGCTACTCTTTGATTCTCCCATGCCAACTGCTGAAATAGCTCCTTTATTTTTAGTTGATAATTAAGATTAACCTTGGATGAAACAGAAATAGTGAAACCATTTTCCAGATCTGAATCTTTTGATTCCTTACCTTGAAGTTCCAAATATGATGTGACTGCCACATATGAACCTAGACCAACATGAGATATAATGTCATTTGAATATGCCTTTATTGAAACTGAAAATCTAGATAAATCACCTGAAGCAGTAGTTGGTAGTGAAGTTCTATGTTAAGATGGATATCTATCCCACTGTACCCTGTAACTTGAGCACATGTATCTCCTATGGAAGATTTCTTAAAAATAGTTTCCGTTTGAACAAGACTAGTTCCAACACAACTATCTTTACTAGTAACATGTGGCATAGGTGGCCCCATCCCTCCACTAGTAAGATGTGGTTTGGACTCTCATTTATTGTTCTTACAAAGCTATGCAGATCACTGAAATAGATTAAAAGGCATGTTAAAATGAAAATTTTCTCTCCAAAGGAGCATAGATTATCATAATATTGTGTACAGAAAAAAGCAATAGATGCACTTATCCCCGATATGCCAATATATTAATAGAATTAAAAACATAGAAAAAAATAGCTTCCACCCCTAGAGAAAATAGGTTATTATAATACTCTATATAAATCTTCAATATAAGCATCTATCTTATACATATATATATAATTATGATAGGAAATGGGAATATTTAATACTTACAAGGAATTTGGCTTCCCCAAAGTGGACCAATACATTTGTATAAACTGCATTAATTAAGGAAACAAAATCAATTTTCATGAATACTACATGAAATTTTATTCAAAATTGATAAAAAAAAATATGTAAGAAAGGGAGAAAACTCACCCAAGAACTCCTCATGATTTAACAAACTTTTGAATCCCATCAGATAATCCTCTAGCAAAGCTAGGTTACAAAATCAAAAGGAAAAAGGAAAATATCACCAATAAATTTTGCATATGCACATTTTCTTAAGTAGATCACTGTCTTTTATTTGGCAGTATATTCACGCCTTGTAATGTCTAAGTAGTACTTCTTAAAGAACTCATGAAACCCAATCTTGCACACACCTTCAACACTATATCCAAGAAAAGTTGGCACCCAGCCTTTGAATAAACCCTTTGCTCCTTGTTCTTTATGAAAAAAACCAAAAACACCAAAAACAGTGGAGATGGTATTGTACTTCACAGGTTCAAACTAAAATTAACAACGAAAAACCCAAAGTGATGTCAAAAAATTAGTTAGGAAATGATAAAACATTGAAGTCAGTAAAATAATTTACAAGATTTGAAATCATATCTCCAGATTCCCAGAAAAATTCTTTCGGTCAAAAACTATTTCTATAACCATGTGAACCCATTAAATAAATCTAACAATAAGGTTCATCTTTTGAAGGGTACAGACAATTCACAGTCTCACTTAAATCAAATTTTTTATCACAAAAAATATCCAGTTGCTGGAAAAATATGCCAAAATATCCAGTTGCTGGAAAAATATGCCAAAATGACATGTAGACTATTTGATTTTCTAATCTAGATTTTACTGTGTTCGAGAATAATGTATTATTGCAAGGCTTGCTAAGCATCCATGCCAACCAAAAAAATCCAATATCCAAATGGAGATCCTCTATTTCAGAAGCCTCGTTGAAAAATTAGAATGCCTATTTTCCCAACAACTATATCACGTGTTTGTTCACTCGTTCTTGAATTGGTCTCTCATGCAAAGCACCAAAAAAAAAGAAAACTATAAACTATGGCATAGAAAAAAAACTATACCACTAAGCATTATAAAATAAAAAGAAAAATAAAAAATATATTAAAAAAATAAAGTAATTAAATCCTTCCATAAATGCGTTTTCCTTCGATAAATGTGTTTTCAAATGTAAAATATATCTATGAAAAATTATAATTAAAATTGATTTTTCTTGAATGAGATGAAGAGAAAACCTTAATACATTCCATTTTTTAGCCTATTCCATTCATCTCTAGTAATGTTTACATCAATTTAATTGGTTTTAGCTCTTCACAAATTACTGGAACAAAACCCAAACTTTGCATTCATATCCTCCACCAAAAGCATTAATGTTTCGCCCAAACAATCCTCCATAAGTATTTTTGGTTTTATATCCATGAAAGCATTAATTCCTCCATTCATCAATTCTCAAGTTTTTCGTAAATTTGCAGCTTTACAAACTTTTATTCTTTTACAAACCAGAAATAAGATATCACACAACCATGATGGAAAAAATTACTTCAAGGTTTTAGCTCTTCACAAATTACTGGAACGAAACCCAAACTTTGCATTGATATCCTCCACCAAAAGCATTAATGTTTTGCTCAAACAATCCTCCAAAAGTATTTTTGGTTTTATATCCATGAAAGCATTAATCTCTCCATTCATCGATTCTCATGTTTTTCTTAAATTTGTAGCATTACAGACTTTTATTCTTTTAGAAACAAAAGATCAATGGGAAAAATTACTTCAAATTATTGATGGGAATCAAACCCGTGACCTTTGTTTTCTCGCTGATTAGAACTGGAAAGGGAGCTCAGCCTCGATTTTATGGTGGTTTTTGGCAGGCACGCGGGGACAGATCCACAAACGCTCGCATAGGCACTGAGAAGAATGGAATATTTCCACAGTGGAATAACACATGTTCTATATGCATGTTTGATCAATTTGAAGGAAAACCATGTTGTTGAATTTCGAATTTAGATAAAACTATTCGAAGTTATTAAAGATGCCTCCCTCGTGGGAAACGAACCCCCGACATTGGTTTTGTTTGCAAATCGAAACCCCGAAGGGAGTTCGGCTTCGGTTTTCGTGAGGGGATTTCACAGTCACATGATCATAGATCTGAGTATTAGATCTCAATTTAACTCTTATATATGTATCTTACACCTTCTCAGATACCTCATTGCCACATAAATTACAGTTAGGGGTTTCATAGTTTGCACTTACGACGTTTACCTTAATTCAAAGATAGATTTGTCTCTCTAAAACTTGCAATATTTGAAAGCCTTAAACTCAATATATCCTACATAAGTATTTCTATCACTGTCAAAATCTTGGAGTGATCAAGTTTACACTTTGGTTTCTCACTTAATTTAAACTTAGATGAATATATTAATTGAATCGTCATCTCTAACCGATTTCATTTTTTCATATACGCATGACATAAGGAAGGGAAGCAGAGAAATTAAAAAGGAATTGACATAATGGAGAAAAATAAAAAAAATTATGGGTACAAACAAAACTAAATCGAATCATGATTGTTACACAGAAAATTTTCAAAAGAAAATTTATAAACACCTATTACATAGGCAACAAATGAATCCTCTGAGTAACCCGCTTGTTGTGCACCAATTAATTGTTGAATCCGATCCATCTGTTCGCTCCTCCCTTAGGATATTCTACTCCAATGGATCCATTGCGGTTCTACATGTTCCCCCTGTTACCTGCACAAAACCTGAGGCAATAAATAAAGCACAACGCGACCCTACCCAACCCAAAAAGAAGCGTATCGATCCATCCTCATTCATGGGGGAATATAGAGGCGTATCATCCATTGAATGGTAGCAATTTTATCGCTTCTCATTCACCTAGGTAAACTTCAACTACTGGTAGTAATGGTGGCTCTCCTACTGTTGCTGATATTGGCTCTTGAAAATCTGCTAATATTGGATACTTGCCTTAACTAATGTTTTAATAATTCCATAAATAAGTTGATCTTACGGCCCTTAACTATAGGAATTGATCCGGCCCTTAACACTGCTTAGAAAAACGACCGGGGAGCGGCTTTTCAATACAATGCTACCTTTACTTATTTGTGGTAATGCCAAGAGACAAGAGCACAACAATGATGAGGCTGCCAGGATGTATTGTACCAAGCCCTCAAATGAATTTGAGGTTCGGTTCGGTTTTAAAATTTATTAAACACTTGTCAAAATCCATGGAATTTGTGCATAAGGCGTAGATCCATTTAGAAGAGAGGTTCCATTAATAATGAGAGCCGAATAAAAAAAAAAAGCCCACGCTGCCATTTTTGCACACTTATGTTTTTTTATCTAAACTCACCATCGGAGTGTTTTCGATCCACTAGTATTTGGTCGTAAGCCAGATATCAAATAAATTATCATAATAATTAATTACCATGTATCCTTTAACTCCGTCAAACTACTTCATTCCTGCCATTTTTCAGCTCTCTCAAACTCAAAAAATAATTGTGGACATTTTTGTGTGGGAAATAAGGGTACAATAACATGGATATGTAGCATCTATTTAAATCACCAAATATATACCTGCACCATCAAGATGACATCATTTCTTTGAGTAGAATTAAGAAACACCATGGAACAATTCAACCTATAATTTATTTTTCCACACAAGAAAAAATGCTCTTTTTGTATTAATAATATACAAAAACAGTATATAATCTGAAACTTTTCCATCATTCAACATATATCCAACAAGTGAGGTCACTGCACACCATTTGATCAAGATATAATAGACATTCTGATACCATGTTCAATATAGCCAAGCCTCATACAAGATAGGCCATACAAAATGCAACCTAATTCTTAAAAAAGCTGTATATAAAGCAGGTTTCAAAATATTTACGAAGTTGTATGAAAAATAAGAGAACATGAGTGATGGCCGAATTCAAAATATATACAATGAAGAAAACTCAAATCCAAAAAAGAGCCATGTTAAAACTGAGAAGATGTGTTTATGGAATTTTTATGGATCTCTCCTCAATTAGTTGATAGTGCATGAAGTGCTGCATCTAAATCCAACCAAATGATTCAGCCAGATCCAACTTTGAGAGAGAGTATGCCCGAGTATTAACTTGCCGAAAAATGTGTTGGATGTGAGAAACATGTAGTATCATAAGCAAGTATTTGATGTGGAGGATCCAATTCATGAGGTCGGGAAGTTTAAACTGTGTCATTCCATTAACACCATCAATAACAGATTTTACATCCCCATACACATGGAGGGAGGTCACTTGAAGATTATAAGCCATCTACAACACACTCCAAAGAGCCATCAATTATGCCTTTGTGTTAGTGCTTGTACCTCCATTCCAGAATATGTGAAAACAGTCTTTATGATTGAATTTAATCCAACCACCACATCCACAAATGCCCTCCTTCTCTGCTCCATCAAAGTATCCTGTAGGCAAGGCCACTCGGAAAGGTCAAAGACGATGAAAATATCCCAAAGAGGGAGATATCTAGAAGGGAGACCACAGACACAGATCCTGATAGCACTGTAAACGTGGGAGTGAACCAATGACCTCCCATTGAAAATGCAACGGTTCCTCGCAAGTCATACTTCCCATAATAAAAAGAAAGGAAAAGTTATGTATTTCTAAGGCACTTCCTCCCAAGATTCGAAGACTTGAGTAATATTTAGGGGCATCCATGTAGGATCAAGTAGGTAACGAGATAAAAAATACCAAATTTTATGTACCTCAGGGAAGGATAGAAAGAGGTGAGAAACATATTCGAAATCAAACACAAAAAAGGGCATCGACTAGGACCTAGGAAGCCATACTTAGTCAAATTATCCCAAGTTAATATTTTGTTTCTCCACACTAGCCATATGAATAAAATAATTTTAGATGGGATATCCCACTTCCAAAAAAATCTAAAGAGAGGTGGTTCCAAATTTGGAATGCATTGTGCAATAATGTATCTATATGATTCTTCAACCACTGTGGCCTCTCCCTTCATCAAACAATCCCACACTATTCTGTATCTAAAAGGATGTAAACAGAAACCACTAGCTTTTAACGAATCCAAGTAAGAGTCCCATTTCGTTGCGTCACAACCTAGGAGGCCCAGTTGGGAAGCGGATATCCAAATAGGGAAGCCTTTCTGCTAGTGAGATATGACTTGAAAAAGGAACAAAAGCCTTTATGAGATAGATAATGCATGAGTTGACCATCCAAGAAAAGACCCATATTACAGCACCTAATATGATGACAACCCAAAATAATTTTCTAGCCATTTCCAAACTCCCATGTAAGCCTGCCCAAATGAGGATTCACCACCCTCCTGAAACCCAACCAAATGTAAGATCCACATATATGGGGAAGATATGAAAGCCTATAAATTTTTCAGAGTGCCAAGCCTTTGAGACACTTAGTTTGGACGAGGGAAGGCTAGAGGCAAGTTCCAGATAAAGCCCTCACAAGGGGATTAAAGTAAAGGTGCTTGGGATTAAGAGCGTATGTCTAGGAGCCCCCAACCCCATAAATGTTTAGGGACGGAGAGAGAGGCAAATTTGCAAATGGGATATTTCTTAGATACCTTAGCCCATGACCATAATAATTTAGATACAATGGAATCAATTATATTAATGATCCAGGAGGGGAGATGGAAGAGGTGAGCCCAATAAACTACCAATTGCAGAAGAACATCCTATATAAGTACATATCGGCCACCCAAATATAACCACATATGAGACCACTTGTTAAGTATAAACGTGAACTTATCCTGAAGCCAAATCCAATCAACAGTTCTGTAGCTACAAGATTTGAGTTTGAAGCCAAGGTAGGTGAGGCCAGTCGAAATAGGAACCAACTCCATTTCGAAGATACCTGTTATAAGATCAATGTCCATACTATCTCCCGAAGCCAATAAAATGAGAGATTTTTCTCTGTTGATCCTCAATCTGAAAGACGCACACTAACAAAGGAATAGATAGTGTATTAAGATCCACTATGCTCTGGATAATATGTGAAAATCAAGAATATCGTCCACAAAAAAAGAGTGAGTGATGGAGACTCCAGGAGAAAAAGTAATGGCTTCAAAAGAGACCCGTCGATGTGCGTCCTTGATGAGATTGTTGAGACCATCCATGATCAATATGAAAATTTGTGGAGAAAGGGAGCATCCCAGACGAAGGACATTACCAGCCCTGAAGAAATCTAAGTGAACCCATTTATAATGACAACATACCAAACCATCAAGATGCATGCCATAATCCACCAGATGTTATGGAGAGAAAGAACGACCTTCAAGAGAACCAATCTGATGTAGGACCAATCCACGCTGTCATATGCTTTGAGAAGATCCAATTTCATGATGAGAGTAGCCAATTTTTAGTATGAACAATGTGCGAGCATTCCTAGGCTGAAGAAATAGCATCATGGATAAGGCAATCCAGGATAAATCCATATTTCTCACTAGAAATATGTGTTGAAAGAACACCCATGATTCTTTGTGAAATAATCTTCGAAATGAGCTTGTAGATAGCATTGCACAATGATATGGACCCGAAATCTCGAAAGCAGCATGGATGATATGTTTCTGGAATAAGGGCAGGAAAAGTGGAGTTTATGTCTCCCGGAATGTGCCCAGAATTTATGGAAGCCTCCACCACCTTGAGTATCTCATCCCCTAACAGATCAAAGAAGTGTATAAAGAACTCAACAGGCCACCCATCTGAGTCCAGACTGTTGTCCTGGGAAAAATATTTTAGAGCAGTCAAGACCACCTCCCCTGATACTTATTTACCTATTGCCTCATTTTCCGCATTATCAACCATACGAGGGTAGAGATCAAGGGCCCATATCTGATCATTTATATTGACTCCATCCAAGTGCTTGTAAAAATTTGAAAAGTATTTGAAAGCCTCTCATTGGATGTCCTATGTGAAATGAACAGAATTACCCTTGGGAGTGTAAATTTTCCAGATATCATTCTTTTGCTTCCCACTATTAGAAAAATGGTGAAAATATTTAGTGTTTAGGTCCCTTTCATGCAACCAAGTAGAACAAATTTTAAGTTTCCACATCACCTCCTGAATTTTCAATATTTCAGTCTTGCACTTTTCCAAAGTCTCGAGGGCAGAGTATGTAAGGTGCTCAGGGGGAAAACCTTCCATCGATTTTTTTAACTCTGCAATTTACAAAGAGATAGCTCGAAGTTCAAAAGACATCGATGCCTTCTTATTTCGTTCCTAGGTGTGGGTGCTCTTCTTTAGCAACCAGAGCTTATATGTGAAACAAATCAACACAGATTCTTCTTCCCTATTCTTTTGTTGTTTCCAAAAATTGAATACCAAGGTCTGATACTCCAGATCTTCTAGCCAAATTTTGTTGAATTTAAAGTGAAGAGCTTTCCTGAGAGGTTCCCTATGCCATGTGATGAATATTATGTGGTTATTAGAGATAGATGCCGATATGACCAATGACCATTGATTCCCAAGCTGTTCGATCACACTATCATGTACTTGGTATCTATCTAATATTTTGAAAATATAGGTGTTACCCTCCCAATGATTAGTCCAGGTCAGAGAGAGGGGAGTAGGAAATATGTAAATGAGATGGTGGACAATGAAGATCCTATAAATGTGGTGCGCCCAGGGATTAGAGTGGGAATGACGCCACCAAAATTTGTTTGAAGAAAGAGTAGAGTTGAGGTCACCCATAATAATGAGGTTGTGAATTTCCAAAATCATTGAGGAATTGATGCGAGCCCAAAAATCTCACCTATGTCGATTTGGACCATACATGTTGATTAAATCGAAGGACTCTGAAAAACCCCTAATCCTGACAGATAGAAGGATGCCACAAAAGAAACAAAAACCTTGTAAGGTATCAACAAGGGGGTTCCACATTGCAATCAGGCCGCTCAAGAGACCAGTAGAGTTGACACCCACAATGTGCCAGCCAGGAATAATTGCGAGAAAATACTGTATTTTTTTTTAGGAAGGACACATAGTTTCTTGAAACACGAAAATAAAGGGCACGAAAATGAAGAAAAGGTTCTTAAGACTAAGAAACTTGGAGTCATCCCCAAGTCCCCGAATATTGAGGGAAATGATACTATTCATGAGCCATTGGATGTGGGTTGAAATTCTCCAAGTGCCCGAGAATCAAAGGTATAAATGATAGGATGTCATGGAGCCCCTCTGAATTGTTCAAGAACGGTGATCTGGGTTTCGACCAACCCCTAAAGTGCTTGCTTCCATTTTTCGATTTTTTTGGACAATTATGTTTAATGCAGAAGAACGAGAAATAATAGTGGGTGGATAGGGAGGCTGTCCTTCATGCACCTTCAAAGTAACCATTCCCAATTCAGGGTTACAGAGAAAAAGATCACAGTCACTGTCCACAGTATTTATAGGTGATTCCAAAGGAGATTCATCTCCAGGGAAAAAGTTAGGGGGAGGAGAGGTCATCTTGAAAGAAGGCATAAAGGGAGACCGAGGGCCAAAAATATTAGCAGGGTAGGATGAAATAGGGGGAGGTTCAATCGATATAGGTAAATTGATAGCATGATTAGTAACAGAGAGAGGGATGAGCACCTGTCATGGAGAGTGTGAGGTAGGGGAGTTTTCTGGAGTACATTTAGGGGAGACCTATTGTGGTGTTTCGAGAAACGTAGATTTCAATGGCCAAAAAGTATGATGTGAATGCGATAGAGATAAGGATGATTCCAAATTGAGAAGTGAGGAGGGAGGAGATGTCAGTTTACCTCCAGGCTGTTGGTTGGAAATTTTGGTGCCTAGGTCCCCAACCTGGTTGTAAATTTCCCACGCCCCCATGAATTTCGACAGCCTCCTGTCTCTAGGGCATATTATCATCATATCTCCCATTTGGTGACACTAGAGACACCAAAATGGGAGTCCCCAATAATCCACTCTCTCACGATGTCTCAGATACTCCCATACCAGATCAACATTTCTCGGTAGGCCACTTGCGAAGTTAACGTCCACCAAAATCCAAGATATATCGAAGCTTCCTGATCGAATTCCCAATGGCATACAGTGCGGGATTCATCTACAATTCTAAGGGTAGCCCCAGAAGCTTAACCCAAACCATATTATTCCTGTGGGTTTCCATGATTAAATTAAAACCTAGATAGCACACATGAAGTTGTAAGAAACTACGACCACAGACATAGGTACACTTGAGAATATTTGCTGTATTATTAGAATGTAAAAAATGGATGCTAAACCATGAATTCATCATTATGATGATCTTTGGGGGGCATCCAACCAGCGGCCCCCAGGTGCGCTTAACCCAACCCGCCATTTATTTCTCAAGCATATCAAATAAAACCCAATGGCCAATGAGCGCATGCTTCTACAAACTCATCACCCTTCCCCACAGGTCTCCATAATCAAGGTGTAGGAGTTTAATACCCAGATCGGGTGGTAAAATATTGTTTGTAGTCTTCGCTCGATAGCCAAAAATCTTGTGAGAACACCAAACACGTAGGTGAGAAAAATACGTATTTCAATCAGAGCCACAACCTGAATGATCAGGTACATGAATGAAAGACGAAATGTTGTAATAAGGTCGATGTAAATGCCATGTAACACCTAGTTGATCCACTTCCAATGTGACCTCAATAAAAGCCTCATGAGCAGAGGTGTTTGAAGCAAATAGGTCACCATCCAACCCCATATTACCCAGAGTGAAAAAGGCACAGAAAAAATACTGACAGGGAAGTTAAATGGATCAACCACCCTGAATATGGGCTAGAGAGAAAACCAAGGCCAAATAGAGAAAATATTGAGAAGCATCTCAGAGGAATAAATGAATAAAAATGGATGTTGAATATTGAGATGAGGGGAACCTAGCTAAGCATAAAGGTTAGAGAGAATAAGTCGCGAGAATGTTTGGATGATGAAAAAGAATGCCCAGGTGTGCAGTGGCAGAGTCACCAAGGCATGAGAAATGAATTGAGAAGGACGTTTTATTGGTCAGTAGAGCATTTCTGAAGTAAAATATGTGGCATATGTTAGGTAGGATAAAAAATAGGCAAGAAACAATGCCCAAAAAATCACTATGCGAGGCACCGAAAAATGGGGTGGTGGCTCGAATCTATGTCAGAAGTTGCAGGAAAGGATAATGACAGAAGGAAATGTGCAGGAGGGTTAGAGATTGCAACGGCAACAACAACAAAAACCCCTATAGTGCCACCAGCGGAAGCAACATAGGAAGATGAAGTCCTTACAGGACTTAGATATTATGAAAGAATCTAACCATTTTTTCCAAATATGACCAAGTCTAGACTGGTTTGATGATTCAGATGAGCCTTGAGTCCTTTTCAAACCTGGAAAACACATGACAGGGTGACTTATTTTGAATATGGTCATTTTTTAATTTATAGCCAAAGCATCAAGAGTTAGAATATAATGCTTAAATGATCACAATAAAAATAATACACATTGGAAATATCATATACACATGGATCATACATACCGAGCTAATTGAAGTAGCTAAAGAAACCTGTTCTTACACTTAGTGTCCTAAATGGGCAAGACAAGGTGTCACCAAACCTATTCCTTAAAAAATTTCCAATAAGAAAAAAAAACATAAATTTTGTATTAATATTAATGCAAAGGTATAATTTACATAGTTTAACATGTACTAATTTTGCTTCACATGTAAAACGCGATATTTTAATATGTGAAACATCTAATGTTTGGGGAATATCAAAATCCCCATAGTATTCAAAACAATTTCATAAGAGTGTAGTAATTCTATGTTCGTAATGTAAATTAAAACTAGATAAACAACTTGTTATCCAAGTTAAAAACTAGTGTCATAAGTTCAATTGATGCGACCGTGATAATAAAAAATATAGATATGGATGAAAAGTTACGTCTTTTACTAAAGGAAATGTTTCCTCTACTAACTAACCAACACTTCTCCTTACAGGTATTCTTCAAAATGTATTTGACCTAGCTGTAATCCCACTCTCATTTTGTATAATCTCTCAACCATTCAATTTAATTCATTGTGAATGTGATCAAAGGATATAACCCAAAATATTCTAATAAAACCCATAAATATAATCATCTCTTAATCCAATAAATAAATGTTTAAGTAACTATAACCTTTTAGCGAACCTATAACAACGTTTGAATCACCTATCACCTTTATGTTTAGATTGTTGAAGTGACAAAATTAAAATGACTAACATAAAAGACTAAGTCGTATTATTGTAGTACTTTTTAGGTAGTATTTTTTCTTCCTAGACTAAATTAGTCATTCATGTTAGTCAATTTTAGTTGTATTACTTATTGGCTAGTCATATATTTCAACTTGAGACTAAATTAGTCATTTATTTTAGTCATTTATAGTTGGGTCGCTTATGATTTCTCATTTTTTGTATTATTTCACTTGGAAAAGATACGGTGACTAATTTTTTTATTCACCTAGTCACTAATTTTGCATTTTCTACTAGTGTATGTTAGGCAGTGCCAAGGAATGATAGAGTTCCAGGGTGAAATTCCAAGATGTGCCAAGTTCCAAGGTGTCCCAATTTGTGTCAGGGAGTGTTAGGGAGTTCCACGGAAACATAATGGATAAATAATACAAAATGCATGGAAATGAATGGATATAGAGTCTGTAATAGGGAGTGTGAGCGAGTTCCAATTGTGCTAAGGAGGGAATGAGAAGGTTATATGCTAGGAAATTCCAAGGCATGATAGAGTGCTATGACATGTAATGGAATGGCAGGGTATGTTAGGGACTTCCAAAGAATGTTAAGGAATTCAGGGGATGCTCACACGTGCCACATAGTTCCAAGGGATTGTTAGACATTCCATGTGTTATGGCATGTCAAGATGTAAACTATGTTGCTAAGTTTTTTTATGGCCACGATTATACGTGAGCCTTTACCTGGTAAATTGTTAAATGGGATGAGTTAATATTGGCCATGAGTATCCTAATATGAGTTACAAGCTATTATTAGGTGAGCAAGGCATATTCTAGTTGTAGTAATGAAACTTGGTCAAGTTGTTGGAGTCGAGGTAGGACTTGGTTGGGTTCCCAAGTCTAAAAAAATAAGGGTAGTTATGAGGACATGACAGTTGAGGAGTGGCAGGGCGTTCCAATGAATTAAAAGTTGTGATAACACATTCCAGTTAGTGTTAATGCATCGCGAAGAGTGGTGGGTAGTGTTAGGGAATCACAAGGCAGAGCTAGTTCAAAGAGCATAGAAACAAATGAATAATAGTGTTTTCTAGGGAGTGTTAGTGAATTCCAGGTGTCCCATGGACAAAGTCTGTTAAGATAATTTCATAATAGGACTTACAGGAGGTAAGCCTACGATTTCAATAACGTGATGGATGAAGCAATTTAAGACAAAGGGAGAATTTGGGCTATACACAACACTATTTTTCAATGACTTGGTTGGGTTCCCAAGTCGCAAAAAAGTAAGGTTATCTATCAGGGCGTGAAAATTATGGAGTGCAAAGGTGTGCAGGGAATCCCAGAAAGTGCTAACACATGCTATACATTTCCAAGGCATGTTAGGAATTCCAATATGTGCTAGGTGCTAAGGTCTGGTGTCAACGCATGGTAGGGAGTTCCAGGGAAACAAAATGGAGGAATAGTTTCAATTGCATGGAAATGAATGAATAAGGGTGTGTGATAGGGAGTGTTAGAAAGTTCTAGGTGTTCTAAGGAGAGAGTGACAAGGCATCCTAGAAAATTCCAAGGCATGATAGAGTGGTAGGAAAAAATTCCAAGATGTGCCAAGTTCCAGGGTGTGGCAATGTGCGCCAAGGAGTGATAGGGAGTGCTAGAGAAACACAAAGGAGAACTATGTCATAATGCATGGAAATGAATGAATTAGAGTGTGTGACAAGGATTTTCAACGAGTTTAAAGTGTTCTAAGGAGGAGTGGAAATGCATGCTTGATAGTGCTAAGGAATGCTAGAGTGTTAGGGCAGCATACGGCCAATATGTGCCAACATGTGTAAGGAAGTGTTAACTGGGAATGCCATAGAAACACAAGGGAGCACTACATGAAAATGCATTGAAATGAAGAAATAAAAGTTTTTTATTGGAAGTGTCAGTGAGTTCCAGGTGTGCTAAGGAGGGAGTGACAAGGTATTCTAGGGAATGTTAAGGCATGCTAGAGGCCAAGTTGACATTCCAATATGTCCTAGGTGCTAGGGTTGTACCAAAACATGCCATTGAGTGTTAAGTAATGCTATGGAAACATAAGCGAGAAATATGTAAAAGTGCATGGAAATGAATTAATAAGAGTTTGTGACTGGGAGTTTCAATGAGCTCTAGGTGTGCTAAGGAGAGAATGGCAAGGTATGCTAGGTAGTGCTAAGGAATGCTAGAGTGATAGGGAAACATGCAAATATGTGCCAGGTGTTAGGGTGTACCAACGTGTGTTAGGGAGTGTTAGGGAGTGCGAGCTAAACATAAGGAATCACTACATCAAAATTCATGGAAATGAACGAATAAGTGTGTGATAGGGAGTGTCAATGAGTTCTAGGTGTGTTAAGGAGGGAGTGACCAGGTTATATGCTAGAAAATGCCAAGATATGTTAGCAAGGCATGTCAGGAAGTGCTAGGGTGTGTTAGGGAGTGTAAAAACATATCAAGGAATGTATAACACATGCCACATAGTGCCAAGGAATTTAAGACATGTCATATGTTATGGCATTTCAAGATGTAAATTGTGTTTCTTATTTGTTTTATTACCACAATTGGATGTGATGAGCTTTGTATTGGTAACTTGTAAAGTGGGAAGAGTTGAGATTGGACATGAGTAGTCTAAGATGAATTACATGTAGTTATTAGGTGAACAAGGCATATGTTGAATTTCCATGACACATGAGAATCTTGGTTTGGTCTTAAAACCTTTGATGCAAACACACGCAAGTGCCACACCACATATACTTTGCACAATGATATCTACACACATTAGGGAATCAACTAGTGCACATGAAAATTTTTAACTTTTTCAAACCCTTAATTGTTAAATTAAAAACTATAATAGAATCGGTTATAACTCTCATACCAGGCATAATGGCCCTTTGCAATCACACTGATACAAGGAATACAACTAGGGCTTGGTGTTAGTCCTTTGACAACCAATATACCTTGAACAAGACAACACTTGACCCACATTTTGATGATGGCCACACATATCCCTTTTGATCCACATATCTTGAACACATCTGGTAGGTCCTCTTGCCTACCATTATGTAATTCCTCAATCTTCCTCTACCAATGAACTCAACTCCTTTAGGTTACTGAACTCGGCTCAAAAAAAATTTCCTCTATCAACCTATTTTTTCCTTTAGAGTATGCAACACTTATGGTTTTTGATCAGGTGTTCACAACTCTATTGTGAAAAAATATTTGGTCTACCCATTTTTTCCATATTGTTTCTCCAAGATGACAATTCTAGGGATATGGAGGTTTCCCTTATTCTCAGTTACGAATAATCTACAATATAGTGAACTAGGGCTAGTTGGCTATCCCACTTGATGGCTACTTTATTCCTTCAAAGTATACATGTCCTTAGGCTAAATACACCCACCCTTCTAGAAATCTTGTTTTCCTTCAAAAGTACAGGACTTAGAGCTCTTCTTTGACAATCACCTAACAACCCTCAAATTGTACTTAGAATTCAATCAATTTTCCCAACCATATTCAATTGTTTGAATGATCTAGTTCCCACAACACGTCCCTTATATAGAGCTCTTAAAATTTGCCACCTAATAGTAATTTGAGCCCTCTCAAAATCACTATTCTTATTTACCAACTTATTTTTTGTCCAATATATGAATAAATATGTACTACTCCTATAATCATCCTTATAACAACTTTTAGATGACTGAACTAGGGTAAAAAATCTTCCATTGACAATCCATTGAATAACTGTTTATAGGCTACTTCAGATCTTTGTCCAAAGCTCTATGGACAGTCCATCAAAATCAACTCCTCTTCATGTAAATCCATTCCTCATATGCAACATTTCTTCTTTTCCATCTTTTGCTCAAGTTCCACCTTCCTTTTTATTTTCTATCTCCACACATACTTCTGCAAGCCATATTCCAAATCTGTTGTATATATTGCAAAGATAAATCTATCTCTAAGGGTCACAATCCCTCTTCTTCTATGCAGATTTGTCACAGTCTTAAGGGCATACCATATGGATTGAACACGCTAGGAAAACTCCACAAATAGGGAATTATACTTCTAGTCTAATTGATTTCTAGAAAAAACCCTATCCACCCATAGAAAAAATGACAAATATTTCCTCCATAAGAGAATCGACCTACTTCACATGCATCCATAGATTTTGGGCATTTCTTTGATTGAATATTGACCCAAACTTTAGATCTCTTCAACCCTCAAACTACGGTTACTCGGTCAATATTACACCCGTGACTACTTCTGTTCCGGCCCTAAATTCTTATGCAGAACCTCCTCTGTTTTTGTTGCTGTTTATGACAAACCTTGCAACCTACTAACCACCACAAGGTAGGGTCTCAACCCTCTCTACTACTTCAAAATTTGATGTGGCCTTCACAAAGAAACACCACTGAAATCACATGCGAAAATTATCACGAACTGCCTATCTTGAGCTTGATGTGCCATAAGAAATCCAACAATATTCCATCCTACTTCCTATCTCGAACCCATTAAGGTATGTGACATTATTGCGTACTCTCACATGATGATCTTACTCTTGGTGGATGATCATAGCCTCCCTTTATCAACCGTTACTCATCCCTCTAACTCGACCTAATTTAGGACTACATATCTTGTGGCGGCATCCTTGATCAAATGAGATCCTTCTCACTTGATGTTCTTTCCTTCATACTAAGGCCTCCTTAAATAGAATTTCCTAGCTTAGCCTCTTAAGAATTCTCTAGAACATACGAGCTTTATCCACTTAGACATTAGGAAATATTACTTTTTCTTTTTAATTTTCTTTTAGATTTAAACCCCATCTTGGGTCCAAAGCCCCTTTTCTTTTGTTATTTTCCAATAAATCCTTTTGTGACCAATCTCACACAAGCCCATCTCACTAGGATTGTGAAGTACTTCCCAAGCTACACAATTCAACAACATACCCTAGTTGAAGTAATTATAACTAGGTCAAGCTCCTGTAGTCAAGAAAGAACTTGGTTGGGTTCCCAAGTTGAAAATTAAGTAAGGGTAGTTGTGAGGGAATGATATCTAAGGAGGGTTAGGACATGCCAAGGAATTAAAAGGCATTCTAACACATGTTGGAAAATGTCAATGCATGTTGAGGAGTGTTAAAGAGTGTCAAGGAATTAGAAGGGAGAACTAGATCAAAATGCATGGAAATGAATAAATAAGAGTGTGTGCCATGGAGTGTCAGTGAATTCAAGTGTGCCAAGGTTGAAGTGTGTTAGAAGAAGTTCAAAATAGGATTTTTAAGAGGCAAGCCTATGATTTTGATAAGGGGCTCGAAAAATAAGTTTTAGACAAAGGGAGACTTTTTGTTGGGAGCAACACTATTTTGCCTTTATCTATTATTTTTATATTACATGTGGCACACTTTGGCTGAATTCTCGTGTTTTAAATTATCTTAGAAAATTTCATATTGTATATTATTGCATATAAATTTTTGGGCACTCGTCTTGTGCCGACTTATATCTTGTGTGCCTTGTGTATCTTGCAGTTCTTGCAAACTCTCAGTTAATTCTCTACTATTTATATGAACTAGACATACATGTAAAATATTGCCTATGTAAGCTATGTTTCTTAGTTTTTTTATGGACATAGCCTAATTTGATGCTTGTATTTATAAGTTCTTAAGTTGGACATTTCCAGCTTGGTCATGATCTTCCTAAGATGAGGTATAGGAAGTTCTTAGCTGAACAGGGCACAATATACTTGTAGTAGGTGAAATTGATTAAGTTGTTATGGCTGAAGTAAACCAATGTCACATGAACTTTAGTATCTAAGGACTTGATTGGGTTCCCAAGTCATGAAAAAATTTAAGGCTAGTTTTGAGGGCATGAGTGCCAAGTCATGCTAACATGTTCCAGATAGTTCAAAGGCATGTTAAATATGCTAAGATGTGTCAAGTGCTAAGGCATGCCAGGATGTGAAAGGTGTGACAATACGTGCCAGGGACTATCAAGGATATAAAAAGGAGAAAAAATATAAACTACAAGGAAATGAGCACATCATAGGGTTAATAAGTCATCAATTTACATTTTCTACGAGGGGCGTGCAATGCACACCAAAACTAGGTGGAAATAAGTGCCAAGTTCCAAGTGTTAGTGCATTTTAAGTGCTAAATAATCCTATTTTACTTATCATATACTTTCCAATAACTAATCTCAAATAACTTTAATATTAAACCATGTCAAAGCATACAAAGGCATCTTAATGAATGTTATACATGCTAATACTTTCCAAGCACCAACACCTGCCAAGTGACAATGTATGTTAGGGAGTGATACACATGTTATGAAGGGCATGTCGAAGAGTGATAAGGTGTGACAGAGTGTGATAATGCATGCTGAGGAGTATTAGGGAGTACTAAGGAAACATAAGGGAGCACTAGGTCAAAATGCATGGAAGTGAATGAATATGAGGGTGTTCGAGGAAGTGTCAACGAGTGCTAGCTAACATGCCAAGGAGGGAGTCACAAGGTATGTTAATAACTAGTAAGGCATGCTAGGGAATGTCAGGGCATATCAAGAAGTTCTAGAGTGTGTGCTAAGGAGTTCTAGTGTGTGTTAACATGTACCAAAATTTCCAAGACATGCTAAGGCATGCTAGGATGTGCAGGGTGCTAGGGTATGTCAATATGTACCAAGGAGTATCAAGGAAAAAAAAAAAGAACCAAGCTAAAATGCAAGGAAATGAACACATAAGAGGGCTAATAACTCAAGAATTTGTCTTTTTCAAAAGGGGCATGCTAGGCACACTAATAATGGGTTCCAATACATGCCAAGTTCCAATTTGTGCCAAGTTCTCATGTATGTTAATGCATTCCAAAGAGTTCCAAGGCATGCTAGGGACTACTACGAATTCCAACATATGCTAAGACAGTATTATGCTATGCTAGATCCTGCCAATATGTTATTGAGATTTCTAGTCATGGCAAGATTTTATAGGTAAAAATATGTTCTAAGGTATGTGATGTGCCAAGGAATGTTAGTGTGTGCAGAAACATGTTAATATGTTCCAAGAGTGTTAAGGAGTGATAGATCTCCCTCATTAATAGAATTTACAAAGCTTGATTATGTATTAAATAATATAATTTCTAACCACACTAGTGGAACTTTATCCAAATGGATTTGTTAGATAATAAACCCAATAGAGATGAATCATGTATTGACTCATCAAAAAACAATATTCTTATTACTTGAGGGAAATGATATACACTAATTAATTCTTAACAAATTGACTGACTCTAACCACTATATGGCCTTGGACACATAAATAAAAATACTCCACACAAATGGTCTTAAATTATTATCTTTTGACAAAAAATATAGTAACATGCACATAGCGTCATAAAAAACACATTATAATGATTAATGATGAACATTTTTCGACTGTCACCAAAAGTAACCAAAAAGAGCATTGGTGAGGGTCAATAAAGGATTATCACTAGAAGTGTCACCAAAGAGAGAATTAGTGATGGGCCTTTAACAACCCTCACCAAAAGTGTCACTGAAAATAGCTTTGGTGACAAACCTTAAAGGACCGTCACTATTTGAACTTACAATAGTGATTTTTTAAGGACCGTCACCATATGTGACATTGGTGACAGACCTTAAAGGTCTGTCACAAGAATGACCCTCACCAATGTCATTTTTTCTTGTAGTGGTATCACGATATACAAAGTGATAGACTCGGTTAACTGTGGATGGATAAAAACCTATAAGGGACACCAAAAATATACTCGATGGTACGTGAGATTGAAGTTCGTAGTAGTGTTTTCTAATGTGTGACTGTTCGATGAGAGAATTCCCATATACTTTTCATGAATGGAGTGCCATCTAATATTTATCCTATACAATTAGGTATGGGTTATGAGATTTCACCCCCGCGATTCATCCCGGACAAACAATGATATCTCACATGTTTAACGATGCCAGAACACGTCTCTAGCCTAGACCTCTAGATGTTTGTGTTAGTTTTTCAAATTCTCCTTCGGTTAATTGAAATGAATTTTAAAATTGATCCTGAATTATGTTTCAGTTTCAAGGCTCAAAACTTGATGTGACTTGAACACACTTACGATGCAACTAATATGAAAAAAAAACTCTTTTCATTTGTAATGAAAGTTATCTGGTGTAGGGAAGAAGTGAAAACATTGATGAAACAATCAAATTTGCAGCCAACAAGAGTTTCCTACCTAGGTATTTCAATGTCACAATTCCAATGCAACAACCAAAAAAATAAATTAATTTTAATTCACTAAATTTCACCTACATGATTTCTTTTTTTTTGAATGAATGAGGATGCACTTATAAAATTTCAACACTAAGAAATTTATTCTATGCTCAATTAAAATCTCGAAAACAACTTTCCAATGCAATGCAATCTAATGTAATTTACAGAAGTAATGATTGACTTTGAGATGAAGGCTTAACAAATGAAAATTCAATTTCCTTTATAGTTTTCAAAAGGATTAAAATTTCTTATCAAAAAACAAATCAACAATTCCCTCAATACATGAAAGCAGCAAAACAATAAATTCAATTTACCCAAAGAACTAAACATTCAACCAAATTTTGTTTTCACTACCTCAAAATGGAACAAATTCTTGCAACCCATTAAAAAATTCACAAAACTAAGCCAACATTCCAAGAAAATAGAGCAGAAGATAAAACTTAGAGATTAAAACATTCTAGATCTTTTGACAAAAACCTTATTAAATCTCATTTTTTTGGACTAGTGTAGGAAGATAGTGGAGGATAGGGTATCAAGCATGACTGTAAGTAATCAAATTTTCACTAACGATGCCTTTTTTCAGAGAAAAACAAATTGGGCGAGAGAAAAAGAGGAAAAATAAAACTAATTGAAAAAAGATCCATATTTTATATTGTCAACAACTACTCAGAATCTAGATCCAAAATAAATCAAAGTTAAGGATCACTAGGAGGTCAGGAAAACCTATCAAAAGAGACCAAAACCAAAATGAGGTTTAAAGGGTTATGTAGTCCCCAATATGGTCTTCAATTTATTGTGTAGGAAATCCTTTTTGCGGAAAGAAACTATACCTATAGAACTATGGGAGGATCTAGCAACAACAGAAGACAAGTACATGTAATTTTTCCTAATTCATACTAGAAAATGCAAAGGAGGATATATCTCCTACATTCCTTTGATGCTAATATCCTTCATGTCGACCTTGAATATTTTGGGTCCAAGCTCAAAATATTTTCTTTGTTGTTTTATATGCATTCCTGCGATAAATATCAAGTGGATAGAACAAACATATCCCAAGCATAACACTTTCTAGTATAAATTATGTAACAGATCAAGTAGTATTACAATAAATGAACAATAGTTTAAGTATTTATGGAATCAAACACACACACACACACACACACACACACACACACACACACACACACATATATATATATATATATATATGGAAAAGGGAGCATTACAAAAAATGAAGCCATGATGTTGGAAGCCTCCTTCAAGTGGGATTGCAAGTCCAAGTCTTAGCCTTAAAACACCTTTCTCCTTTGCAAATGGGCATCATTTGGGCATAATTAAACATTTATTATGGAAATCCCCCCAAAAATAGGTAGTGGGAATTTAATTTATAGGGAAGGAGAGGGAGTTGAGGATCGATAAAAAGAAGGAGAAGTTCCACATCTCAAGGGATATATCCATAGAAGGATGATCTATGGCTAGGAATGGGAGGTCTCATTCCAATCTTCATATACCTAAAACCACGTCGTCATTCTCAAGATTTCTAGTAAGAGAAGCTTCTCTTTCATTTTGGGAAAAACTGCCTTAAGAGGATCAACACAGTTTTGCCATCTTAAATTCGTGTTGACAGCAAGAGCCATGTATAATGCCATAATTTATCAGTGTAGGACATTAGTTATGAAAAAAAGGTTGGGCTTACAATCAAAGGTTTTTGACAAGTTCTTCAAAATTCTTCCAGGGAAATTTTTCTTCCTTTTCTTCAGGATTATTCTTATGATTAGAACAAACATGTTTCATGGTGAATAATTTTTTTTTGGTAGCTCTCATCACTTTGTGATACTTGTGACATTAACCACACAAATGGTGACACTTCATGATACGATACTGGGAGTGTGACAAAATACTGTATAAAACAAAATGCAATGTTCGACCATGACTAAGCACAATTTATTTTCATATTGAGACAAACTTTGTCACAATACGATGTTGGACCATGGTTTACCATGTTTGATTTTCATATTGAGACAATATTTGTCACAATTCAATGTTGGACGATGATTGACCATTGTTTATTTTCATATTGAGACAATCCTTGTCACAATGCGGTGTTGGACCATGGTTGTCCAATTTTTATTTTCATATTGAGACAATATTTGACACAATTTGACGGACCATGGTTGACCATAATTATAAACTAAAGGGATTTTTATTAAACCCTAGGATTAATATTATAAGCCCTATGAATAATATTACACCCTTATATTAATAAACCAAAGTTATTCATATTATAAACCCAAGGAATTAAAACTAAAAACCCAAGGTATTATAAACCCAATGCACTATTAAACCCAAGGAATTAATACTAAAAACCAAAGGGAATAATATTAAACCCAAGAAAATAATATTGTTAACCCAACAGATATAAACCCTAAGAGAAATAAATTATAAACCATAAAACAAACATAGTTGACCATGGTTTACCATGCTTGATTTTCATATTCAGACAATATTTGCCACAAATGCAACATTGGAGCATGGTTGACCATGATTGATCTTCATATTGACATAATATTTGTCGCAATGCGCCATTAAACCATGGTTGACCATGATTGACTATGGTTGGTAATGGTTGGTTTTTATATTGAGACAATTTTTGTCACAATGTGATGTTAGACCATGATTGAGCATGGTTGGCCATGGTTGATATCCATACTGAAACAAACTTTGTCACAATGGAGTTCAAACTCTTACATTAATAAACCAAAAAGATTGATATTATAAACCCAAGGGATCAATTCTAGAACTTCAAGGGATAATAAACCCAATGGAATAATATTAAACCCAAGGGATTAATTTTATAAACCCACGGTATATAAACCTCAAGATAAATATTTTAAACCCTTAAATTAACATGGTTGACCATGAATATTTGTCATATTGAGACAAATTTTTTACAATGCTACATTAGACCATGGTTAACCCTATGAATAATATTATAAACCCTTTAAATAATATTCTACCATAGGAAAATGAAACCTTCGATTGATAAGCCCAAGCGATTGATATTATAAACCCGCCGGAATAATAAACCCAAGTGATTAAAGCTAATAACCCAAGGGATTATAAGCCCAAGGCACTAATAAACCCAAGGCATTAATCCTAAAAACTGAAGGGAATAATTCGAAAGCCAAGGGATTAATATTGTAAACCCAAGGAATATAAACCCTAAGATAAATATTGTAAACCCTAAAACAAACATGGTTGACCATGTTTGATTTTCATATTCAAAAAATATTTGTCACCAGTGCGATGTAGATCATGGTTGAACATGTTTGATTTTCATATTCAAAAAATATTTGTCACCAGTGCGATGTAGATCATGGTTGACCATGATTCATCCTCATATTGAGATAATGTTTGTCAAAATGTCACATTGGACAATCGTTAAACATGATTGCCCATGGTTGACAATGGTTGTTTTTTGTATCAAAACATTTTTTTATCATAGTGCAACGTTGGACCATGATTGCCCATGATTAACCAAGATTGACCATGACTCACCATGGTTGATTGTCATATTGAGACAAAATTTGTCAGAATGTGACGTCAGACCATGGATGACCATGTTTAATTTTCATGTTCAAAAAACCTTTGTCACAATGCAATGTTGGACCATGATTAAACATGCTTGACCATGGTTTATTTCCATATTGATTCAGTCTTTGTCATAATGCGACGTTGGACCATGGTTGACCATTGTTGACCAACATTATAAACCCAAAGAAATTTTATTAAATTGTACTATAAACCCTATGAATAATATTATACCCTAGGAATATGTAAGGAATTAAAACCCCAACAACTAATAAATCCAAAGATTAATACTAGAAACAAAAAGAAATAATATTAAACTCAAGGAACTAATATTCTAAACCCAAAACATATAAATATTCATTCTAATAATTGAATTAAAAATTTAGAAAATCTTTTTCAAAATAGAAAAATATTTATCAACACAAATATTTTGTTTATAATTTAAATATTATTTTGTCTATTAATATATTTATAAATATTAAATAATTTTTATCTTAAATAATAATAAAACCACTTTTAATAATATAACCACTATTAATTTTTAATGCTTAATATTTAATAAAACTAAAATTAAAATCAATCTAAATTAGTAAATCTAATAAAAATAAAATTTAATTTTATAAAATCTAAATCTAAATAATATTTATAATAATATTATATTATACATAAAATATTATATCTTTGTTTAATTAAGTATACTTTTATAACATTTTCATCCTTAAATTTCCTTCATTGTATAATTTAGGTTCACTATCTCATTCATGTAGTCATAAACTTTTGTTTAAATCCAAATATACAAACTTTATCTTTGACCTTGCCAAAATTAATCTATTAATTAAATCATTGCATTAACGTTGTTTATATTTAATTATCTGTATGACATTAAAAAAAAAAAAAACGGTGGTGATGTCATACTGGCTCTCTGGAATCACTTCTTTTCATCCATGCGATCAACAAAGAAATTTTCTCTGAGAATATTAAAATTCTTCAGCGTGCCCGTGGGATATGTACGGATAAAGGTCCTTTCACTGCCTTCCAATAATAAGATAATATTAATTAAGTAAATAATAAGAAAAACTAGTATTGAATTAATTAAATAATAATTATTGTTTCAAGAGGAGTATTTTACAGTTTAATAGTGGTAGGTGTACTTTTGTCTATTTTCTATCTCAATTTGACATATATAAATAATGTATAATAGAATTTGTTTAAGGAGACACATATGTATGAGGATGTCTTTTTATTATAAAAAATTGAAATTTTGTTTATATAAGTAAAAATAAAAATTTTAAGTTAGTATGGATTAAATATCAGTCGAGAGAATCAATTTCGTGACTTGCAAATTTTTTTAGAGTGCAAATACAATATGTAATTTTTCATTATTTAAATTTTATTTTTGAATTCTATATAAAATATATATGACTAAATAAATCATAAAAACTCATTTTTTTTCATTATATATACATAATTTTTTAAAATAATATATAATATGAGCATAATTGAAATTAAAATATTTTACAAACATATATATTAAAATGGTTTTTTATTATTAATATATTTTAAAGTATATGTTAATATTAATTTGTATTAAAATATTTTATTGATAATTTATATTGAATATGTCTCTTTATATACAACATTAAAATATTTTATTTTAACATTTTTTTAATTATATATATATATATATATATATATATATATATATATATAATTGATATCTTAAATTAGTTAACATAGATCTTCAAATAATTTATTTAAATATTAAGTTTATTGGATTTTTCTTTCTTTTATAGTATATACGTTTTTTTATTATAATAAACATTATTTTTCCAATTATTTTATCATATATATAATAGATATTATTTTTCTATTTAAAAGATATTTATAAAAATTTATTCTATAACCCTATATAAGAGTATTTTAAAACTGAGTACAAAAATGATTAAAAATATCAACAACCCTCACTGTGAAAGCACTTATGCAATATAAAAACCCAAAAATATCATCACCCAACAATCAAATGCAATGAAAAAAAATTACCCAAATAAATGCTCACATTAAACTAAATTTTGTTGTTTTTCACATTAGGCCTGCACTTCATTCGAAGCCATGATTATGTTATTTTTATGTGGCTGTCCCACTTGCAAGGACCCATATTTTTCCTGAAATTTTCTATATGATGCAAAATATTTTCTTTCTAGTAGGTTTGACATCCATGTAGGGTTCGTTGTTTCGAAATAAAAAACATAAAAATAAATAAAAAGAATCTACTATATTTATATTTCAAAGGATCTATGAATTTAGAGTGAAACCCAAATTTACACGGTAACAACATAATAGAGAAGAAAACTTTGACATAAACCAATTGTCAGCCAAACTTAGGTATGAGGTTAAGAGGATTGCGGTCACTAACATTTTCGTGTAATTTTAGGTAAAATATTCTATGTTAAAAGTTGGTCGTTATTGGATTTGTTGTTCACATTAATCTTGTGCAAGTTCGATTCCATATTATAAGGGGGGAATTTGTTTCCCCAGTTCTTAGGGACAAAGATTTCCCCAGTTCTTAGGGACAAAGATTTAATTCTCTTTAAAACCGCATGGAGGTATTTGTTATAATATAATTCACTTAGATTATGATTTTCATTTTCATTTATTCCTTTTTGTTATATTTTATGTTAAATATTGTTACATGTTATGTTAAATACGTTGTTAGGCATAGTATTGTTAAGTTTTGTTTGTTAATGTATTATGTGTTGGTGTTCTTCTTTAAAATTTTGTATAAATTTTAATTGTGAATTCTACACATTATAATTAGTTTTGTGAAGTTCATCTAATCTATCGAACATTTATGATATTAAACACATTTTTATATTAAAAATTAAAATTTAAACTTTAATTTAATTATTCAATTTATTTTTATATTTTAAATTAAAATTTAAACTTTTATTTAATTTAGTGACTTTAACTTCATGAGTATAGAATAGAGGGTAAGTGTTGTTTTGTTAAGTTACTTTGTCAAGTGAAGTTTGATTTTAATTGACGAGATATTAAATATTTTATAGTTAGATTTTAAAGAAAAAATTATAATAATTAATTATATGTTTGATTTTTTTGATACGAATATAATATCATGAATATTAGTAATGGAGAAATGAATAATAAGAATATTGAATAAATAAGAAGTGTATAGATAGAAAGAACTAGAAGACAAAGAGTAAATCATATGGAAGAACTAATTGAAATGGAAAGAGAGGAAAAGAGGATACAAAATAATGAGTTGAAATTATTATGAAGGAAACAAATGACTGATGATCAGAGTGAAGAACAACATAGGAAGGATCGTTAAAGAAAAAGACTAAAAAGACAAAGAAATGATGAGGATGAAAGAGAAAAGGGACGACAAAAAGATCATGAAAGAAAAATGTTGAAAAGGGAAAGGAAAAATGAGGATGAAAGGGAAGAAGAAAAAAATAAGAATTCTCTATAACCGAACCCACATCTACCTACTTTATCATACTTACCAGGGTACACATGAGTTGAGAGTTACCAGGCATGACCCAACTCCCAGGTAATGTTATGGAAATGAGGTTTGACTTTCCAACACATGCTATTCATTTTTACAAACATTTTGCATACATAGTACCTATAATTCATGGATGCATAGTTTGGTTAGTGTTTACATTAGTTTCATCATATGTTCATCAAGAAGGCTTGATCCCCTATAATACTTGTTTGTCATACTTGCTGCAACAAACACATATTAGCTCATGCGTCCATACAAAATAAACAACAACTTGTCAAACCATGAATTAGATTTCTATCAAGAGCACATTATATAGTAATAAATATACCATGCATGTAGCATATACTTAACCAACAATAAAGCCATGAAAACCGAGTCATGTAAATAATAGTAAATAATAAATTATGCTCATAACCAACAATATAACAATAGAAATACCATGGATACATGAGTAATAGAGTCCATATATAAACCAATGCATATACACATCAAATATCAAGGAAATGGACCTTTCATTAATTAAAGTAGAAAACCAACCAGAGATGGGACTTGCACATCCCACCCAACCATAGATTGGCTGAGCCAAATATTAGTTCATCCAATCACCCCCGTGCCCTATTCCAAGCATGAATGTGGGAATTAATCCGAAAGAACCAACCAAGGCATCCCGAGGCCTAAACCACCTCACCCTCATCAAATAGTAATCATAATTTACCGTGATATACACCTAATCACTAGGCGAACACAACCATGGATATCATTGGATTTTCTTCGCCTAAACCATGAGGAATTTTTCAGTCTCCTAGTCTCTCTGGATTTACCACAACCCACAGTATAAATGTAAATTTATGTAGATGTTCTATGCTTGATGCAACTTTACTTTTCACCACAAAAATCACATAAAAAATCAAGTAAAATGCTGATAGAACATACCAGTGGATCTATAGAAGACAAACCAGAAACAGAAAAATGTGGTGGTGCGTTACGGTGGTCAACAGGATGCTTCAACCAGCAAAGTCTCCTTGGTCAGCCAACCCAGGATGTGTCACAACATCCCTCAAAATAGCCACACGGTCAACTCAAAGTCAACGCTGCCACAACGACAGCAACGACAACAACAATGGTAGCAAAAAAGACAACAATGGCAACAACAATGGTAGCAACAACGGTAGAAATGACAAAAAAAATGGCAGCAACGACAACAAAAACAACAACAACAATGGCAACAACTTCCTCTTCGTCCTTCTTTCCACGTGTGAACTGAAACTTCCTCCAAGGAGCTTGAACCAATACGAAGAGGAGAGATGATGTGTGAGGATGAGATGAGTGAAATTTCCTCCAACGTTGACTCTATTTATATCAATCACTAAGGTGTGTGACACATTTTCTGGGGGTGTAAAACCTTAAGGCGTACCTGCACATATTTGAAATTATTAAAAATAAATTAAAAATAAATGTTTTTCTCATCAGATTAAGATCAATTTTAGATTGATCTTACACCTTTCCGAAAGAGGAACCCAATAAAATATTGGTATCTTCATCTGAGCATCACAACATGGAGTTTGGACCTAGTTGTCCAATTTTAACAATCCCTCTCAACTAGGGAGAACTTCATCCACCTATGTAATCAAACATCGTGTGTCATCCCACCGTAACTTGCCTTACTGGCCTCTTTATTTCAGAACAGTAATGGGTCAGTCACAAAGACATAATTCCCGACTGACAGATTCAGCCCAGAGGTCCGAAACCTCTATAAGACTCACAAAGAGTCTCATACCAACCCAAAGTTGGTTTATCTGACCCGAAGTCAGTAGGAGGTCTGAAACCTCACTTGGACTCAAGAGAGTCATATATACTAACCTGAAGTTAGTCTCACTGACCCGAAGTCAGTTGGAGGTCTGAAACCTCACATTGACTTAAAGAGTCACATACCAACCCAAAGTTGGTTCATCTGACCCAAAGTCAGTAGGAGGTCCAAAACCTCACTAGACTTGATCCCATATCAAGTGGTTGGACATGTGCCATCCTAGATAGAGAGTATGGAAATCTCTGATGCATCCATCAGTATTTGCTACCAGTCTCTAGCTTTTCCTAGCTCATTAACCAAATGAGAGGTACTTCCCATGAGTCTGGAACTCAATGGGTAGGATGCATATGAGGCACACATCATGAGAGGTGAACCTACTCAAATATCATAAAGGTCGGGCAGAAGCACCACAAGGTTCGGTAAACCTAGCCCCATGTGTGCTTATAGCTCCGAGGAACTATCCCCAAGGCCCCCCTAGAGCTCATCGTCCAACATGACCCTCATAATAGGGTTGTTCCACGATTCCAATATTCTCACGGAAGGTTAGGAACATGACCTTCCCCAAGGGAATTGTGAGAATATTTGCGACCTGCGCATCAGTTCCTATATGGTCAAGCCTTACGCCGCCTCGCTCTACCATATCCTGGATAAAGTGGTACCAGCCATCAACATGCTTGGATCGTTCGTGGAACATGAGATTCTATGACAAATGAATCCCCCTCAGGTTATCACAAAGGATAACGGTGGCATCTAGCACATGCTCGAACAACTCACTAAAGAGATTTCGCAACCAAGTGACTTCACAACAGGCCATACATGCTGCAATGTATTCGGCCTCAATGGTGCTCAAGGCTACTGACTTTCGTTTCCTTCCCGAATCAGATCCATGTGTGAAGTAGCATCCAGATGTGCTCTTGCGATCCACCACACTGCCATCCCAATCAGCATCAGTATATCCAAGGAGTGTCATGCTCTCGGCGGTGTATCTCAGCCCATGGTCTATCGTGCCCCAGATATATCTCAAGAGTTTCTTGGCACCAACCCAGTGAATGTTATGATCAACCATGTTTTGAATCAAAGTGTTCACTACACAACATATCTCTGGACATGTGTTCACTAAGAACATTAGGGCCCCTACGAGTTGAAGATACTCAGTAGGATTTGCTAGCATGGGCCCGCAGCACTGCCACTCAACTTCTTAAAGTTGAGCTCCATTTCAATCCACCATACTAAACCTTACCAGAAACTTCACAATGCATTTTCCTTGAGAAAGGAAAATCTTTATAGGTCTCTGCTAGACCTCTAGGCCTAGGAAATAGTGCATCAGTCCTAGGTCCTTCATCTCGAACTCAACAGCGAGCTCCATCTTGCACTGATGAATGAGAGGGTCAACACCTTTCAGGAAGAGGTCATCCACATACAACACCAAAATGAGAGGCTTCCCTTTGAAAACCTACAAGTAAAGGTTCAGATCAACATTAATTCGAGTGAAGCCCAACTTCATCAAGTAGTTATCTATCCTCTCGTACCAAGCTCTAGGTGCTTGATTTAGCCCATAGAGGGCTTTCTTCAACCTGTAGACATGGGTGTCCCGATCTTGGACTTCGAACCCCATAGGTTACTCCACATATCCCTCTTCCTTTATCGCACCATGTAGAAATGCGGTCTTCACATCCATCTGATGAAGAATCCATCCTTGTGTAGCAGCAAGGGCTATAATAGATCAAATAGTGGTGTATCGGGCCATAGGTGCAAATATGTCATCATAATCTATGCCTTCCTTTTGAGAAAAGCCACGGGAAACGAATATTGCCTTGAATTTTTCAACACTTCTATCAGATCCATGCTTGATCTTGTAGAGCCATTTCAAGGTGACAACTTCTTTATCCTTTGGTCTTGGAACCACATCCCAGACATCATTCTTCATAATGAAATAATACTCTTCATGCATAACATCCTTCCAGACTTGATGCTTTACGGCTTCTTCAAAGGATCCAGGCTCGGATTGTACAATGGTACTCATGGTTTCTAGATACCCTTGGTATCTACTTGGCTTCTTGCTTTCACAGAATGTCCCCCTTTTTGGGTTGCATTTCCCTCAGCATCCTCAAGAGTGTCCCTGATCCATGACGGTCTCTTTCCCAGTGAAGGAGGTGGATCAATCGGGTCCATCGGTCCTTCAACATCAGGCATGTTTCATCCTTTGGTTCTTCTTGATTTCTAGGCCTTGCTTCATGATCTTCCTCAGATCTCAAAAGATTGACTACTTTCCTCAGGGAAGTATCTTCGTCAAAGGTGACATCGTGGAATATCTCCACTTCCCTTTGACTAGGTACATATAATCTATAGGCCTTCGAAGTTTCGATGTAGCCCAAAAACATTGTGGTCTCCCTCTTGATGGTGGCTCCTCTGCAAAAGTTCTTGAACTCATTCGTCTCATATTCAGTGCCATTATTGGTCTGTCAGATAGCATCTCATGTCATTGCTCCCAGTGGACTTCCTCCAACCTGGTAGAGTGTATCAATTCTAGACCCAAACATGATAGCTTCCTTGAAGCTCTTCTTCCACATGTGCACCTTTCCATCAGTGAGTGCCACATTGAAACCTTTGTCTTCCATGGCCAATATAGACAAAAGGTTCTCCTTATAATTAGGTACATAGAGTACATCCTGAAAGTGGAGGACTTGACCTTGAGACAAGTGGAGGGTCACAGTCCTTGTCCGTTTCATGGGACATGTGGCATTATCTCCAAGGATAATTTCCAGATTGGTATCCTTCTCAACCATATTAGAGAGTGCTTCCTTGAAGCCAGTGATGTGCCTTGAGGTACCACTATCTATAAACCAAACATCCATAGTGTCGGGTGGATATGCAGTAGAGAGGGCAGATACAAGAATGAATTCATTTCTTTTATCAACAACATTTGATTCCTCATACCTGTAATTTCTTGAACTTTTGAAAGGTTGATCATTTCCGTGAGAGGGAGCCTTCCTCTTTCCCCTGAACATGTTGTTCCTTTGATTGTAATTCCTCTGGCTGTTGTTGTTGTCATCACCATTGGGAGAATCCTTCTTGAAAGGACATTCTCTAGCATAGTGACCTGGCCTATGACAAGTGTAACACTTGCCCTTCTTTCCTTGTGTCCCTACTCTTCCTTTGATCTTTGGACCACCAAAGTTTTTCTTTCTAGAATGAAAAGTGTAGGCAACATTCCCTTCATTTTCATATTCCTTCATTCTTGTCTCTTCTTGAACGCATCTCGACAGTACCTCGCCAAATTTAGGTATCACATTATTATTGAGAATGGTAGTGCTGAACACATGCCATTCGGAAGAGAGACCTCAAAGTGCGGTGAGAACCATCTCTCGATCAACTATTATCTCCTCAATAGCTAGCAGATTATTCCTGATCTCGGTCAACTTCAGAAAGTATGATTGAACATACTCATCCCTGCCTTTCTTCAGATTCTTCAATTGATTCTTAAAGAATAGAACTTGATTCTCATTGCTGGCCTTGAACATGTTGACCAACTTATCATACATCTCCTTGGATGTGCCCAGCTCAGAGATGTAGGCAACCAGACCCTTATGAATTGAGTCCTTGATCATCAGCTTTGCTTTCATTTCTCCCTTCTTGTACATTGTTTTGGCAACAGCAGTAGCAGTGGATGGAGGTCCTTGGATTTTACCCTGCACATAGTCCATGACATCTTGGTCTTCCAATTTGAGATCCAATATCATCTTTCAAGCATGGAAGTCATCCTTTCCAATCAATTTGTAATCATCCTTAAAGCCATAGTTTGTGGAACCCATTTTCTTCTTCAGTGATTGCTATAAACTAGGGTTTGTCTTCACCTCAGCTCTGATACCATGTAAATTTATGTAGATGTTCTGTGCTTGATGAAACTTTACTTTTCACCACAGCAATCACATAAAAAAATCAAGTAAAATGCTGATATAACATACCAGTGGATCTATAGAAAAACCAGAAACAGAAAAATGTGATGGTGCGTTACGACGATTAACAGGATGCTTCAACCAACAAAGTCTCCTTGGTCAGCCAACCCAGCATGTGTCATAACAGCCCTAAAAATAGCCACACGGTCAACTCAAAGTCAACCCTAGAAAATTCAATGTTGCCCCAACAACAACAACAACAACAACAACAAGGGAAGCAATGGCAAAAAAAACGGCAGCAACAATGGCAGCAACGACAACAAAAATGGAAACAACAACGACAGCGATGGCAACAACAATGGAAACAACTTCCTCTTCATCCTTCTTTCCCACATGTGAGATGAAACTGCCTCCATGGAGCTCGAACCAATTAGAAGAGGAGAGATGATGTGTGAGGATGAGATGAGTGAAATTTCCTCCAACATTGAATCTATTTGTATCAATCACTGAGGTGTGTGACACATTTGTTGGGGGTGTAAAACCGTAAGGCCGACCTGCACATATTTGAAATTATTAAAAATAAATTAAAAATAAATGTTATGCTCATCGGATTAAGATCAATTTTAGATCGATATTACACCTCTATGAAAGAGGAACCCAATAAAAATATTGGTATCTTCATCTGAGCATCATAGCATGGATTTTGGACCTAGTTGTCCAATTTTAACACTAAATGAGGGGTCAGTAGGTCCTAAACGAAGACATAATCTTCATGATTTACTTCAATCCAAAACTCGGAACTCCTAGGTTTTAAATGGAGAGTAAATCACCACCTCTCTGGCTTTACCATAATCTAAAACTGGATTACTAGGCCCTAAATTGAGGCAACAAACAATCTGGTTCTATAATCATTAATATATCCACCTTACTCAACTTTGAATCCATCTGGTAATCTAGATGAGCCAAAACATGAGAAAAACGAAACACCATGGCTATATAGAAATGGAAAGGCTAGCCTGAATATACTATCACACCCATAAAAACCCATGGCAAGATAGAAAATAACCACATGCAATATCATGAATGACAAATGTATTAAGGAAATCATACACGCAAATCAATACCTATAAAATATCATGGTGTAGTTGCTTTATTCCTACTCCTCCTTACTTGCTTCTTCCTTTTCCTACTTTATTTCCTTTCTTTTTCCTTCTTGATCCAAATCTCCAAGTATGCCACACTCTCCAAGAATGCTCCAAGAATACTCTAAGTGTCCTAGAGTATGTGAGAGAGAGAGAGAGATAATAATGGGAGATCTTCAAAAATGCACTAACCATGTCTTAAGAAATAATCTCGCTAACTGATCCTCATAAGCCTTGTTATAAATGAGGCCTCTATTTTCTTCATTTTCCATTATTCTGGTCCATTTTCCTCCTGACATGAAACCTGTGACCTTTCACCTTCCTTTTCTCTTAGTTTCCATTATTTTCATAAAAAATGTTCCAAATATGCCAGTTTTCCTTTCATCACAAAATCATATGAATCCTGCATTGCAGCCTTTGATCCTTAGAAGTCTTACACAAGTTGAGGAAATGTTGAGATCATGAGTGAGTCCAATTTTGTAGCTAATGCATTCAATAGGTGGTCAATACAAGTATAGAGGATGCACAATCAATTTTCCTTAACATGTTAAATATGTTTCCATGAAATTACCTTGACATATTAAAGACTTGGATTTAATGATAGTTGTGTGAAAAAAAGGTTAGCAAGGATCAAGCTATGATTTCACGGTTAGAAGGAAAAAGGTACTAGATGCATTACTCTATAAGATTCAAAATGACCCATATTATAAAGGTGTAGAAATTAATATGCACATTGTGGAAGAGTTACCAGACAAAATAAAAATATGTTGCATATGATTGATTCTATTATATGACCAGATATGCACAATGACATGGACTTTGCAATGTTGGAAGGAACTCCAGGTCCTGAAGATGATTTAGAATATTGTGACACAACATCCTTTGCTACAAGGTCTCCAAATGCACCTAGGGAAATTAAAATTATTCGAGCATGGGAAAATAATCCTAATGGGGAAGTAGACCAATGATATTGTGAAATTACAGATGTCATTAATTGGCCTACAATTGGTTCATCTCCCATAAATGAGTATAATATTGAAGGGTTATTCGATATGAATTTCCAAGATTGTTCCCTAGAGGAGAATTTGATTGGTTATAACGATGCCTAAGAAATGTGCATCTTCATGAGTATGAAAAACATCTCCTCATATTTCATGATAACATGTTTGGGATACATCCTCAATTTAAATGCTTTTTACTTAATATTATCATGAGACATCGTGCTCAAGTATATTCTAAAGTTTTTGTTAAAAGAAAATGGAAAAACTACCTAAAATAGTTGATGAGCCAATGGAGCATTTACAAAATCTTCCCAATTCTAAAATTTCATATAGATTCATGAGATATGGGCATGTTTTAAGAGGTATGTGTGCATATTGGACCAGATGTTGTGCATAATTAAGTGAATTGGTTGAACAAATTGGGACTCATACAATATTATTCACACTAAGTGTAATAGATATGTAATGGCTATATTTTCATATATTAATTCCCAACACCCCTCCCATAGATCCAAAAGAAGAAATGAAATGAAGATGCCAAAATGTGATTGAGAATGCTCACATTGTAGCAAGTTATGTGCATTTGACACATACATTGTTTCGAGATGAGATATTTTCAAAATTTCATCATGTTACATATTTTTGGTGTCTTTATGAATGAAAACATCACGGATATCCACAGGTGCATGGTTTTATTTGGCTTACATATGCTCCCAATATGCAAAAATTGAATTAAAATGGCCCCACTAAATTTAGAATTGGAAATAATACTTTGATAGATTCCTCCATGCATTTTTTTGTTCTCTTTTCTACCATTTTTTTCATTTTTGTCAGATGGTCCCATGATTACCTCGATGCAGAGAAGAACATATACGCTTAGTTTTGTAAATGGAAACAAAGTCAGGTGCTTGTAGCGCACTAAACACACTCGGGCAAAGGATATACTAAAAAATGTTTATTTTCGCAAGCTCGACAACTGAAGAGGTGGAGGTTAATGGAAAGTGAGGCCCTTTTCTTAAAACCCAAGAAATTATTGGGCAAATAATCATTCATCACGACCCGACTAACCCCCAAAATCATTACGGGGGGAACTGGCGTGATCGATATATCGGTGCCACACCTTGGAAGAAAAAAGTAAAAAAAATAGATCGATGAATTGATGATCCGAATTAGGTCTAGGGGATCTCGTCTCAACCCCAAATCCTACTTTTCCACCTGCCAGAGAGAGGTGGGGACCGCGCTATCCATGCCATATGCCAATATGTCATGAACGTCAACAAGAGATTACTATGATAATAGGTAAATGTATCCCATCCATGTGTCAAATAGTCTCCCTCCCAATCACCTTTTTCCACTTCTCACCCCCTCATGAGCTAACATAATGTAATGTTTCTATTTTCTCCTTCCTACAAAATTCTCACCCATTAGCCGTTCAAATTTAAAATTATATTTCCCACAGTCAAGTACTCCTGTTGCTCCACTCGTCCATGATGTTGTTCACCTATCAAAAAGTCTTGAGATTCCTCAACATCATTCATTCAAAAATTAAACCATTCAATTAGGTAACCCATAGGAATTATAATTATATTTTTTTGTTTATGCTCAAAACGAAGAAACCTACACCCAAATCTACTAAATCATGGGAGGCCAAACCCTCATCCAACATTGAGCCACTCATGGACACAAAATCTAAAATCTATGACTCGACATGCCCTTACCACCTGTCGGACCAATGATTGTGATCCAGATTGGATCATTATATTATTTTTCATCCATATCAATGAATTTGGAGTGGAAAAGTAGAGGAATCAGGTCATGGGACCATTTTTACTAGTGGGAGCTAGTTTGGAAAAATGGGGCCTGAAACATTCTGACAGTGTTTTGAGGCATCAAATGACATTTTCTTGGGGTAAAAATTTGTTTCTTATTGCAACATATCTTCATGCCACTACACACACAAAGATTTTTCCAACGACACAAGAATCACATTAATCAGAATTTGTATGCAAAAGTTATGCCATCCAGAGTTTGACCTTCACATTTTCACACCTATACTTCGGGAGGATGTCACGTCGACCCCCATTATTCATGGAAAATGGGCTAGCCACGTGTTTTTTATGTAAAATACTCTAGAAGAGTCCATTTTGTAACTCTAATTAAGAGTTGATGTAGTCAAAATTAACCACTAGTAGGCTATCGGGCTGTGTTATAATCGAGCCACTAGGACGAAGAGGCATTCCATTATTTCAAGGGAATTTGGTTCCATAGCTGAGAAAATATAGCTAAGAGAGATATGAGGTAGAGAAAAAAATATGATTTGTGCATGGTAGAAGACCATGGGCCACAACAATAACTTCTTTGTACTTGGAGCGATATTTATAGACAGAGAATGAGAGCGAAGTGACCTCACCCTCCACCTCGGTTTTCTCTCAAAAGGGTTTCCCAAAGAGAGTATCTTGTGTATTATGTGTCTGTGAGGTTATTTTTCCATTCTATACTTTTATACATAATTTATATTCACATACATGCATTAATTACAATTAAATCTATAGATCTTAAAGTTTAATAAAACTATAATACTGTAGAATCTCATATTTGTAATATAACATTATCAGATCTATTGTGATGAACAGTCCTGCGGAATATCCCTAATGTTTTAAGAATAATTTGGTACCATAGAAGGTTTCTTAGGGTATTTTTTTGGATATTAAAGGTATCTATATCGGTGGGGCCTGAAATCATAATATCCTAATCATGGTTGACGAATCTATAAATGAACCTCATGATCTAGCTAAGGTGAGGTCTTCGCAGCTCGAATAATATGTCGCAGATATAAAACACAATGTAAACCTCCTCATGGTGGCCCTAAGAAATAAGCTGTGGGATATTTGTAGAAGATGGGGGTTCGAATGTAGAGGAAAAATTAGAAGGAGGATCAGGAAATCGGGAAGACATAGAAAACTAGCCGAAGAAAAAACCTAGAAAATATCCACCCAATTCGACTGTCATGAACCAATCTGTGTTTAAAGTGGAATAAAAATTTGATATCAAGCCACGCCATGGACATATCAATGCTCTGAATTTGAACCACTTCTTGGAGCAACTGGAATTTTATTTCACTATCCAATAGATCAAGGAAGGGAAAAATATCTCATTTGCGCAGCTGAAATTGGAGGGCCATGCACTGCCTTGGTGAGAGAGACACATAGAAAACATGAAGTTGGAGGGAGAAAATTTAGTTACTAAGTGGAAGGCTTTCAAAACCATCTAAGTCAAAGTTTTATCCCATTGGGTACATGAAGTACCAGTTGATCCGGTGGAATTACTTCAAGAAAAATCAAGGCCAAAGCGTGTAGGAGTACACCATAGAATTTAGAAAGACAGTTGTAATGCTAAGTATCTCTCCTAAGAACCCAGATGTACTCCTAAAGTATTTGTGGTGTCTAGACTACCATCTATGTAAGGAAGTGATGTTGATCAATCCAAAATTGGTGGATGAGGCTTGTGTATGAGAACATTACTTGGCGAAAATAGGCCCAAAAAGAGCACAATCAAGTGGATCGAAGCAGAAGGATAAACAAGGCACTTCTAAGGAGGGGAAGAACAAGGAAAAATGGGGAGAACATAAGAAGATGACAACCAAAAAACACCAATGCAAAGATCCTGGAAACTACTACAACCAATGTAACATTCATGGCCATAAAAAGGAGAAGTTTTGTAAGTTGCATCCAGAGCTAAACTTGAAGAAAAATAATAAATATAACGAGAAGAAGAATCTCATGGCCACTTATTTGAGAAACAAAGTTGAAATAAGCTCAAAGGTGGATGAAAATATCATGTGTACGGAAATATAAAAGGAAGTGAATCTGAGTAGCTTTCAACAATGGGAAGAGAAAGAGATGACCAAAGTCTTCCATATAAAAGTACATGTTAATAAGGAAAAGATTGATTCTCTGTTTGAATCAGGATCACAGGTGAATCTCGTTGCAGCAAATTTCGTCAAGAAGTTGGAGCTAGAAGTTTGTGATCATCCAAACCCATATTCATTGGGATGGGTAAATAATGATGTAAAATTGAAGGTAACAAAACAATGTAGAATTAGATTTATATTAATATTGATTCTATTGATGAAGTAGATCTAGTTGTGCAGAGTCGAAGGTGACAAAACAATGTAGAATTAGATTTTCTATCAATATTTATTTTATTGTTGAAGTAGATCTAGATGTGCTTCCCCTTGATTTATGTCACGTTGTATTTGGGATTCCATACATGTACATGCAAGATGACAAATTCATGAGGACACCCGATTAGCACAAGCTTATTAAGGATGGAAAATATTTCATCATTAACGTGGAAAAAGGAAAGTTGAAAATTTCACAAGTACCAATCAAGCCAAGAAATTAGTCCGTTCTAGCAAGAGGCATGTTTCGTATTTTTACAAGAAATTCAGTCCGAAGAGGAGTCAATAAGAGGCAAGGCATCCCTGGGTTGGTGTACTAAGAAACAAAAGAAAGAATTGGAGAGGTTGTTACATACATTAAAGGATGTTTTATTATAGCATAAATGGTTACCACCTATGAGAGAAGTCGAGTATGAGATCCAGCTATTGCTAGACTCCCCACTTCCAAATATTGGGTTGTATAGGAAATATGTTATAGAAGAAAGTGAGGTGGAGAAACTGTTGCAACAAATAATAGAAAAGGGTGTCATTCTACTGATTACATCATGATGTGGGTCACCAATCATCATTTTGCTAAAAAAGGATGGGACTTGGAATATGTGTATATATTAGAGGACATTGAATAAAATCACGCTAAAGAACATATACCCCCTACCCAGGATAGACCATATGCTTTTTTAGTTGTACCAAAAAAGTACTTCACCAAGTTGGACCTGAAGTCTGGATATCACAAGGTTTGAGTCAAAGAAGAAGATACATGGAAGATCAAATTCAAAACTACGAAAGGTTTGTATGAGTGGTTATTTATTCCATTTAGCCTATTTAATTAACCAACTATATTTACAACATTAATGAATGATGTATTGCACCATTTTATAGATTCATTTGTTATTGTATATTTGGATGATGTATTGGTATATAGTAATACTTGGAAGGATCATATTTCACTTTTTACATAGTTGTTGGAAACATTGAAGAAGCACTAACTGCTAGCGAATCTCAAGAAGTGCGATTTTGCGTAGTAGTATTTGGTGTATGTGGGGTATGTTCTCGGTGGAGGAGAGATGAAGATATATAATTCCAAGATGTAGCCCATCATTAAATGGTTGATGCCTACTAATTTTTCTGAGGTTACAGGTTTCATTGGAGAAGTACATTACCTAAGGAAATTCATAGCCTCATTTTCAGTGGTAGCAGCACCACGCTAGGCGATGACAAAAAGTGGGAAGATTTTACGAGTCGGGGAAAGGTCAAGAAAGGGATTTCAAGGAGTTAAAGAAGAATATTAGTCAAGAATCAGTTTTGGAATTACCAAGCTTGTTGCGGTCTTTTGAAGTGTAGACATATGTGGGTGAGTATGCTATGGGAGTTGTCTTGATGCAGGGAGGAAGGCATGTATGTTACCATTATGAAGTTTTTCATGGGGAAATTATTAACTACCCTACCTATGATAAGGAACTCTATGGCATGGCGCAAGCTGTGAAGAAGTGGAAATAGTATCTTATGGGAAAGGACACAATAATCCACATATATCACCAATAGTTACTATACTTGTTGGCCTGAGTAAGCTACAACAAACCAGGCACTACAAGTGGATGGGAATTTTATAGCAGTTTCATTCAATGATAAAGTATAAAAAGGGAAGCACAAACAATTTTTCTGACATGTTTTCAAGGCCATCCACATAAAATATAATATCTTTTGGAACTATTATGCACATGGAGCCATTCACCCATGATGCATAAAAAGAGGCATATTCAAAGGATGGGGACTTCAAGGAGGTGTATCAACAATTGTAGAGTGAGATTCATGTGCATAATGGGGAAAACACTATTCACTACCATCTCTAGGATGGGTTACTCTACATGGTGGATAAGCTAGGTGTTCATAAAGGTGAGTGATTGCAACTGATTAGATTTTCTCACACATCCAAGGTTGCAGGGCACTTTGGTGTAGGGAATACCATCACTAACTTTCCAAGGTATGTGTATTGGCCAAAGATGTAAGAGCAGGTAGCTAGGTTCATAAGAAGATACATGCTTTGTTGTACCAGAAATCCTAGAAACATGAAACAAGTTCTATATCATCCCTTACCTGTGCCTACTCATTCTTGGGAAATAATTTCCATGGACTTTGTGGGAGGTTTACCGACAACTAGGAAGGGACATGACTACCTATTCATGGTAGTTGAGAGGTTCAACAAGATGTGTGTTCTGATGCCCTGTAAAAATAACATCAATGGCAAAGAATAAACAAAATTTTTCTTTGGACAGGTATGGGTGCAGTTTGGGATACCAAGGAGCATAATTTTAGTTAGGGATACCAAATTTCTCAGTGCATTCTTGACTACATTATAGGATAATATGGATAAAAGGTTGAAGTGATATATAACATTCTATCCACAGGAATATGGGAAGACAAAAGTAGTAAATAGGACTTTGGTGTAAATTCTAAGGGGATACAACCAGAAGCATCCAAAGACCTAGGATGAAAATTTGGTATACATACAACATTCTTATAACAAATCAGTTCACACTCCCATAGGAAAGTCCCCATTTGAGACTTGTTTTGTATTTTTTCCACCTTCACCTTTGGATATTGCGTATGGGCATCAAAGAGGAGTGAGGAAATACCTTAGAGAAGATGATTTGAGGGCTAAGAAAACAATATAAATATCCATATGAAGGTAAAGGAAACACTGTATAAGTCACAGGAGAAGTATAAGGCTATGAATGATCAACACAAAATAGAAAATTCATTCAAGGTGTGAGACAAGTTATGGTTACAATTGAACAAGGAGAGGTTGTAGGGGCTTGGTAAGAAAAACAAGGTTCTAAGGTATGGTCCCTTTGAGATACTAGAAAAGGTGGGTGATAATTCTTATTGAGTTGGTTTACCACCATATATGAAAATTTACTGAGTTGTGAACATAGATAATTTGAAACTCTTTGAACCTTACATTCTAGATTGAGAGGAGGAACATGTGCTACCTTATATAGAGTATTTGGCACCAGAGGCTCAGAAAGAGTTGATAGAAGATACATTTTCATAGAATATGGCTAGAACTACAAGACAGGGGGAACATTACCTTTGGAAGATTGGGTATATTGGACAACTTCCAGGAAAAGCTAAATGGTACACCAGAGAGAAGGTGGGAAAAACATTTCCTCACCTCCTTCAGTAAAACAATTTTCCAACCAAAATGCTCCAAAATGGGGAGGTGTGATTTATATAAGATCATTATATTATTTTTCATCCATCTCAATGCATTTTGAGTGGAAAAAACGGAGGAGTTAGCTCATGGGATCATTTTTAATGGTAGGACACAGTTTGGAAAAACAAGGTCTAAAACCTTCTAGGAGTGTTTTGAAGCATCAAATGATGTTTTTTGGGGGTAAAAAATTGATGAAATTAGCACAAATTTTTATTTTATTCTACACACATATAACTTTTCAATGACACAACAATTTTGTCAATAAGAGTTCGTATGAAAAATTTATGCCACTCAGAAGTTGACCTTCCTATTTACACACTTATAGTTCGGGAGGATGTCATGTCAACCCCCATTATTCATGGAAAAATGGCTAGCCACTTGCTTTTTATGTAAAATAATATAGAAGGTTTATTTTATAACTCTATTTAAGAGTTAATGTAATCAAAATTAACCACCGGTAGGCTATCAAGTTGTGTTATAAACAGACCACTAAGAGGAAGAGGCCTTCCATTATTTCGAGAGAATTTTGTTCCATAGATGAGCAAAGATAGTTAGGAGAGATAAGAGGCAGAGGAAAAATATACGATCTGTACATTGTAGCATCCCATTTTCCATAGACATTAATTCTATGTACTTGCAGCCCTATTTCCAAACAGAGAAAGAGAGTGAAGTGACCTCACCTTCTAGCTAGGTTTTTCTCCTTAAAGGGTTTCCCAGAGAGTATATATTGTGTGTTATGTGTGTGTGAGATTATTTTTTCATTCTATACTCTTCTACATAATTTAAATTGACATGAATTTTGATGCAGGAGCAGTAGTACTCAAATTTAATTTAATTGTTTGATTAGCCCAAGGAGGGGTCAGGTTGTAAATATTGTAATATTCTCTTGTAAAATGTTTAAATTCCTAGAAAACATAGGTAGGGGATATTATAGTTGACTTTTGTAAACATATCCATAGAAAAAAGAGATATTAGAGAGGGTAATTTCATTTTATGCTCAAGAGATTAGATTAGTCATAAATTAGAGATAGGAAGGATTTCTTTTAATAAAGTTTGTTGCAAAGTCATAGGAGTCGATTGTGAGAGCTCGATAAGCTCTATTGTAATTATAAATTCATTGTAAAACTCTAAGGAAAGAAGAGACCAATTAAAAGGATGAAAATAAGGTCAGAGAGGAGAGGCCAATTTAAACAAGGAAGAAATTAGGCCAAGGATAGAGTAGACAGGTGAGAGTCGAGGGATAGAGAGGGTTTTGTAGAAGATAGAAGGCCATTTAAAAGGCATATTAGTCCAAATCTAGATTGTAAACAGGTTTTTTTTTTATTTGTATCTGTACATTTATTTAATTAATGAGAAAATAAAATTCATTGTGACTGTGTGTCATTCCATTTACGTGTTGAGTGATCTGTAACTAAGAAATTATGGTTTATGTATGATAAACCATTGTGAATGAATTATAATTGAATGTATAAGTCTTTCTGAGATATAAAAGACTTAATGGTTGTGTAGAATCTGTGTGATTCCAGTCTAGAGCAAGTGGATGTGAGAGCAGGTCGATAAAGAAATAAAATTGAATTCTGGATTTGGATAGGTAATACAGAATATTTTTTATGTATTCTGGCTTGGGACAATGTGCAATGTGTGCAACGACAGATAATCATGTATGGTTCTGAGTAAGTCGCAAATATCAGCTTGAAGATCGACGGTTAAGATCTCATCGCAGATTAAATTGTGAAAGTGTCGAAGTGCGATAAGTTAAGATATGTGTGATGCGATAAATATCGAACATCGCATGCGATATGGTATAATAGTTAACGATGGAGTTAAAAATTGCAAAGTGCAATGAGGTAGGTTTGTGATTTTCCAAAGTGTGACGGGAGTTAAAGGTGCAAAAAAATGATATGTGATATTATATATTTGTTGATTTGCGATGAAGCTTAAAGTTGCAATATTGTGATGTGATGCTATCGCATATCACATATGATAATAGAAGCTTGGGAAGTGTGATATGTTATAATTTTTAATATGCGAAATTCTATATTCACCGATCTGTGAAATGGTAAGTTTTGAGAATTGCGAAATGATATATTTTTCAATCTGCGAAGTTGATAAATCAGCGAACTTGCGATAAGTTTTGGAAAGTGTGAATAGTATATGCAATAAGTTTTGTCTATGTGATAAGGATTAAATGTGATATGGTTTAATTTTGCGATATAATATGGTTCTGTGATACCATATGCGATGCCACGGGTAATGTAAAGAAGGCAGCCACGATATAAAGGTAAAAAGTATTGTTGGCATATCTCAGTTTTGAACCCGAACCCGCTTTATTATAAAGCTTCCGCATATGCATAAAAAATGTTAATGTTTAATATACAAAGTGATTTCTGTTGGTATTTAAAGGGTTTTGTAATAAAATCACGGAGTTATTTGGGAAAACCCATAATACTTTGGGCGAATATGGAGAAGCATGACTCCATAAGGTTATGTGGGTACCATAGTGGGGTTAAATTCTGCAAACCCTACTACCATTTGGTATCAGAACACGAGACTTATGAATATGTAGTTTTTGTGGCATCATTTTTGGTATTAGAGCTGGTTAATTCTCTTTGAAGGTTAAAGCCATATATTAGTTAAAGCTCTTTTTCATTAAATCAAAATTGTACAGAATGCAATTGTGATTGTGGAAGAAAGAGGAGATCAATAAAGAAAATGTGCTTTGCAGAAAATTAACAGAGATATTGCAAAGAGGAGATCATGTTATTTGAATATGATAAGCAGAAGGCATGGAATAATATGGGAGTAAGTGATTCTCTTAAGAAGATATTGCAGGAGCATAAAGAAAGCACGTCAATGGTTGTTTTCTTATGGAGAATGGAGATTCACTTGAATGTGAAGAGTGGATGGGGACTACTTGTGAAATCATGTAGGTATTGTTTTATTTAACTCTGATTTTAGTTTTGCAGGGTAAAATAGAGATTGAATATTGATAGTTGTAGCTAATAAAGTATCGCAACAAAAGAAGATCAAGCCTTAAGAAGCAGTGATGGTGGAAGCTGGTTAGAGTTTCTGAAATAAATAAGAGTGTGGCCAGAACCTACTATTTCATTTGTGATTGAAATAAAAGAGGAAACTTGTGTTATCAAAAGTGCAAATGAGTTGAATCCTAGAAGGAGTAGAGGAATTCTCAAAGAAAGTTCCAGAGAAGGGACTAGGGGCCAAGTACATAGGAAATCTTAGTTAGGTAAGTTGGAGCAAGGAGGACATGATATTGTAGAGGCTTAAGTACAACTCATAGTGAGAGAGGAACTCATAGAGTTAGAGGAGAATATGACTACTGATAGTCATAGCAGAGGTTCTGAGAGGGACCACAGTAGAATAAGAGTGAAGAAAGATGTCAAAGAAGATGGCATGGATTAAGAGTATGGGAGAGAAAAGGCTGAGATAAGAATTCAATTTAATTTGTTAATGGAGATTTTTGAGAAGAGTAAAGAAGACCCAATATTTGATTACAAAATGAGAAAGAAAATGAAGTGGCATAAGATACAAGAGAAGAGAGAAAAACATGTGAATATGCAGTTAATCGAGGAGCTGAGGAAGCTTGAGCAGATTATAGATGTTCAATTGAGGACATAGAAGCTTGAAGGAGTTGAGCTACCACAAGACAAAGTTGTTGGAGAAGGACAAGTTCCTTTTGAACTTGAAGACACAACGTTGATGTTTGAATCATCAATTGAGGCAATTGAGACTTATAATTTTGAAATTAATAATTTCTATATGTTTGCAGGTAATGTCAAACAAGAGAAAAATAATTTGAGTTTTGAGACAGTTAGATCTCATATGGAAGATCATACACAGTTAAGAGGAGGTATTTCTTTTCAACATGTTGTAAGGGACGAAAGCAGAGAAATTTTGGCTCATGATGATAGCCAAAATGAAGAATAAGTGGAGAAGGATATCAAGAAACCAAGTGAAGGGCTTGAGGAGGCTGAGAATAAGGCCATTGAATATTTTTTGATTCATGTAGAGGACTTGGAACATAATGAGGATTTGATGATTGAATCATCAAATGAGACCATCAGGTCTTGTGATTTTAAAACTAACAACTTATGTGTGATTGCAGGTATTGCAGAAGACAAACCATCATATGGAACTGTCTTGAGTGAGGCTGAAATTTCACAAGCAAAGTATGATGATGATCATCTTACAAATGGAGATCAAGTTGAGTTATTGCAGCAAAAGGAGTTCATAAATTCCTTGCTTAGTAAAGGAATTATTTTCAATGGAGATGAGACAGTTATGTCTTATGATGAGGAACCTGTTATTGGTGAGGACAAAGAGAAATTGGCTTTCTTTAGTGGCCAAAGGAAGACTATTGGAAAAACATCTAAAGCTGTCACAGAGATAGAGGATCAGAATTTTATCCTGATGAAGAATGAAGAAGTAGTGTCACCAAGAAACTGGACTTGTGACAAAGAATAAGATAGGGAATATTGTATAGAGTTTTTGGAAGAAGCTCCAAGTTAGGTGGCAGATTTGTGGCATGAGCTAAGGATTTCAGAGGATATAATCGGAAGTCAGAGAATGAATATTTTGAATATACAATTGAATTTGGATTAAGATGACGCAGACATGTCTCAAGTTGAAGGAGAGTCAGTTTTAGAACTAAAGAAGACCAAAAGTTTCCAAGTAAGGCATAATGATGAGGAATATGTAAAGTATGAAGATAAATTTTTTGAAGAAGCTGAATTGACTGTGAGAATCAATCAAGGAGCTGAATGAAAATCACTGAGGGTTGTCAAGGAATAATAAGAGGGTTATTCTGAAACTGAAATGCAACATATTGATGATGTGTTTGAGATGAGACAAGTACAAAGGGAATGGTTGAAATGATTGATGGAAACATTTGAGTATGAGAAAGGAATTGCAGTCATTGATAGGAGAGTGTCTCAAGTTTTGGCTGAGACAAAAGTAGATACTATCTTACCAACTTATGTTATGCAAAAAATTGTGAGAGAGTATGTTACTATAGTCAGATAATTGGAGAACAATTTATTTTTTGAAAGTAAATTTGTAGGTAGTGAGCAGAAGAGGGATGTTGTAGAGGGAGATATATTAAGAGATATTCAGGAAGTTTGGGAGGTATCAATGTTTAGAGAAATATATATAACAGTATTTGAAGCAATATTAAGAGCAATATCAGAAGCTGAAGCAAGGAAAGTTGAAGGAAACAATCAACAGTTTGAAGATGAATGGATGTTCAATGTACAGTGGCATAGTGAAGAAAATAAAATTTGTTTGCAACAACAAACTAGAGTATGGAAACTAGGAGAAGCAAGAAAAAATACCAGAATACGTGGACAATAGTTGAAAGGAGCAAGGAGATTACTGAAGAATAAATTATGGGATCGAGGAGGACAATAATTGGAGCAAATGATTTGGAGATGATGATTTTTCTTACTTTGGGAGTCTGATGCAGGAGCCTTAGCACTCAAATTAAATTTAATTGTTTGATTAGCCCAAGGAGAGGTCAAGTTGTAAATATCGTAACATTCTCTTGTAAAATGCTTAAATTCCTAGAAAACATAGGTATGGGATATTCTAGTTGACTTTTGTAAACATATCCATAGAAAAGGGGATATTAGAGAGGATAATTTCTTTTTATGCTCAAGAGATTAGATTAGTCATAAATTAGAGATAGGAAGGATTTATTTTAATATAGTTTGTTGCAAAGTCATAGGAGTCGATTGTGAGAGTCGAATAAGCTCTATTGTAGTTATAAATTCATTGTAAGCCTCGAAGGAAAGAATAGACCAATTAAAATGATGAAAACCAGGTCAGAGAGGAGAGGCCAATTTAAACAAGGAAGAAATTAGGCCAAGGATAGAGTAGAGAGTTGAGAGCCAAGAGACAAAGAGGGTTCTATGGAAGATAAAAGGCCATGTAAAAGGTGTATCAAGCCAATGTGAGATTGTAAACATGTTTTTTTTTAATTTGTATCTGTACATTTATTTAATTAATGAGGAAATTGAATTAATTGTGACTTTGTGTAATTCCTTTTACGTGCTGAGTGATCCATAACTGAGGAACTAGGTTTCTGTGTGATAAACCATTGTGAATGAATTCTAATTTAATGTATAAGTATTTATGAGATAGAAGGACTTAATGGTTAGCTAGAATCTATGTGATTCTAGTCTGGAGCAAGTGGATGTGAGTGCAGGTCAATAAAGAAATAAAATAGAATTCTAGATTTGGAGAAGTAATACATAATAGTGTTATGTATTCTGGTTCAGATATCATGCAAGGTGTGCAGCGACGGATAATCATGGATCTATGTGAGAACCATAATAGAAAGCCCAAGAAGGATTAGTCATGGAGGAGACAGAGTTGCAGAGCAACAACAGTTGAACAAAAAGGTGAAATGATTAAGGCATAAAACCCATAAGAAAAATTCCAAAGGAGATAATGGACAGTTCTGACGAAATCACAAAGATAAGATTGAAGATCAACAATTCAGATCTCATGGCAGATTAAATTGTGAAAGTGCAGAAGTGCGATAAGTTAAGATCTACGCGATGCGATAAATATCGCACATCACTTGCAATATGGTATAATAGTTAACGGTGGAGTTAAAATTTGTGAAGTGTGATGAGGTAAGTTTGCGATTTGCCGAAGTGTGATAAGAGTTAAAGGTGTGAAAAGCCGATATGCGATATTATATATTTGTCGATTTGCGATGAAGCCTAAAGTTGCGATATTGCGATGCAATGCGACCACATATCGCGTATGATAAGAGAATCCTGGGAAGTACGATATATTATAATCATCGATGTGCAAAATGTTATATTCGGTGATCTATGAAATGGTAAGTTTTGAGAATTGCGAAATGATATATTTTCTGATTTGTGAAGTGGATAAATCAGCGAACTTGTGATAAGTTTTGGAAAGTGCACATAGTATATGAGATAAGTTTTTGTATGCAATAAGGGTTAAATGTGATATGGTTTAATGTTGTGATGCGATATGGTTCGGTGATACCATATGTGATGCCACAGGTAATGTAAAGAAGGAAGACACGATATAAAGGTAAAGCGTATTGTTGGCATATATGAGTTTTGAAACCGAACCACTTTTATTATAAAGCTTTCGCATATGCATTAAAAATGTTAATGTTTAATATTAAGGTGGGTTTTGTTGATATTTAAAGGGTTTTGTAATAAACTCATGGAGTTATTTGGGAAAACCCTTAGTACTTTGGGTGAATATGGAAAAGCATGACTCCATAAGTTTATGTAGGTAACATAGTGGGGTTAAATTCTGCAAACCCAACTATCATTTGGTATTAGAACACGAGATTTAGGAAGATGTAGTTTTTCCTGTGTCAAATTCACTAGTTATGGTTAAATATACAAATCTTAAAGTTTAATAAAATTGTAATAGTGTATAATCTGAGATTTCTAATACAATATTATCATATATGTTGTGACGAACTGTTTAGTGGAATATCCACAAAAATTTACGAATCAATTTTGACATGTATAGTTTCCATATGAAGGGAGAATAACCTTTTAGGGTAGTGGAGTCGGGGTTGTGCTACGAAATTTCACCATATGTATATCATTTTCCAGAGTTCGTTTCATGGCTTTCCGAGTCCTATGTTGGAGATACAAATTTCTTTGTATTTTCTACCAGAGTGAAGATCCTCAGGATACCTCTAGAGCTGATTCAAAAGGCCCTATTGTAACTATTTTCCCTTGAATTTGAAAAAAAGTACTGAAACTATCTTGTGCTATAGTTATAACCCTCTCCCAGCTTGGGAACGATAATATTTCTTGCAGACGATTTTGGTTCCTGGTGTTAGCTCCCTATAATATTAGTGTATCCCCTTATTGGTATTATTAGTGTAGCCCCCTTATTTTCATTTTTGTGCCCATGTAGTCCCAACGTTTTTATTATTTTTCCATGTAGAAGCCCACTATTTTTATTGTTGTACCCTTAAATTATTATTGTTATGTCGACTCTCATTATATTGTGACCCCTTGGATTACCATATATAGAAAGGAAATTTTGTGATTTGAATCATCTAAGAATTATTAATTTATCTAATCTAACGTATGTTTCCCCTTGAAGAGGCTTATTTCTAAGTCGTTGATCTATATTTTCTTCTATTTTGTGTTCTGGTTGCATAACATTTGGTATCACAGCTTTCGATTCTAACATTTCACTTCTTCAAACATTCCATATTGGAATTTTCTCTATAATTTTTTTTCTACAAAGCTTGAGAAGCTGAAATTGAAATGACATGGAGTTGAAATATTGGTGATCCTCATGTACAAATTTTAGATATTTTTTCACTATAGTTTTGAAGATATGATTTGAGGGAGACAGGTTTTTTGCAGGCTCCATAATCTCATCTCCAAAAAGTGATCAAGGGAAAATCATCATAAATTTTGTTTTAGGCATCGGATCTGAATTATGTAAAAAGTTTCCAAAATTACACGAATTTTAGTTTTTCTTGTGTCAATTTCAGATCCAAATGTTGAAACAGTAACATGTGGTATCCCTTACAACTTCGCTCTATTGAACTAGCCCATAATAACTTCATTTTGAGAGACTGGGCATAAATTTATCATGAAGAATCCAAATTTGGTCTGACCTATGACATTGGAAAGAAGACCTAGGGGGCTACCATAGGACTAAAGTTCAGAACTTGAGGATTTGAAGTCATACATATACATCAGGTTCAATATCGAGCTCCTCAAAACTAAGAAAAAGGTGTGTATTTTTTTTTAAATTGCATAAATATTTTTTGAAAAATCATTTTGAAGTGAATCCAAGGGAATATTAAAGCATAGATATTAGTATTGGGTTCTTAAATTCCTCCCAAAAATAACTCCACACCCATTAAGCCCTCATAAATCTCTATTATTACTCATCAAGAGGAATAACTACAACATGATATATCAAAATTACGGAAGCAAGTGCAACAATTTCGCTCTCACAAAGAGCAACCAAGGACGAGCTAAAATGTGACACAGATGGTTTAAAAGGAGACATGGATGGTTTAATAGAAGATATAGAAGCTAATATTGATGGCATAGAAGCTAATATAGATTCTTTGAAGAATGGCATGGAAGCAAAGATCGATGGTATAGAAGAAAAACTTGAAGGTTTGAAGGAATGTTTGACAAAGTTGCTACAAGAAATGCTTCCTAATGGTGAAAAGGTAGTAGAGGAAACTCATGATGTAAAAAAAAAATAGTAATCAAAATTTCATGGACTCTAACGTTCGATCGAAGCCCTGCCATATTCCAAATATCGATATGAGGAATTTATATGAAAAGGGTCCCGTAACATAGATACTACAGATGGAGCAATATTTTGATCTCCATATTGTGCAAAACACACAAACAGTATGTGTTGGGTGCCAGTTTTCCACTTATTTCCTACATTTTTTTCCCATATTTTACCTCATGAATATAACCATTCAGACCATATTTGATTCTTTTTCCTACCGTTCTATCTTAACTTGTGATGTTTCGCCTTATTTTCATTACCTTTCCATTTCATCAATTATTATGATGTATCATGTCTTTTTTATCACTAACTGAGGATGAATGTTTGGAGAAGATCTATGGTCTTTTGTTGTCTTTTAGATGCTATTTGTAGCACAAAATATCAAGGGCATAAGGCATACATGAGAAACTAAAGGTGCAATGTTACACGGAGTTGTTACACCACGATGTTGTTACACCATGTTGTTACAGACCTGCTGACGAAGTGTTGTTATAGCTGTGCCGTTGACTGGATCTCGTCAACTCCTGATGCTAACCTATCCTCTAGATGTTACGTTATAGTTTTGATTTATCACGATAACTATAGAAGTTATTAAGTATTGTATTTTATAATAAAAGCCTCTAGGTGGTTTTGATTTTAATCTATAAACTTTCCACTCAAGCTTTTATTAAGAAGTGGTTATAACCATATGTATTCTATTTTGATCAGGATGAGAATCATAGATTCTCATGATTGATCCACCCCTTGTTTTTCTGAGATGTAACCACTATATATTTCTTAGCCCTTGAGTTCGAAATGTTAGTGGAGAACATCATTACCTTGGCTCTATAATTTTGATTATATTAATACAAGTTATACTGTTGTTGCTGTTACATGCATCATCTCATTTAGTTTTCCTTAAAATTATTTCTCTACTTGTGCCCTGCTAGGGAGGAAGGGACCTCCTCTTTAGCATGGATTGCACCGGTAAAGGTGGCTGTGTATATGTATTTCTATTTTGTTTTATGTATCAGTGGAAGTGTTGTTGTTGTTGTTTTAGCTGTGAATAGATCTTCTTCAATTCCAATGTTTTATATGCTTTTAAACATATCAAATCAGAGATACCAGCTGGGTAATTTTTGTGTGGTGTGCTAAGAAAAATTAAGTGAGGTGTGATTACAGTCTTGTGGGCTAAAATGTGAAGTTGGGTTACACTTTTGTGAGAATCGGGGATGGAAATTTTTTTCAGCAATAGTTTGGCTGAACTTTTGATACAATTTGACCAAACTATTGGATAGTTTGGTCGAACTGTATCAGAAATTTTGACCGAAATCATTTTTCTATTTAGATTGACGACACACTGACGGCGTGGGAAAACATAGTTTTCCCCAGAGATGGGAAAACGAGCAACAAATGTTTGACCGAACTTTTACTCTTAAAATAGTTCGGCCGAACTATTTTTTATAAATATATCACCTGCGAAGTTCATTGTTTTCCCGCATCTGTGTTTCTGTGCTCTGTTTCTTCGCTTGTTTTATGTGTTTATTTGGTTTATTTTTTTGCGCATTTTGGTATTTTTGCTCTGTTCGTTGAATTTTTGCATGTTTTGGTCTTTCTTCTATGTTCATTGAATTGTTGTGGTGCTACTGCTAGTCTGGGGCTGCTTCCACTCTATTGGTGATTATCTGTCGACGTCAAGCGAACCACCAGGTAGGAATTCTTTCTGTTGTTTATTCTCCACTTGTGCATGGAATTTTAGATCAAGTTGAAAAGTAATTATGGGTTTATTTGGCTCATCTCTGTTTTATGATTGCAAACTAAGTAAAATTATACGTTTTTAGCTATGGAACGTTGTCTCAGTGTATAACTATTTTTGTGTTTTTTGATGGATAAGAATGGTCTTTCAGTAATGACAATGGTCTTTCCCTTGATCTGTGCCACCAGCTAGTCATGAGTAGGTAGCTTGAGATCATCCTTGGTCTGCCCAGATTTAGTCAATAGGATAACAAAACCATCCCCAAAAATGTTGATTAGCTGATAAACAGTGTGAAAAAATTCTTGTTGTTCCTGTGGATCCATCAATTTCATCCACTCTAGCTGATTCTTAGCATGTTAGCTGATTCTTAGAGTGTTACAGCATGCACTAAGACAGTCAGAGAGAAACTAAATTTCCTCTCTCGGTCGAGCTCCTTGGTCATTATTGCCCCCAGGATGTCACTAGCCGATCAATAGCCCATATATCCCAGTCACATTGTCAGAGGGTTCCCCCTTGCCCTACACAGCCAATATGGATTCTCATTAAGGGCCCACCATAAGTTCATTGCTAGCCCCGGTCAGCGAATAATCTCTCAGGACTAGAAATCGCTGGATCAGCAGCTCCTCCGGAATGACTGGTAATACCACTTAGGGGCGGATAGACCGTCCACCTAGTGTCACTACCCACTTCTACCGAGGCTAGGATTAATGGAAGCGACAACAAAGGCGAAGCTCGCGTCTTCCCCAGATTTTTCTTGGTCATCAATATGAAATGTCTCTAATAGAACCAATTTTATTATCTGAACAATCAGGATTCTCCACCTGTGCATGGAAGTTTACCAACCCTGTTAAGCTTATGCCATTACTGAGCCTTCTCTCGATTCCTCAACGCTGGAATGTGCAACATTTAGTATTTTTTGTAATCAATCATGGTGTGGATAGACTGTAGCTAAACGACCATAATTATGCTTTAAATTTCATTACCTTTTGCTGTAAGGTGTATGTTGAATTTCTGGTAGTATGATATCCATTCGATTGTTGCAGTTGTTACTATTCCTGTGGATCCACCAATTTCATCCACTCTAGCTGATTCTCCACCTGTGCATGGAAGTTTACCACCACTGTTAAGCTTATGCCATTACTGAGCCTTCTCTCGATTCCTCAACGCTAGAATGTGCAACCTTTACTATTTTTTGTAATCTCTCATGGTGTGGATAGACTTTGTTTTACAAGAAGAATGATTGAACTAGAATGATATACTACTATAATGTGACTACATATTGTCTTTTTCGAATGTATTTCTGTATGAGGCAGAATTTGATATTTTATATTTGATAACCTGTTATGGGTATATCAAGAGGATTTTGTATATGAACTGTTATCAATATATGAAACAGGGTTTTTTCTCCCTTGAAAAAAGAGTTGAAATCATTCTAAATTCACATATGTTTAGTGGTGTCACTGTTTCACTTCCGATATTATGTTTCTTACCTTGATGAACAGGTGGCACTCTGCTGGGAGGCCTCTCTATTTTTTGACTCTTTTCTCATACTATCAAAGGCCGTTATATGTTATATGTGCTATACTGTATAGTTATTAGACTACATATCTTCATATAGAACTTTCAAATAGTATGATGGAAACCAAACATAATAATGTATTAGGACATCACAACTTGCTAATTAGTTATTAGACTACATATCTTCATATAGAACTTGCAAATAGTACGATGGAAACCAAACATAATAATGTATTATGACATCACAACTTGCAAATTAGTTATTAGACTACATATCTTCATATAGAACTTGCAAATAGCATGATGGAAATGTGAACTTGCAAATAGTATTTTGGAAATGTGGATCTCATGACTCTTCATGATTAATGCTTCTAGAAACCAAACATAATTTAATGTATTAGGACATGCTCCTTTAGGGTTGGTGGAATTACCTTTTCTTTTTATTTCTCTCTTACACACATAGATATGAATAGATGATCCCATTTTCTTTTTATTCATAGATCAAATTTCATTTAAATACAAGATTTATCATAATGTACAATGATTCATTCCATATTATTCATAGATCAAATGTCATTTAAATACAAGATTTATCATAATGTACAATTATTCATTCCATATTATTCATAGATAAAATGTCATTTAAATACAAGATTTATAATAAAGTACAATGATTCATTCCATATTCATTTTTATATTCAGGAGGAGTCATTTAAATGCAAGATTTATCATAATGTACAATGATTCATTCCATATTATTCATAGATCAAATGTCATTTAAATACAAGTTTTATAATAATGTACAATGATTCATTCCATATTATTCATAGATAAAATGTCATTTAAATACAAGATTTATAATAATGTACAATGATTCATTCCATATTCATTTTTAGATTCAAGAGGAGCTTTTGATAATTTTATGATAATGCCAATAAATAATGAGCTAGACTCATCTTCAACATCTATTAATTAGATATGAAAATTTATAATTAGATATGAAAATTTATAATACTACCGTGTACATTTGAGAATATTTATTTACATGTTTATATAAATTATATATGTACATGTATGTACTTCTTTTTTTTCATAAATTTTTTCATTAAAAAATGAACCCTTTAAATGATGAACCTAGTTAATGCTTCTTCTTACCTAGTTAATGCTTCTTCTTCATGAAGAAGACTACTTGATCTTTCAATTTTAATTTGATGATGGTCCTTTGTTATCTTTCTTGACTACTTCAAATTATCGACACAATCATATGCTTCTTGTTACTATTTTTATTCCTTCCTTATATTGTAGTCTCCCCCTTATATATTGTGTACTCTCCCACATAGATATTGCACTCAATTTTGATGGTCCTTTTTTATCTTTCTTGACCACTTCAAATTATCAAATTATTGACGTAGTCATATACATATTGCACTCAATTTTGATGGTCCTTTGTTATCTTTCTTTACTTCAAATTATTGACACAATAATATGCCTTTTGTTACTCTTTTTATTCCTTCCTTATATCTATTCTCCCCCTTAGATATTGTGTACTCTCCCACATAGATATTGCACTCAATTTCATAGGCTCTTCGTTTGAAGTCAAATAAGTGACAATAATTTACAAGAACTATCCCTAATTTGTTTCTCACATGTTCAAATGGTTCTCTAACAAGATAAATTACAAGAAATATTCTTAATTTGTTTCTCACATATTCAAATTCTTCTCTAACAAGAGGCTTTGTGGGTATGTATTCCATCTTCACTATTTTCTCAAAGACTTGTTGTGTGAGGAAGTGGTACTTTATGATGATATGTAAATAGTGATTGAAGGAAGTAGAATATTTTATTTTTGAAATTATTATTACACTTCGATTGAAAGACTGAATAGATATATAGATTTACCTTAATATCTTGTATATCCCATTTCATCGAAAACACTGAAAAAGAAATTTACCATACCTTAATATCTTGTAGAGCCCATTTCATCCAAAACACTCAAAAAGAAATTTACCTTAATATCTTGTAGAGCCCATTTCATACAAAACACTCAAAAATATGTAACTACTATGTATTCCACTTCTACTCACTCAAAAAGAAATTTACCTTAATATCTTGTAGAGCCCATTTCATCCAAAACACTAAAAAAGAAGTAACTACTATGTATTCCACTTCTACTCTAGATAGAGAAAGTAACGACTCTTTCTTGCTTAACCATTAAACCAACGACTATTTCTTGTAGAGCCCATTTCATCCAAAACACTCAAAAAGAGCTAACTACTATGTATTCCACTTCTACTCTAGATAGAGAAAGTAACGACACTTTTTTGCTTAACCATTAAACCAAAGACTCTTCTAAGTAGAATTATACATTTTCCTCTTGTACTTTTCACAAGCCTAGTTGAATCTCTATATGTTGTCAATGTAAATTTTTCACAAGTAAATTTGTCAATGTAAATTTCTTAACTTCTACAAGTTCTATAAGCAGAGTCTATAAAGGGCCAGGTAGCCTCTAGATTTCATCTTTTATGAAAGGTGACATATCTAGTAAATGCCCCTACAGTCAATCTCTAGAATAGATATAAATAGAAGTTCTTCATTTTAATATCCATAAAACACAACCACTTTAAGGTAAACTGTGTACATGTGTCGTTTCTCCCACAAACTAAAGGCTTCCTTCCATTACTTTTAGATGTGAATTCTACCATAAATTTTTTAAGTCAAACTTTAAGATAAACCATGCACATGTCATTTACCTCATGATATTGGGTCATTTCTCCCATGCATCTGCAATAAATGTCAATTTAATATATATATATATATATATGTATTATTGAATTTGTTGTTTTTTCAGAGATAAGAAAAACATTAAATATGGTTGAAAAATGGAAATTATGCATAGAAGTTTCTTGCTATCCCAATCCAGGGAAAGCAGTGATTACATATGTGCTTTCCAATATTACGACTAGCAAAGTCGTCCAAAGGAAAATGAATATACCGGGGAGAACAACAAACAATGAGGAATATTATATTGGATTGATAGAAGGCTTGGGAACAATGATGGAGTATGGATCAAATGGAATTGTAGCTCTCACCAATTCTGAACTTGTGTGGAACCAGATGAATGGCGTGTGAAAATTTAAGAAGGAGAGGTTAAAAGAACTGCATGGAATAGCAAACAATATTGTTAGCCAATTTCAATTTTTTAGTATAAGGCATTGTACAAATGTGAATAAGATGTCTGTTGATCTATTGCGTAGGGAAATGCCAATTCAAGATTCCTCTATCAAAGATGAACTAGAATTATACAGAGAAATTCCAATGCAAGATTCATCTCTTAAAGATGAATTGGTTTTGAGATGCTCTTCTTCAAAAATTCAAGATTCATCTCTCAAAGATGAATTAGTGTTGAGATGCTCTCGTTCAAAATTTATTGATGGAAATTGTAACATATCTTGGATATGTGTGTGTTGTGTACTTATAAATGCGTCTTTTTTAATGACCATGTGCTTTTTTAAAGTATATACCAAGTGTGCTCCCACCACACCATGTAAAGCGCAACTTGGTGAACTTCACATTTGCAACAAGTGGTGAGGTTCACATTTTTATAAAATTAAAATGCGGGGAATTCATTTTTTTTTTTTTTTAAATGGAGTTTGTTTAAATGCAGTTTCACTTTTTTTTAATGACCATGTGTTTTTTTCAATTTTATAACAAGTGTGCCCCCACCATCTAAAGCACAATTTGGTGAAGTTATCATTTTTATAATTTTTTTTTTCTTAAATTGAGTTTCACACATCAATTAGTGCTTTGAAAGTTGTGTTCTACATAATTTTTGTACACTAAATTACATTGATTTTTTGAAATTTATTTTGTGTAAATGTCCAAAAATAGATATATATATCATGGAGGATGAACAATGAAGATCAATATAATCCCATATGAGGGATCAAGGATCAGGGGATGTTCATGGTATTTAAATATAATCTTAAATCCCCATACATGTGTGTACATATGGAATTGATTTTTTTTTTAACTTTGTGAGTTAAATTAGTTGTTAATAAGTTTCATTTTTTATTTTTTAGGAGCTAAGAGAAGGGTCTCTACTCTATCCATGGAGCATGCCCATGGTTAACCTAGACGTGGTATGGTTCATGCAATTTAATCAATGAATATATACATGTATTTATATGTACACATGAATGTATTTTTCAATTGATTATAAATTTGTATTTGTTTATGAAGCTTCTCTCTCATCTCGAGAGGTTGGTGGTGGTTCAAATCCCCTTTGAGGGCCATTAATGAGTGGTATCAGGTTGCATGAAGGTGGTGATATTTATTCCCCCAGAGCCCAATCAATGGTTGGTGGTGCTGGTTCTCAGCAGGGTTGTTCTGGGTCTGGTTCTCAGGAGGGTCATTCTGGGTCTCAACAGTTTCAGGGTGGAGAAGATGATAACCAACCACGTCGAGATTTCCATCAATTAAGGCCAAATCTATACTTTCAAAAAAAATGAAGAACAAAAAACATCCAAAAAAATGTATCACATACCTCCAAAAAATGTCCTTTGAATGTACGTCCTTAAACCCAAAACAATTCTTTGCAAAATTAGACTGCCTCCAAGAAATGTCTCCAAGAAAAGTCCTTAAACTCAAAACAATTGTTTGCAAAACCAGGCTGCCTCCAAGAAATGTCCTTAAACCCAAATCTCTAAGAAAAGTCTTTAAACCCAAACCAAGACCTTTGTAAAATCAGACCAAATGTGTGAAATGTGCGAAAATTATGAATGATTTTGTGACAATTTATATTGCTGCGAACTATTTTTTTTGGAGGGCTTCGCGAAAAAAAGTTCGGCCGAACTATTAAGGCATGAGACTTAACGGCCCGTTTGCTGAAAAAATAGTTCGGGCGAACTTTTTTTCAAAGTATGGTCGAACTAACGCATCACTAGTTATGCAGATCCAAGCTCTGAATAAGTTTCTGCAACTTTGGAATGATTAAACTCCATGAAAAATCTGAATTAACTGTCAGAACCAAGATAAGCATTTTTAGAATTGAATCTACTTTCAGGAAATATAACTTTTATGGAATTTCATAAATATTTACTAATTTTAATTAATTTTGTAATAAAACTTGTGCAAACAATTTCTGAGGTCATTGTGATTTAGTGAAATCAAAATTATGTATCTCCCAAAATACATTGTAAAAAAAATTGAAAAAATTATGGGGCATTACATTGGTCCGTCGTCTCTAACGGGTACCTTTTATATTTTTAGTTTATAACTTATATGTTAAGAAATTTCCTGCGTCGTGAAACATACTCAAAATATGCAGTTTTTTCATATTGGACCTGTTCAAAAAATTCTAGTAATTATGATATGCATCCATTGGCTTTGTAAATATGACGAAACTGAAGTAGACTCTATCTAGATTGTTATAACACATTTTGTTTTCTCAAAAACACAAATTTTCAAAGAATACAACATTGCGTATTAACATGACTTCTTATGAATCCTTTGATTGTTAAAAAACACACACTCAAACAAATGCTAAGTTGACATATCGAATGTGCATAAAAAAATTCCAAAAAATAAGTAATAGAAAGCTAACAAAATTTTTGACAAATTTTATTTTTATCACAAAATGAAATTATAAACAGAAAAATTGTTATAGTATGGAGAAAGTTGAAGAACCGAAAAAAATAAAAAAATTTCTCAAAAAAGGGCTAAAAGTGTAACCCAACTTCACATTTTCACTCGAGATCATTTTATTTCTGCATGAGTGATTTCCTTCCAGCATTTACTTTAGCAACAACTTCCTTTATTTGGATTTTCTTTTGGTTGGATATATCGACAAAAACAGTGCAACTGTCATTGAAATAAAAGACGTCCCTGGATTGAAAATTTATGTGTATTGTTTAGTAATTTAACCGTGATTAATACAACCCAACATTTTGGCACCGTTGCTGGGGATGGCAGTGATGATCCAATAAATCAAAGTTGTTTGTTAGAGGATAGAGAGTACCCAGTCTACAATTTTCGGGCGGTAAGATGAGAGGTAAGAACCTACACATCGCTCTAACATACCTGAGCGGGCTCACCAATGCTACACTTGGGCACTTAGAGGTGCAATTTCCGTGTGTTTTTTTTAGCGTGTCTCCAGCGACACAATTGTCGGGCAGTAAGATGAGAGGTAAGAACCGGCGCGTCGCTTTAACATACCTGATCAGGCTCACCAATATCTCACTGGAACACTTAGAAGTATGAATTTTTGGGTGTGTTCTTTAGGGCGTCTTCAGCTATACAGTTAATCGGTGGAGACGAGAGGTAAGAACCTACGCCTCGCTCTAACGGACTTGAGTAGGCTCACCGCAGTAGAAACTGAAGCACTTGTAGGATGAATTAATACACATAAGGTCCACATGTTCCAGTAGGATGATAGAAACATCCACAAACACCCCCCACTCTACTAAATATAGGAAAGACAGGTGGTATGAAGGAAAAGAAGAATGAAGACTCAGGAAGAAAGACATTCTTTGGAGATATGATCTCAAGGGCAGAAAAGGAACAATATACTTAATATAGAGATAATAGGAAGATAGGACCACAAAAAGTGACTACTATATCAAAGCTCGAGGCATCGGTGCCTTCCGTGTCTTGACCTCACCACCCTTCGAACAACATATCCACTCCTGATATCAAGACTCCAGATCTAAAAAAACAACGAGAAATCCTTGATCAGGAACTAAGAATTGAAGGACACAGGAAGACTAGTGGGGAGCATCAGGGACCTGAGGTACAACATTTAATTGATCATCATTTGGATGCTGGTAGTGCAGTGAAACAACTAGTCCTGGAACAACCTGATCCTTCTATTTATCAATCTCCAGAACACTCTAGGGTCAGTTCATCCCATCAGGAAGAATCAGAAATGGGGGACGAGAATCTCAAGATATATAACTCTGTTACTTTTGAATTATCGATGGTAGTGACACAGGATGAGGCTCCTATGAAAAATATTCCTTTTTCATCCCTACCATCCTTTCAAGGGATGGTTGTTGAAGATCCCGATACCTTTTTTTTTGAATTCGATGTGCTATGTAGAGGATATGACTACACCTCAGATGCCCAGAAGCTGAAATTTCTTCCTACTACTCTGAAAGGAGTAGCATTAAGATGCTTCATGAGACTGGGTGCTGGCTTGATTCAAACCTCGAATGACATGAGGGAGGCCTTTCTCTTTAAGTATCATGATTACTATCGAACCAGGTATTTGAAGGAATAGATCTTCATAATTGCATACAAGGATGAGGAGAGCTTGGAAGACTATATGGAGAGATTCCATTACAATTTAAAAAGGTCTATGTTCAGTAACTTAGCCCCAGAAATTCTAAAGTCAATATTATTAAGAGGTATAAGATATGTCTGTCTAGAGCATTTGAATCTATTGGGAAAAGGAGACATATCACAAGAACCGCTTGAAGAAATAATGAAGCTTTTCCTGCATAGTTCAAGAGGATCGATCAAGGGGAGAAGTTCAGTTCGAGACGCTTTAGTCTAGACACAAAAGTCCACAAGTGGAGGAATAACCAGAGAAGAGATCATAAACCTATTTTAGGATTTTAAAACCGACCTCCTTAGCACTCTCTCTACCCCGATCACTACGGTACAAGTTAAGAAGGCACAAGAAGAAGCTGAAGCACCCTTAGCAATGTTTTTTCCCCGATGCAAAAAGAAACATTTGGAAAGAGAATGTCGACTGAATAACATCAGCCTGTGGAATATCTGTGAATTGGCACATTCTATGAATCAATGTCCTGAATTGTCCAGAATGAAGGTTGTACTTCAAGAATCAAGTGAGGATGTCCAGTATTCTTATTTCATCAGATCAAATAGACCATGGCAACCATGACATACATGTATGCCTTCATATTTTTCCTCTTTTTATCATTGGAATAATTTTTATAATAGTCAGCAATATCCATGCCAGTATCCTACTCCTTCCTCAACACAATTTCCTTCACCATGGAACTAGTGGCCTTCCCCTTCACTAATTCAATATCCTCCATTGCAACCCAATCCTTGGAGCCATAATTGGAGAGGTAACAACCAAGTTCCTATACCCCCTACACTACCAATGAAACATCAGTTACAACTGCCTTCTCTCGAAAATCCTACACATTATTTCTGACTCCAATTACTTGTGCAACCTAACCCCAATCTGAATAATAATGCATCCCAGAGCATAGATTCTTTGGTTACCTTCCAGAATTATCTTATTACTCCTATTGGACTCAACGAGGTTCAACTTTGATTGTAAAAAGTAATCAAACTTCAACATACTCCCATTATTACTAAGGAAGAATGCGAGTCACTTAGAAAGGATAAGGCTGATTCTGAGGTAGTTGTTACACATGTAACAACTAATACAACACCTGATGTTACACATATAGCAGCCAGCTCTGGAGGGTCTGTTGTTTCTACAACAGCCAACCCGAGCAAGGTTGGTGCATCTGTGATAGCTGATTCAACTGTTAACATCCAGAATCCTTCATACCCTCAATGATTAAGTGAAACTGGGCCAAACTCATAACTTGTATCTGAATTCCTCAAGGAAATGCCAAATTTTTATTTGCAGATTACATTGTTACAATCTCTTAAGGAAGTACCTATCTATGCTAATACAGTGAGGGGTCTGTGTGTCAAAAATCTTGGAAGAAAACCAAAAGACCCTGCTACTATCCATGTTATGGGGACATTGTCTGATCTTATGATTGATCAACCTTTGTTGACTAAATATAATGACCCAGGGAATCCTATAGTGAGCATCCATATTGATAACCAACCCATAACCAACAATCTGATTGATTTGGGGGCAGATATTAATGTCATGAATAAAGACCTCTTTATCTCCCTCGGACTTCATGGACTTAGACCTACACCCACAGTGCTTGAATTAACAGATAGGTCCCATGTAAAGCCCGAAGGAATGATAGAATATGTGGTTATCACTATAGCTTCTTGGAATTATCTGACTGGTTTTCTTATTTTACAAACCAAATCCAACCTGAGCGGTAATCCTTTAATCTTGGGAAGACCGTGACTAGCCATCACATACGCATATATCAGAAGTAGGTCTAGATCTATGGTGATCAAGAATTGGCAGGCCACTTAGAACCTGAATCTTTACTTCCCAACAAAACCTCATATGGATTTGCGTAGTCCCTCATGGGACGGATTTAAACCTAAATTTTATCTTTCCCTACCTCTCCTCATGCTTGGAAAAGCGCAATACTTTAAATATGAAACATAGGATGATATCATTAATGGTTTTATTAGAAATTCACTCTTTGTTGGCTGCATTAGAGATCAGGGGGAAGAATATGAGATAGATGATGTAATTATTGAACATTTGAAAACCACTCCACATAATATCAGTAGTCTCATTGAAATTGAACCTGAGAAATGTTTAAACATCAATCCTAACCCGAATTCTGAACAAAATAGATTGGCAATATAGTTGTTATAGAAAAATAAAAGGAATTTGTATGGGATTATACTGATATGAAAGGAATCCATCCTGGCCTATGCACTCACCACATTTATCTTAAAGAGGACTGCAAACCAGTTAGACAACCGTAGCATCGAATGAACCTTGCACTGAAGGAGATAGTGAAAGAAGAATTGCAGAAACTCCCTAATGCTAATTTCACGTACCCCATTTCTGATAGCCAGTGGGTATCTCCACTTTTCATAGTTCCAAAAGAGAATGACAAGTGGAGAGTCTGTGTAGACTATAGAGAGCTTAACAAGGCCACTCAAAAGGACCATTTTCCTTTACCATTCGTTGATTAGGCCCTGGATACTCTCTCTGGATTTTTTTTTTCATTCATGGATGGGTTCAGGGGCTATAATCGAATACAAATTTCCCCACAAGACCAACACAAGACAACCTTCACTCAAGCCCGTGGGGTACTTTTGCATAGAGAGTCCTTCCTTTTGGCCTCTGCAATGCACCATTAGCTTTTCAAAGGGAAATATTGGGTATTTTTTCTGGTCTCTTGAATGATTTCCTTGAAAGCTTTATGGATGATTTTACACCCTATGGGAATGCCTTTGAGACAACATTAGCCAATTTAGAAAAAGTTCTGAAACGTTGTGAACAAACTAATTTTTCTCTGATCACGGAGAAATGACACGTGATGATGACTGAGGGAATTTTCCTAGGACATTTCATTTCAACGGATGGAATCAAGGTAGATCCTACAAAAATTGAGGTAATCTCAAAAATCCCAACTCCTAAGACTCCGAAAGAGGTACGTAGTTTTTTGGGACATGCAGGATACTATAGGAGATTTATAGAAAATTTTTCAAAGATTGCATCTCCTCTATTTTATTTTCTCATGAAATATGTGGAATTTGTGTGGATAGGATAGTGTGAGAAGGCCTTTCTGAAGTTAAACAAATGTGTAACAGCAACACGTGTTTTATGAGGACGAAACTGGAGATTTCCATTCCATATCGCTACGGATGCATCTGACATAGTTGTGGGTGCTGTTTTGGGGCAGCTAGAGGAGAAGAAACCTCATGCCATTTATTACATCAACAAGAATCTAACTCCAACAGAACTCAACTACACAGTGACTGAGAAGGAATTCCTAGCAGTAGTGCATGCTATCAACAAATTTTGGCACTACATCACCAGGTATCAAGTATTTGTACACATTGACCATGTTTCAATTCGATTTTTAATGAACAAACCTATTACTAATGGTAAAGTTACATGATGTTTATTGTTGTTACAGGAATTTTATATTACCATTTTAGATAAACCTGGAAAGGATAATGTAGTTGTTGATTTTCTTTCTATATTAACTATAAATGATGACTGCACTCCCACTGAGGATTATTTTCCACATGAATATATTTTTTCCATCTCTATTCACTCACCATGGTATGGAGATATATCCAATTATCTTGCTGCAGGGAAATTCCCACGCCATTTATCTTCCAAATAAAAGATGAAGATTATACAAAAGAGTGCTACCTACTCCTGGATAGAAGGTAATCTCTATCACATCGAGCCAGACTTTCGGATTAGGCGATGTGTTAGAGAAGATGAGGTAATATATATCATGTTTTTGCTATTAAATGCATCATCTGATTTAGTTTTCGTAAAGTTCTTTCTCTATATGCACCCTGCTAGGGAGGAAGGGCCCTCCTCTTTAGCATGGATTGCAACGGTTAAGGTAGTTGTGTATACATATTTCTATTTTTTTATATGTATCAGTGGAAGTGCTGTTGTTGTTGTTTTAGCTATGAATAGATCTACTTCAATCCCAATGTTTTATATGTTGTTACACATATGAGATCAGAGATACCAGTTGGGTAATTACTGTGTGGTGCACTCGGACAGATTAATTGAGGTGTGATTACAGTCTTGTAGATAATTTTATTTCTGCATGAGTGATTTCCTTCCAGCATTTACTTTAGCAATGATTTCCTTTATTTGTATTTCCTTCTGGTTGGATGTATCGACACAAACAGTCCAACTATCACTGAAATAAAATACGTCCCTGTATTGATAATTTATGTGTATTGTTTAGTCATTTAACCATGATTAATACAACCCAACAGTATGAATTGCAACTATATATTTAGAACACCATAGTTTTTTATGGTATCGATGAATTTTCTTTGTCACTTGGTCAATGTTTACGGAGGAAATGATAACACATTATGGGGATACAAAGAGAAACACTTTCTTTAGCCAATTGATAAATATCAAACAAAATGGTTCAATTGTAGAGCACATTGAAGACTTCTAAAAATTGAATATAAGGGTAAATGATATTCCAGAGGATAATAGGATTGATGTATTAATAGGGAATTTAAAGAATAACATCACACATAAGGTTCTCCTTTGGGAACCTCATTCATTGGAGAAGGCATTTGGGTTGTCAAGAAAAATTGAAATAAAAATTATGGCGATAAGGAGTACTATCACTCATAACTATAAACATGGAAGTGTTGCTACTCCTAGCCTTCAACAACATACAAGTTTGACACTGCAATAGTTGGAAGAAAAAATAGCAAAATGGCTTTGTTACAGTTGTGATAGAAAATACACTAAAGGTCATGTTAGTGTCGGTATCTTCATCCGTCAGTGATCAAATTCTCTTGTTGCATTGCATATTAGGTGTCTCGCTCGTTCAGCTGCATTCCATTAGGAGCATGGATCATCTGACGGTAGTGGCCTGTTGTACATTTTCCCTCATGTCCTTTACCAGCTGGCCCATTTCCATTCATTAAGATCATCTACAGTCATTTTTTTTCTTTAAATTTGCAAGAGTCATTTCTAGGGTTTCAGTTTCATTAGGTCTAGGGTTTCATCAAAAAGGTCTTCAAAATGTCCAATAATGGTCAGTAGGCACATGAGGAGGTTGAATAAAGTTCCAGTACCAATAAATTTCATAATCGTATGCTCAGAAATGTATTTTTCCTCAAAACCCTGTTTTGAGGAAAAATAAAGTATTTTAGGTTTTTATGTATAAATTTGATGTAATTTCAGTTTTCTCATGTGTAAATAACTTCAATGGAAACCCTGGTCACCTTACCAAGCTTCAGCAGCTCCATCCCCTGTAAGGCAAACAAAAATCAAGTCATTCAGTTCATTAAAGGCACAAATAAAGTAAACTGCCCAAAAAACTGAGTTGAAAAAGTAAGTCACAATGCAAACATTATAAAAGTGGGTTTTATGAATGAAAAATCAAAATCTCTTGTATATAAGTCATTTTTCATGTTCAAAGAGCTCATTTTCATTCAAAGAAGAAATATTGAGCAAAAGAAAGTCGTGTTGGAGAAAGGAAGCAAGTTTGAAACAAAATTGTGCGGGTTCAAGGGCGCGGCGCATACAAGTGGCATGGTGCATTGGGCCGGCCTCCACAATGTAAAAAATACACTGGTGTGACACATATAACAGGTGCGATGCATTGGTTTTGTGGCACGGCACATAGAGCTGCAAGCCCGATTTCACCATAAACTCCCTCAAATTTCCAAATTTTCTCAATCCTATGGTGTGCAAGTAAGTCTAGAGTTATTCCCTTGCTAGTGAAAGAGTTTTTCTTAGAATTTATGGTGGTTTAGCGTGTAAAATCTCAAACCCTGCCTCTTTTCAATTTTGCTCAAAAAAAATTTCCTAGGGTTTGTATTTATGTTTTTGCTACCAAGTCTATTCCATCACCCCCTTACTCTTTGACTCCTCCATTTATTTTTCAGTTTCATCCACTCATTCCTTAATTTTCATATTTCAAAAAAAATCATTCACTCCTATCCCCAATTCCCATTTTCCCAAATCCTAACTACAAAATCCCCATACCCTAATTGTTGTCCCTAAGCTTACATACTATTCCCTAAACCCCCTATTTCCCAAAAAACTTGTCATAACATTCCCAAAACCCCTCATACCCTCTCCCTCCACAATCCCTCATACATTCTTACCCTTGGTGGCAGAAAACTAAAAACACCATAAATATCTTCATACTCATCAAGAAAACTCACACATTAGCAAACATGGAGTCTGATCCTTCCTATGACCGAGTTGAAGAGACACACAGTGACTCTCCTACAGAAATGCATGCACCAAGGAGACCTCACAAGGGTGGAAAACATATACGAGAGGAACCTATTTCACTTGCCGAGCTGCAGGCCTGCCCTCTTGCTATCACATGCTTCCAACACCAATCATGTTATTAGTTCTATGAGATGGTTGCTAGAGTCCAGTACCATCATGAGTTGGCCAGGTTGTTTGTGCTTCATCTACATAATGGCCAAGTCACTCTTGTAGGTGTGACATTCACCTTGACACCGGAGTATATTTCTCTAGCAACCGGCATTCCAAATGTCGGAGACCAGTGGAAAAAAAGGCAACAAATTGAAAGGGAAAATTATGAGCCATACATCAAGCCTGGCTATTTGAGACAACTCAGTAGAGTTTTTCCCTTTCGGTACCTGAAAGACTCATATGCTCCCTTGATGAAACTCATAATTAAGTATTTCAGCTGTGAGGGCCAGTTTTCTCGCCTATATGCCTATCACATCAGATTGTTGATGCACTTTACCAGGGTGAGAATGATGAATATTCCCTACTTCATATGCCGAAATATTGAGAATATGACCACCCTAGTGCAAAAGAAAACTCCTCAGCATCAGTATAACAGTATATATCATTTTTCACTCATCAAAATTGTGGTCATGCATCAGCTTGGTTTGCAGGACATCTCATGGCAGGATTTCATTTCTCATGAGTTCTTCACGGCTCCTCAGCTACCTCCAACAGCTTTTCATGAGATAGGTGGGCCTTCACATCAGCAGAAGCTTCATGAGACACAAACTACTAGTGTGCCAGTCTTTGTCACCTACCAAAAGGGCACTAGAAGGTTGTTTGCAGCAGCAAAGCGAGTATTATCTCCACCTAGGGTGGAAGGGGTCTCACTTCCTTCATTAGCAAAGTAGGTACAACACAAGGGCAAGCGGCCATTACATGATGAGGGGCCTTCAGGAGGGCAAGAGATAGATTTCATTCTTATTCAGGATGATGACACCGATTTGGGCTCACCAAGCTCAAAGCTTAAAGAGATCATTCGGGAGCAGCGAGAGGACATCCATGGTTTGTCTCTCAACCTAGAAAGAGCCAAATGGATAATTAAATATATAGAGCAAAGAAACAAGTAGCTACAGGATCAGCAAACCATTATGGAGCTACAAAACATACGAGAAAACCGACAAGCTTCCAAGAGGAGGAAAACCAAGTTAACACCACTTGAACAAGAAATTGAAGCTGATCGTGAATCTTGGCTTGAAAGGATAAAAATACATTTGGAAAATATGTTGGAGAAGGCCAACAAAGAGAAAAGCATGTTGAGGCACATGGCCAACCATTACTGGGCGAGAAACCATGTGTGCAAAGCAAGAATCAAGATATTGAAGGCCAAGTTGAAGAAGGCATCAAAGCAGCGAAAAAAGCATGATAGACTTCAGATCTTGGCCGGTTTCCTTGGCCCAACACAGCTCTTAAGGGAGGACACTGAACCCAAATTTTAAAAAATTTGGAAGACCTTTTACATTTTTGGAATTTTTGGGCTTAAAAAACAGACTTTTCTGCCCAATGCGTCGAGCCACCTGGCGCTCGCTTTTGATGGAGGCATCCTTTTGAGGAAAACTCAACATATTTGGATTTTTCATGAAACAATACGCATGCTCACAAATTTCCAAGAAATTTTGACAGGTTTTGAGCTTCCAAAAAGGTCAAAAACACCCAAAAATGACCTTTCTGCCCCTTTTTTGACACACAGGAAGCAGTCTTGGGAGAACTCAGTTTTGGAGGGGCAAATGGAAGCCAAATTCAAAAATTCCACTTGTGATGGAAAATAGACAGGCATAAATTTCCAACAAGCCCACTTGGAGAAAATTTGGACACTTCGAAGGCCTCCAAAATCAGCTGAAAAAAGGCGCTACGCATAGGGAAATCAGCGTGGCGCATTGGAGGAATTTTGCTCATTTTTGGTAAAAAACTCTATTTTTCGCCTAGTTTTTTCACAGTTTGACTTTTTTCCTTCTAATTGTCAAACTCATGATGTAATTTATTGTGACATGATGGATTTTGATGTAATTTTTATAAAGTTTTACTCTTAGAGGTAGATTCATCCATCAAAAGGTAGTTTGCAATAGAATGAATCAGTTTCCTAGTTTTTAGAGGCAAGCTGTTCCACTGCCTACTTTTTAGTTCTCAGTTTAGATTTTGTTGGAACAGCTCCTAATATTATGAGCTCGACCCCTAGAGGCTAGGATGAGTTTCTGGTTGCCTATATCTTATGTTTTATCAGTCATTAGCATGGTTGGACTTTTGGGAAAGCTTGGAGCTTTATTGTATACTCATTTCAGCAGTTTGGCTAAGGAATAGACCAGGGTTTGCAGCACTCTATGGGATTCATGTGGCATCTTGCTTTGATATTGTGTTTCTCTCTGTAAATTTATGTTTACTTGTGTTTTATGTATGCCATTTTCTCTCTTATTTTTTCTTAACTAAAACAAACAAGGATAAAGGTAGAATCCATTGAAATTGCAGTGCTCTACCTAGGGTTTTCTTAGTTATCTATGTTTTTAGCTATTTTAAGAGGATCCCTAAAGCTTCCTTGCCCTATTCAAATCCTCACCTGTCTAAAGCTCTCCATTTCATTCAATTTGAAGTGTGAAATTAATTGCTTGCCTTGCCCCATTGAGATCTCTGCAAAACTGAGCCTCATTCCCTAGACCCAAAATCTGCCTTTCCATTTGAGCCAACAAAACATCATAAAATTCAATCAAACACCTCTGTATACATACCTAGCCTAAAATCAGTCATCACATCTGTCATCTCAAGCTTTCATTGGCCATATTTTCTGAGATTGACAAGGAGAGAGCCCTCTCTCGACCTGGTAGGGCTAGCTACCAGGTTAAGCGTGGTATGATGTTATCCTAGATCCTACCTTTTTTAGCCTGAGGTAGATTTAGGCCCTAATAGGTCATAAGTGTGTTGAAACAAAATCATTTTACATATATTGTGAAGAGGAGGAAGAAAAGGAACAAGAAACTTCAAAAGAAGAGGATATACATTAGGAACCAACACTAGAGAAATAAGAAATTAATCCAACCATATATTTTAATGAATTGGTAGGAATTACCACACCTAAATCTCTCAATATAGAAGGACATATAAAGAAGAAAAAGGTAATAGTGTTGATTGATTTAGGTAGTACCCATAATTTTATCCATTTTATGATAGCAAAGGAATTGAATTTCTTCCTATATCCAACACTAGTGTGTCAGGTGATTGTTACAAATGAAGTAACTATAAATCTCTCTAGAAAGTGCCATGATTTCAAGATAACCATGGGGGAATATGTATTGAATATTCCAATGCTTTCCATTAGAATGGGTGGTTGATATGTTTTACTAGGAGTCCATTCGTTACAATATTTTGGTACGATAGATTTTAATTTTCAAGATTTTTTCTTGAAGTTCTTTTGGGAAGGAAAGGAAGTTGAATTGAGGGGTATTGCAGGGAAACTAGGAAATATAATAATCTCTAATGGCATGAAAAATCTTATAAAGAAAAAAAATGGGGCATAATTGGACAATTATGATCACTAGAGGTTCAAACATTAAAATCATATATTTCTCAAAATCTCAAAAAAATCCTTCGGGACAATCATTCCAAGGAATTTGAGACTCCCAAGGACATCCCACCTATTCGTGATCAAGATCATGTTATTCATATGATTCCAGCAAGTGTTCCTCCAAAAATCAAGCCTTACAAATATCCTTATGCCCAAAAGAGTGAAATTGAGCATATGGTTGTAAAAATGCTAGAGGTTGGTATAATTCAAGATAGTCAAAGTTCTTTCTCTCCTATAGTAGTATTGGTGCACAAGAAGGATGGATCATGGCACATGTTTCTGGATTATACGAAGCTCAACAAGCTCACTATTAAAGATAAATTTCCCATTCCTGTTATTGATGAATTATTGGATGAATTACATGGATAAATTTACTTCATCAAATTGGATATTTGTTCAAGATATCATTAAATTAGAATGAAGACCAAATACATTTTGAAAAAAAATTCTAGAATGCATAAGGGTCATAATGAGTTTTTGGTCATGCCTTTTGGCCTTACCAATGCACCTTCTACAGTTCAAGGTTTGATGAATTTCATTTTCAAACTCTTCCTTAGAATTTTTTTGTTAGTATTTTTTGATGATATAATAATCCACAACAAGTATTGGAAGGATCACGTTCAACATGTTGAGAGGGTACTCAAAATATTGCACGAGAAACAATTATATGCAAAAGCATTCAAATGATTCTTTGGAGTACATGAGGTGGAATAGTTGGGTCATATTGTATCTCATGAGTGTGTTAAGGTGGACCCTAAACAAATTAAATACATTAAAGAATACCACAACCATAAGGGATCTGTGAGGATTTATCAGGTTGACAGGATATTATCACAAGTTTGTTAACAATTATTGGAGAATAGCAGCACCTCTAACAACATTACTGAAGAAAGATGCATTTTATTGGACTCCAGAAATAGCTAACGCTTTTGAACATCTTAAAGAAGAAACGTGTCACACACCATTATTAGTTATGGGAGACAAAAAAAAAAAAATTTAATGCTAGAAGGAAGACCCATTTCTTTTGAAAGTCGTCCAATCAAAGGAAAGTATTTACACAACTATTTATGAGAAGTAAATTTTGGCAATACTACATGGAATAAACAATGGCGACCTTACCTAATGTGAAGACACTTCAAGGTAAAACTATATCATGATATTCTTAAATACTTCTTGGAACAAATATTACCATTGGAAGAGTGAAAAAATGGTTCACAAAGATGTTATCTTATCAATTTGAAATCATCTACAAAAGGGGGAAATAAAATGTTGTTGCAAATGAACTCTAATGAAAGGATGAGGATGTGGAAGCATTTATTTGTGCAATTTCTATTATCCAATTGGATTGGATAACCAAAGCAAGGGATAAATGGACGAATGATGAAAAAGTGTGGACACACATTAAAAATTTGCACCAAGATCTTAGTACATATGACACATTTAGATGGAAAAATGATTCATTATGGTACAAATATTTCTTATATCTTTGTAATAATTCCCAAATCAAACAAAATATTATGTTGGAATTCACACCTCTCCCTTAGGAGGGCACTCACGATTTTTAAAAACTTACTCCAGGGTCAAGAAGGAATTTTTATGGGATGGACTTAAATCTTATTTTCAAAAGTTTGTGATAGAATGCTTGATTTGCAAACAAAATAAGTTGAGACAATTAAGACCTCAAATATGTTACAACCTTTATCCATACCAATTCAACATTGGGAGAAGGTTTCAATGGAGTTTATGATAGGCTTACCTAAGTCTGAAGGAAAATTTGTCATCATGGTGATAGTCGATAGACTTACAAATTATGCACACTTTTGTCCATTATCTCATCCATTTAAAGCCAACACAATTGCTACTGCATTTATGGAAAAAATTCAAAAGCTACATGAAAATATTATTGTAAGTGACAAAGATCCCATTTTTACAGGAAATTTTTGGCCAGAATTATTCTCTTGTCTAGGTACTCAATTAACTCATATCTCATCTTATCATCCTCAATCTGAAGGGAAAATTTAGATAGTGAATACATTTTTGGAAGGATATCATCATTTCTTTGTATCTGATAAACACACACAATGGGTTAAGTGGTTACCTATGGTTTAATGGTGGTATAACACTTCCTTCCATACGACAAAAAAATGACCCCATTTATGGCACTTTATGGATATCGTCCACCTTCCATCACATCATCTTTTAGACAAAATTCTAAGTTTAGAGTAGTGGAAGTTCACATCGAGAATCAACAATAATTTCTCCAACTCTTAAAGGATAACCTCACTTTGGAACACAATCAAATGAAAGAACATGTATATAGGCATCACAGCGAAATAAGTTTTGATGTAGGAAACTAGCTATTTTTAAGGCTACATCGATACCAGACAATGGCCCTCAAGAAAGCTAAGAAGGATAATGAATTATCACCAAAGTAATATGGTCCTTACAAGTTGTTGAAAAAGGTTGGTACTGTGGCATATAAAATTGAGTTTCATGCATCTTCCTAAGTGCACCTATTTTTTTGGGTTTAATGCTTAAAGAAGGTTATAGATGACAAGCTTCGACTTCAAACAATATTGGTAGAACTTAACGAGGAATTAAAAATCATATTGCCACCTGAATAAATAATGGAAAAAATAACTCGGAAACTACTAAATTGATCAATTTTAGAGTATCTCATAAATGGAAGAACTTACCCATTGAATATTCGACATGGGAGGATGATAATTTCATACAGAAGAAACCACAACTACTCAAGAGTTGAGGACAATACTCTTTTGAAGGAGAGGAGCATGTTAGGTCCCTATAATACTAGTGTATCCCCTTACTGTTATTATTAGTGTAGCCCCATTATTGTTATTGTTGTGCCCATGTAGTCCCCATATTTATATTATTATGCCCCATAAATTCCCACTATTGTTAATTTTTTTCCCTTACATTATTATTGTTATGTCAGCTTTGATTATATTGTGACTCCTTGGACTCATATATATAGAAAGGAGGTTTCTTCATTTGACTCATCCAAGAATTGTTCATTTATGTAATGTAAAGTAGGTTTCCCCCTAGAGAATGTTGATTTCTAGGTCACTGATCTATCTTTTCTTCTATTTTGTGAGTTGGTTACGTAACACCTGGCCATCAATCCTTACATATTGCTAGATGATATTTTCTCATACCTACATTTAAAAAATTCGTCCAACCCATCGTCATAGTGATTTTCCAGTAGTTTATTCTAGATGATTCCACTAATGTCACAAAATATGTCATAAGGTTTCTGAGAGTGTTTATGCAACCATGCCATCTTTTTGATATACCTTATTTCCTAATTGAATCCACCAAATTCCAGTTGCACAATTTTCCTATCAATTCATTTTGTAGATACTACTCCATTCCATTTTTCTTGTTCTTATACACTGATGTGGATGAATTTTTGTTCTTATAAAACCATGTGGGTGAATTTGAAAACTTGGGTCTTAGTTTGATGTATTCACAAAAATAGTTAAATTTTGTCTTTGACTGGGATGCTGTTTGAGTATTGATGGGTTTTCGCAGTACATTATATTAGATATCATTTTTTTAGATTAAAATGTTTTAAATAAGTCCTTCATCTATGACCATTTCCATGACAGGTATTCGTAATTGACTAATTTATCATGATTTTTGAATAGTTTACTTAGCACTCATTGATCGGGTGATGCTCACAGGGCCGACAAAGTGGGATTCAAACAAGTGAAATCAATCACATAACTCCAATAATCACTTATGAGGCTTTCACCCAGTAACCATGACTTCTGGGGACGCCACCCATCCTAGATCACCTCTAACTATAGCGTGCTTAAATGTGGAGTTTTCCCCACAATCAAGCACACTTAGCTTTCTACCCCATTTGCAAAACCTTAGCAAGTATGTGCCTCATGAAACATTCAAGTAGAGCTCCCTTCACTCTTTGTATTTGAGTATTGAGGGGTTTTTGTAGTGCATTATATTAGATATCATTTTTTGGGATTTAATTTTGTTAAGTAAGTCATTCAACTATGAACATTTCCATAAGAGGTAGTCATAACTGAATAATTTCTCATGATTTTTGAACAGTCCACTTAGCACTCATTGCATTGGGTGATACTCACAGAGGTGAATAAGTGGTATTGAAACAAGTGAAATGAATCACATAATGTCAATCATCAGTTTCGGCACTTGCACCCAGTAGCAAGGACTTCCCGGGAGGTCACCCTTCCCAGATCGCCTCTACGTCAAGCATGCTTAATTGTGTATTTATCCCCACAATCAAGCCCACTTATCTTGCTACCACATTTTCAAAACCTTAGCAAGTATGGTGCCTCATGAACCATTCAAGTAGAGATTCCTTCACTCATTGTATTTGAGTATTGAGGGGATGTTGTTGTTAGGAAGAAACCCAAAAATGGGGTTATTCTCATAAAATATCCACTTATATGTCTACTTCATACAAAATCATCCATAATGTCTCTCCCCCAAATATTCTTGCCCAGAAAAAATAAATCATGCACCTCAGCATAGACACTAGGGTGGGTGACTAGTACTTATTCAAGGATTACATTGAAATTAGGGTTTATAGGTGTGAGCTCCCTCCTTATCGTTTACATGTTTTTATTCCCATGAGAGTCTTTGTTGTGGAATTAATCATACAGAGCATATATGTGGATCAAAATCCACTTTATTTCTACCAACAAAGGTTATATGTTCAAATTAGGCAAGTCAATAGGTCCTTTAATTGTAAATACAAGCCAATATTTCAGTTAGTTGAATATTTATTAAGGGGAAGTGAATTTTGAAATGGGAGACATTTGGCACTATGACCCCCATGACATCATTTCAAATAAAGGGAAAAACATTAATTCCTTAGCCTATAATCATGAATATAGGCCAGAATTTGAATGGAAACATAACTTCAAATCCAGGCCTATTAATACAGATATGGATATTGGGACTCTAACCACAAAGGAAAAGGCATAGAAGAGGAATGTGGACAAGACCAAAGAATTATTTGATGAAGAGATTGAAATTAGGTTGATTGAGACAAATTAGGATCAACCAAGATTCCAGGTGACCTTAGAATACCCACTTCAAGATTTTTCCTATTCATCTACATAGGTATCACTTATGAGTTCTTCTGGGAGCTAAAAAATGATAGGATCCAGTTGCGATGTAGGGAAATAAATATAGTAAAGCAACAAGAATATCACAAAGGAGATGAAATAAAAACTAGCATCACATTTCGTCCCTGACCAGACCAAACTTTTGGATGCCATGGACCTAGAAAGGAATAAAATGAACATTTGATTAAATAATCCCTCGACACAGTCCCTTCCATCAGGCTCATAATTTAGGATTGTGGATGTATCTATGGACCTGACTAGTGTCCCTCTTCCAGAGAAAATCAACTTTCATAGATAGGTGGGAGATATGCTTTATAGTGAATAAATTTGAAATGTTTTGACCATTGACAACACTGAGAAGCTGTTGGAGAATTTTTTCCATGAAGTTAAGGAAATATAGAGATATTTCTAGGGATTTTCATTTATAGAATGAGAACTTCAAACAACTGATTGTTATGATGGGAGTGAAACCATAAGAGAAAGTTGTGATAGAGACTCTTATCTAGAGTTCACAAGCTAATATCCAAGAAATAATGCATAAGATAAATATTCTTGCTTGGATAATATGCAAAATCACACTTAACAACTCACTAGGACCCTCACTGATTTGCATCGCTCTCAAGGAGAACTCAAGAAAGTGTAATTGGATTTAGATAGTGCCAAGTGTGCCCTTGCACAAAAGGAGAAACAACTGAAGACCGCGTATACTAATTCATGTCTAATCATAAAAATATACAGACAACAAATGAAGACATTATTGAACTGAAAAATAGGCTGAAAGGTAACATATACATCCTCCAGGACAAAGAACTATTATGGGTTAAATAATGATAGAATTTAATAATAAGTAGGACAATATAACTACGATGGAAGAGAAAAAATTGAAATCAAGTACTATAATTTCTTTATCCTATCTTACAAGGAGAAGGATGTAATAAATGTTAAGACAAATGAAAAATTCATTCAGTATATTAATGAAAATACAACCAGTGAGTTGAGGGACATAGATATTGTAGACTGGGTAACTACAATATTGGATTTCTCCAAGATAATCTAGAAGGAAGCTGCTAGAGCCAAGGCCAATTAATCCCTATAAAAGATGCTAAAGGATGTCATTTTGTTTTACTCAGAGTTTGAGAAAAGAGTTAGAGACGGACTTCCCAGTTGTTGGGACCTTGTAGGAGCATTGATCCCATGATAGCTATAAAATAAAATTCCAGTAGAGGCTAAGATCAGAGTGAATCCTACCATGAGAAGACCTCCTCCTTAAAGGTAAATACAATAGGGAACTATCTGAGGAGGGATTTTTAGTTGTTATGCCTAGTGAGGACCTTGCTTCACACCAGGCCAAATTATGAAGGGCCCACCAGTATTAATATTGCATATGAGAGTTTTTTTTCTCTCCTATGCCATGTCCAACATTATGGTAGAAATGTAAAAAATTCATCAGTCCTCCACAACTCTATATCATTGACCTAACATCTCCTCCTCCACAACCATCCGAGAAATTATGAAGATATTTTAATCGTTTCAATCATGACACTTTGTTCCTTTTTTGTGTTTGAAATATTTCATTTCAATAAATGAACTCAAGTTAGTTATGGTTTGGTTACTACAACTATGCAAGTATCATGCTCACACGATTTTTTTTATGATGAATCATGAGGAGATGAAAAAATAATATTTTTATAAGGGGTATTGATCCTGAAACCCTATAAGAAGTATTTGTGATACATTTTGAGGGGTTTTAATTTTTTGTTGTAAATGGATCTTGAACTGTGAATGGAGAATGAAAATTTAAGTTGTATCTAAAGATTAATAAAGAATTTTGGGCAATTCTGCTTGCATAAGACTGTACTATCTACTCTCCCTTGTGTTTATTTCATTATTAGTTTCTTTCTTCTGAGATGGCATGTAATAGTAGCTGCTAGATGTAGTCTTTGAAATGATGGAATCATCTATGCCTAATTTTCACTTGGATATTCCTATGATTGATGAAAAATAACATCCTTAATATGCACTCCTTGTACTCTAAAATTTCATTTATCATTTTCACATCTTCATTTTTCTACTCAAGTTTGATGCATGGGATTCTATGCTTTGCCCTATGTATTTGATTTTTTGTTCACGTTCTTCTTCCACGTATGCTACAATAACCAATGAACTATGTGCTTATATAAGTTAGCCACCATAGCCTAATATTATGTCTTCTATAGGGTTTTATGTTATAAATTGAATCCACCCTATTGAAAGATATTATGGACCACTTCTAACTCAAAAATAAATTTGAGTGTTGAATGTAAATTCACAATTACAACAAATTTTACCAACACTCTAAGATGTCTTAGACAGTGGCCTCTGCTTAACCCTGGCATTGTCTCTAGGAGCTACAACATCTTCTGGCATCATTATCAGGGAAAAATCTTAATATTTTCCATCGGTATGACGCTCATACACTCTAATATTAGGTGGAAAAAATGGTTGTGGGTTGAATATCCCTTACCTTGGTGACTCCACTGTTTGAATCATTAGTAAATCACCGAGGCTTTCAAAATTCCTTATACTCACTCTCACACTTCTCAGGAAAATAATCTCTTAGTATTTGACCCTGAAATAATTATTTCTAGGAAAGCTTGGAAAGAGAGAACTCCCATTACTCCAGATCATGTGACTTCATTTCCTAAAGTGTCAACTTCCTGTAATATCTTTGGCAAAAACTTCATGTAATAAAATTTAATAAAGGAAAAATAATAACCAAGGTTGATGGGACACATATTCTAAGTCGAATGGTGGGGAAAACATCCTAATGGGTGTTCATTTTGGTTACTATGGCTAAAGGAAATCGAGAAAGGAAATAACAAAGGCTTTGGAGAGGTAAAATGACATTTTTGGCACATTTATTTATGAAAATAATCGAAAATAGGAGAAAAGGATGGTAAAAGGTCATAGGTTGCATGTGAGGAGGAAAATGAAGGGAAATAATGGAATTTGAAGAAAATAAAGGGCTCATTGATAAAAAATCTTTTGAGGATCAGTTGGCCAAGCTTTAGTAAGAGTAACCTTTTATTTATTTGGAGTACAAGAGGTGGAATATTTGTGTCTATTTTCTCTCATGACGGTGTTAAGGTAGACTGTAGAAGAATTAAATCCATTAAGGAATAGAAAATCCCCACAACCATAAAGGATATTCGAGGATTTCTCGGGTTGACAGGGTATTATCAAAAGTTTGTTAATAACTATGGGAGAATAAAAGCACCTCTAAAAATATTACGCCAAACTTCACAAAAAAATTATTGTAAATGTGATGCCTCATGAAATGGAATTGGTGTTGTTTTAATGCAAGAAGGAAGACCCATTTATTTTTAAAGTCTTCTAATCAAAGGAAACTATTTACACAAAACTATTTATTAGAAGGAAATTTTGCAATACTACATGCACTAAAGAAATGGAGACTTTACCTAATAGGAAGACACTTCAAGGTAAAAAACGATCATGAAACTCTTAAATACATTTTGTAACAAAAATTTTCTTTATAATAGAAACAAAAATGAGTCACAAACATGTTGCGCTATGACTTTGAAATGATCTACAAAAATGTGAAGCAAAATGTTGTTGGAGATGCCCTCTCAAGAAAGGATGTGAATGTGGAAGTAGTGCTTTATGAAATTTCTATTATCCAACTTGATTTCATAACCAAAGAAAGGGATGAATAAAATAATGACCAAGAGGTGTGGACACTCATTCAAAAGTTGCAGTTATGAATCCATCTCAGAAATAGAAGAAAAGATAGATCAACGACTTAAAAATTATCATCTTTGAAGGGGAGACCTCCTTTACATTCTATAAATGAAAAATCATTGGATGATACAAATTAAAAAACCTCATTTCTATATATAGGAGACCCAAGGGTAACAATATAATCATACCCGACATAACAATGACAATGTAAGGGCACAACAATAACAATAGTGGGCTTCTATGGAGCACAATAATAACAATATGGGGACTACATGGACACAACAATAACAATAATAGGGCTATAGTAACAATACCAATAATGGGATACACTAGTGTTATAGGGACCTAGCATGCACCTCTCCTTCAAAAAAAAAATTTCCTCAATTCTTTAGTAGTTTTGGATGCCTATGTATAAAATATCATCCTCCCATGTCGAATCTTCAGTGAGTAAGTTCTTCCACTCTATGAGATACTTTGAAATTAATCGATTTCGTAGCTATCGAGTTATTTTTTTCATGACTACTTGAGGTTCAAATATGATTTTTCCTTCCTCTTCAAGTTCTGGTAATATTGTTTAAACTGGGAGCTTGCCACCTATAGCCTTCTTTAAAGATGAAACACAGAAAACTAGGTGCACGCGGGAATATGTAGGAAGCTCCTATTTCTATTCCATAGTACCAACCTTTTGAAACACCTTGTAAGGACCATAGTAATTTGGTGATAATTTATTATCTTTCTTAGCTTTCTTGAGGGAAATTTTCTTGTATGTATGTATGTATACGTAAAATTAGCTATTTTCCTACACCAAAAAATCTTTCGCTGTGATGCTTATCTACCTGTTTTCTCATTTGATTGTACACCAAAGTGAGGTTATCCTTTAAGAGTTGGATAACTTGTTGTTGATTCTCGATGTGATATTCAAATTCTTGAACCTTATAATTTTATCTTAAAAATGATGTGATTGACTGTAGATGATATCCATGAAGTACCATATGTTAGGGTTCTATAATTTATAGGATCTCAAGGTGATTAAGTATTTTATCTCAGTAATCTTATATTGTAAATAATTTTCAAAATGAAAATGATTTTAAAAATATATACATATGAAAGAAAATGAAAAGAGGGTATATTTAAAAAAATGAATAAAGAGAAAAAGAAGAAAAGAAATGAAAATTGAAAAATAATAAAAATGAAATCAGTAACCCACAAAAGAAAAAGAAAATAAAATAACATTCAAAGTGCTGCAAATTCTAATGCCACTACTAATAGATAGTTTTCCTTTTGTCTAATGAAACAAGGTTATGTGATTCAGATGTGGATGACACCCAGGCATGGCGGGACGCCCGTCTCAAGCTGCATCCCAAGGACGTTGGTGTGGGGTGGCCATGTGGCCTCCCACAAAGGCATTAAAGAGGGCATTCAATTTGCCACCTTGCAATCCATTAACATAGCTCTCTCAAAACTTCGATGCTCAGTGCACCTCCCCTGGTTCATTATGGTTCATGATGTGGAGTTTTGTATGTTGTATGGTGAGTGCTCTGTTTTCAATCCTATGCCTCGCGAAGAAGCTCTTATCCGCCTACTTGCGCTGAACCAAGCGCTCGAATGCAGACTCGTAGGCGTTGTGCACTCCTATGTTGCTTGGAAACTGTCCCAGAGTTTCATATTTTTTAAAGCAACTTCTGTTGCTCGAATTCCCTGTCTATCTCCTCCAGCTCCCCTGTGCTGCTTCTCCTCCACCCATTCCACCAAAATTTCCCTATCACCATGCCAAGACTATGCCATAGAATGTGTTGTTGTCGTGGGAGCAGTCATGGCCACGCCATTCGTTCTAGATCCTCCCCTAGTTCGGATTCCTCCTTGGAGGAATTCTCCTGTGACCATATTCCTGAAACGCGGGGATGTAGGGGTCGAATTCACTCCAGAGAACATGCTCACCATGTACCATGTTCTCCGCCTCCCCATGTTCCTTCTTCAGCGCCTCCTATGCCTCAATTCCTCCAGTCTGGTGCCTCTCTATTCCCACTTCCGTCTGCGTCCATTCCCCTGCGAAAATATTTTCAACGAGCGGAGTTCTGATTTGATTGTTCGTTTGACAAGCCGGTTATCGTTTGACAAGCCGGTTATCGTTGCCTATGTTCGGGAGGAGACATCCCACCCTACACCCCCCTCGGTTGACATCCCTGGTCCCTCTGTTATATTCCCTGGCCCTCGTGCTGCCCCCGTCCCCGCATCTGCAGAAAATGCCAAAGTATCCTTGGCACAGCTGAACATTACCCATGATGATTCTATGCAGGTTCAGACGAAGGATGACGAGGAAAAAGACATGCAACTCCCTCTACTGATGATGGCGGAAGAAACGACGAGTACAAATGCAGAATCGTGGAGGAACCTCCTTCTCCTGCTAATGATCAGTAGCCCGGAAGACCTTCAGAGGATTTCATTTCTTATGCCCAGGTTTCCTAGGCTAGTTTTTGATTTCCTGTTTAATTTCCCTCCGATGGTAGAGTGGTATGTCTTCTTACTTGTTTTTTTGTCAAACTATTGGTCTCAAATGATGGTTTCCCCTATGAGGGCAGAAAATCTTAACTTTCAGGGACTGGTTTCCCCTCTGTGGGTAGTCCAAACTCTTGATTTTCATGGCTATCAAGCCCTGTGCTCAGGCTTTCTCAGCTGAGGCAGAGGTAGTTTTGTACTTTTATGTTACATATTAATAGATTTAGTATTACTCAAAAAAAAAATGAAACAAGGTTATGTCAAGCTTGTTTAAAATTCCACAATTACTACCTATTTGTTTAAACCATACATCATAATCATGGTTTAACAATTTTGAATTTTTGTAAATTAGGTTAGAGAATTTTTTTTCGCCAAACAGTCTAATGTTGGTAAATCAATAGTTAGGTAGAAAATGATATTAATTCAACTGTTCAATCTGAATCAATAGGAGAAATAAGTGATAGGATAGAATATATTTTTCATAAAAAAAGGAATATGGGTTTGATAGTCTAAATGCAACCATAGAATAAATAAAAAAATGTTATTTTAGAAAAAATAATTTAATTTTGAAAGGGTAGGTAGAAGTAGTTTATTTTGAAAAAGGATTGAAAATGATTTATCGTAAGTTTAAATTTTTTATTATGTATCAAGCACATAAAATGATATACATGATTCATTTATGTTTATCCTAACTTTGTATTAATGTTAAAAAGTTGCACCCTGATAAAAATGTCTTGTCACATATAGCTAAATAGCCTGGATCTGTCCATGATGCGATTTGCACGCTCCTGAAAGCGAAGGCTCTTATTGACTTTCAGCCCCCCCTCTCCATCCTCTCTTTACCGGGGGTGGGGGGGTGGTGGTTGTTGGGGGGGGGGGATGGTTCAAAAAAATCTGTTTTCATGTCCGGTCCACTACCACGTGGCCTTCCCTCCATGCTTTGCATCCCCCCTACCCAAATCACTAACCACCCACTACCCACCATCCCGAAAACCATTCTTCCCTCTCTCTATTACCGCTATCCCTACCTGACACCTCCGTCATTAATGTTTTTCCACTCTGCTAAACCGTTTCCAATAAAATCACTTCTCAGGTTTATCCATTGAACATTTAATTACCATTGGATGACCTTTAATCCAATGGACCCGTGCCATTTGTAACAAAAAACCTATATTAATTATATAAACCCTACAATCAATCTTCTTCAACCTTTACTATTACATTATTTCTGCCAATTGAATTTTTCATAGGTTTTACAGTGCGCCCAATCTTTATCAATTTATCATTTTACAATCAGGTGACAGTACCTTGCCTTTCTCCTTCAACCAATCACACAGCTGCTACGCATTCCTCGTAACCTTTTTCCTCCCCATTCCATTCAAATTATTCACAATTAATCATGCCTCCTAAAAATAAAAACCAGGAGGATCCTCTGAATACTTTAGTCCATCCTCCCATAGACTTAGATCATATTTCTTTAGTAGATATAAATTATAATTTCACTTAGACACAGTCTGAATTTGAATTAATTGAACTATATTTTTGGCTGGAGGATAAATATATTGAAAAATTAGATGAGATTGGACTCTGTGAGTCCAATATCCCACAATATATCTTCCATCACACCTTCCATCAAAGAGCCATCATTTCCCCTAGTGTTGAAATCATTTTCACCATCACTTCCCAGACACTAAACCAAATGATGCAATCTCCCTCTGTGGAAAAAAAACACTCCTTTCTCCTTAGAAGCCCTCAATGACATTTACGAAAAACTTGATTTTGCTAAAAGAGCCAAGATGTTTGACATATTTTTGCCAAAAAATACCCAATTTCCAAAGAAAAACCCTCCATACCCTTCCTCCATCTTCCTTGATCGGACTAAGCATATAATAACTGTAATTTCTTACATCCTTGGTCATTATTCTAATTAGTGGGTAGATGAACCCATTTTAGGCTTCCTTTCCATCCTTTCCACATATAGAAAACCATCAATTACTTTTAATTTCAGGCAATTCTTGGCTGATAACATTAATGAGAAATTTATTATGTTTCACACTAAAGAAGTATTTAAATACTCTTCAATTTTGGTATATATGGTTTTATATTATCATGTAGATAGGTTCAAATTTTCCATGCAGAAGCTTGATGAAGAGGGCAACTAGCAATCAATGATATTCTAGACATCTTTGGTGATGAAATAACATCAATAATTCTCTTATAAATAGTTCATTGAGCCGTTTTTTCACCCAGCTATGAGTGTCCTAAGCAGTAAGACAAAACCTAGGATAAATAAAGACATCAAGAGAATTCTACATTTGACAGGTCAGGCTAAGACATGAGACTGGTACTTGTACCAAAAATGCAACGATATTAGAGTCTATGGATGTGATATTTTACCTTATAAGATCCAAAAATACCTCCCAATGAGGATTTTTACTCTCGAATATATCAGAAAGATGCTAAATTCCAATGAAATTCATTTTCTATAAGCCAAGAAGATTTCCCAGTTCAGAATGAAGACACAGATTGGGTATTTTATTTGCAATAGCAGGTCAGCACGGGAGGAGGAAATTTTTTTGAAAGAGCTAAATTTCATCCTGAGTTTCAGGTGGTCTTGTGACCCTATGGGTATCATTTCCATGCTGAGAGTAAAAAAAAAAACTACTCCTTGCATTCATACCCAGAGTGCTGAGATAGAAAGATATATGAACCAGTCAGTATGGGCTGAAAATACACTACAAGAAGCTGAGGATGAGCTCGTATCTACATCAACATCACATAATCATGTCCTAGTGGAGAAAGTAGTTAAAATAGAAAGAGAAGAAGAGTCACCTTCAGTGACTGAGAGTTCTAGAAAGGAGTTAAAAAGAATGTACAAGAAGAGAACAAAGATAAATCCCAAGGTTAATATAGATGAGAGTTCAAAGCAAGAAGTAGATATGGTTATTAAAGAAACACCATCCTCCTATCAAGTAAGTGGTGAATTTACGGATTCTCCCACAACTTATTCAATATCTCATCATTAGAAAGAAACTATCCAAACAACTAAGCTTGTCCAAGGAGAGAAGGAGACGACAATATTTGATAGGTTCAGGGAAATAAATCTTAAGAATGAGATTCTTCAGAACATCACCTATGCCCAATACAGGAATTATAATTCTAGCTCTCAAAGTAGGTTACTGTAAGTGTTTGATTTAGAGAAGGGAAGGATGCAGATACCCTTCCTTGAGGCACAAATTCCATATCCAAAATCAACATCTACTTACAAGAAGACAACATTCGAATTTGACATAAAGGATATTCATTCCATTGACCAAATGGAGATGCATAAGCAGACAGGTGAAATTATTTCCTCAACTCTAACTAATAATACCATGAATATTTCCAAATTTTAGGTTTCATTATCAAATATACAGTCACAGTTGAATATGGAGAATATTTCTCCTCTTGCAAAGGATACAAGAATTAAATCCTTAAAAAGATTTAGTAAGTCAAGATGGGATGCAACCCTACAAATATGAAAGATGCAAGGGAAGTAATCAAGAAGAAGAATGATGAAAAATCGGCATTGAGAAATCAATTAAAGTTGTCAGCTACTGAATATCCCCTTACAAAGGACATTGAGGAGACAACGACCCAGAAGACTGACATTATGAAGGTCATCATGGAATAGAATGGAAAAATAAGGCAAATGGAAACTAAGATGGAGAATATGATCAAAGAAAGAGAGAAGAACAAAAATTTGGCCATGGTTCCATTAGAAGTTGTACCTATTACCACCATTCCTACAACATCAACTTCAACTTCTACTCCACATATTACAAAGAAAACAGATGGCGTTGAACAGTTACATTAGGGGAATTTTGAGGTCAAAAATGGGCCTCCTAAGAAAAATGTACAGCTAAAAAAAACTTTACAATAACCATTATGATTCAAGATGATGATTTCAACCATGGGGGATGATTCACCATTTTTTAAGTAAAAGGGTTAAAGGACTAAAAAATAATAAAATAATAAAACTATTTTTTCAACTCGTATTTTCAACATATCTCCCAATTTTTTTACTCAAATTTCAAGTGATAATACTCGTTGGATGCAAAATTTAATTCCTCATCCAAGGAGTACCCATGTTGCATACTTTCAATGGAGCCTACTATGCGAAAAATGAGAAATACATGAAAAACCTGATTGCTCATATATTTATCATTTTTCGCATAGCAGGCTCCATCGAAATTATGCAACATGGGTACTCCTTGGATGAGGAATTAAATTTTTCATCCAGTGAGTATTCCCACTCGAAATTTGAGCAAACACTTTGGGAGATAGGTTGAAAATACGAGTTGAAAAAGTAGTTTTTTCTTTTTTCCCTCTAAAATTTGATGATGTCATCAAATCTTATTTTATTATTTCCACTATTATTTTATAATTTCCTTAGGAGGTCCATTATATACCTCAAAATTCCCCTAATGACTAATTTTTTTTTTAAATATGTCAATTCAGATCAAGGAAATCAAGAAATTATAGGACTAGGTCAAAACTTTAGAGGACTAAAAGACAAGGAGTGAGGCATCTCACTCATCTAAATCACAGAGAGCTCAAAAATTGATTGAAATATTGCAAAAATATTAAAGGGAATCAGAAATAGGACAGAACTTCACCCAAGCCAAGGAAATAATTTGGACATACATCATGAACTCAATTGCTGAAATTTGGCCCTGCATTCAGATCATCTTTGAGCATAAAGATTTGATCAAGAGAGCAACATAGGGTATAACATAGATCAAACAATAATTAGAAGAAATGCCTGCAATAGAAACAAACATCATCAAATCCCTAAATTCTAAAAACTGATATGAAATAGATGATTTAGGAGTTGATGACAAGACAAAAACCATTATAGAGTTGAAGAGTATTGTTACCAAAAATGACCTAGATGTTCACCTAGAAGAGAAGTGTCACAATTTGGAGATAGAAGTTAACAAATTTTTTTCCAGAATTGAGCCTTTAACTCAGAAGGGATTTCCTATTTTATTTGTAATTAATGACAAGTGAATTACCTATGAAGACAATGTTAGAAATCTAAAAGAAAGAGCGAGAGACAATTCTAAATTTTAGAGCATCAAAGGAAGCATGACAAGAAAACAATTTGTGGAAGATTTGGGTAATGATTTATTCATCCAACATGAAGTAAATCATATTTTTGTTGTAAAACCCACTTTTCTAGATATGCTGAGGTTGATGAGATTTACCGAAAGGTAATAAAATTAACCATTTTAGATGAATATATTTGGGATAAACTTTGCGAGTTACAAGATTGAGTAGTAATTTGGATGCAATAAGCACAGACCAACACATCATGAAGCACAACCTAGGAATAGGCCTACTCAACAATTGAATCCTCCAAAACAGAGCCAAATTTCCACACCATTGTACACCTTTCCTACTATTATGCAAAAGATCGATTTCATTGTTTGAGGTATTGCCAATAATACATTGTCTATTGAGACAACGATTTTGTAAATCATTTTGTAATTTAGTGTATAGATACATTAGATTTTGAAGTGTTAAGGGTTTATTGTTGAGTATAATTTTCTCTAAGCATTGTAATTTTCTGGTTGCTTGAAGCATCAATAATACAAGGAAATTCTTCACAGGATTTGTGTGGTGTAACAATTGGTGATGTTTTTCTTATGTTAATGTATTATTCATTGTTTTTCTTTCTCTGTAATTTCTAAAAAAACTTAATTACATAACAAGAAACTGTGACGAATAAGATATGTTATAAATAACACCCCATTCTAGATTTTTGTAATTTACATGTCACATCATCAAGCATAGCCCAGGAATAAGCCTACTAAACAATTGATTCCTCCAAAACAGAGCCAAATTTCCTCACCATTGTACACCTTTCCTACTATTATGTAAAATATCGATTTTATTTTTTGAGATAATGCCAATAATACATTGTCTATTGAGACAACGATTTGTAAATCATTTTGTAATTTAGTGTATAAATACATTAGAGTTTGAAGTATTAAGGGTTTATTGTTGAGTATAATTTTCTTTAAGCATTGTAATTTTCTGGTTGCTCAAAGCATCAATAATACAAGGAAATTCTTCACAGGATTTGTGTGGTGTACCAATTGCTGATTTTTTTCTTTTGTTAATGTATTATTCATTGTTTTTCTTTCTCTGTAATTTCTAAAAAAACTTAATTACATAACAAGAAACTGTGACGAATAAGATATGTTATAAAGAGCACCCGATTCTAAATGTTTGTAATTTACATGTTTTCTATTGAAGTCAAATTGATGAATACTTCATTGCTCCCTAGCTTCTTTTGAACTCTATATTTCTTCCATTTCACAATTCATTTAAAATCCAGAAAGATTGAAATAGTGTAACTTAGCTTGTCTTGTGAAACTCCTTCAAATTTTGATGAAAATAAATTTAAATATTTAGACTCCATAGCTCAATGGAATTATAACAATTTAATCAACCAAACAATCCAAATCAAACAAACAATCAGTACAATAATAACTAGCCTAAAATTCACATAAAACATGGCTAAATTTTACAGAGAGATCCCTTTGTGAAGTTGGCAGGGATAAATCCCAGCTTCCAAAGTGGTTTTGATGTTTTCCTCTATTTTTATTCCCAGAATATCGTAAATTACAGAATGATAACATAGTGGCGACCATACTAGGGATAATTGAAAATATTGTAATTTTCTTCGAAGTAATTTCCCTGTTTAATAAAAGTGTGTGATAGGAATATTTAGAGAGATTGTTTCCTTTTAATTTTTTGTAAATAATAAGTGTTTGTGTGTGTACCTTAGTTTTTAATTTTGGCTCCTGAAATATCTTGCACTATATCTCACCTTGATCTAAAGCCTACAATTATTGTTGATGATCCTAAAAAATTGTTGAGAAGAAAAAGTATGACTGAGAGCCAAGGAAGTAGCCGTCCTCCCCATAGGGTAGATTCTCTCCCAAAAGTTTTTTTTACCCTACAAGACATTGAATTTTATTTTAATTTTGAACATAGTTTGTTTATAACTAAGTCATCCAACTAGGTAGATCAAATTGTGGTAGATCAAGCCACATTTAAGGCATATTCCTTTTGAAGTATAGTTTGCACAACCTGATATTGACCTCCAAATTCTTCAAGATTTTGATAAATTGCAAGGTTTAATTTCAGGTCTTGACCTTTCTGTTCATGAGGCATATGTCCAACAATTTGTTGAACTCTCTACCCTAACTTCTTTGCAGTTTCATCTACCTCATAAAAATCTATTCATCTGCGATCTTCTAGTCCCACCCCTTCTGTAGTTTCCACTACTACCCCTGTAATTTCTCATCAAGCAACTCAAACCCCATCTTCTCCCCAATCCTCACCCCCAATCCAACCTTCACCTTCACCAAAACCTCAAGCTTCATTTTAGCCTCCACCTCTGATTCAAAATCCACCTATGATTCAACCTCCACCTTTCATCCAACAACCACCTTTGATCGACCCACATATTGTTCATCCTCATATACCTATAATGGAAGCAAGATATGGTCAACTTTTTCTTCAAGGTCCTTTGGAAATTATGTCTTAGGAATATCAAACTAGGATTCCACAGTTTGATGGAACTGGACCTATCAAATCCCAACAACGTTTATATAGGATGAATGATATTTTTGACCTTTAGGAAGTAGATGAGGAAAATATCAAAATGAGGTGGTTTACACAAAGTCTTAGAGGAGAAGTTGGGAAATTGTTTAAATCCTTGCCACCTACTAGCATCAATGATCTCCTTGCATTTAATAAATCATTCCTTAATAGATAGGAAGTCAAAAATAACCCTCTTTATATTCTATCAGAATATGAAAGCATTAGGAGGGCACCTACTGAAAGTGTCAAGGATTATTGCACTAGATTAAATGTTTTTTATAATGTAATTCCTGCAAACATTAAACCACCACAAGGTATAGCCTTAATAAAATTCCTAGATGGATTTGAGGTAGAAATGTCTTATCAAATGAGAGAGATAAACTCTTCAACATTAGAAGAAATGAAAAGGGATGCAGTGAGTGTAGAAGCCCATTTGTTATAAAAAAAGGCTAGGATAAGAACTAAAAGAAGAATGACTATGAAATAAGAACCATTAAATTCTCTTTTTGATGCCAAAATAGATTCATTACTCAGAACAATCGAAATAATGATGGAACGGATTAATCTAAAAGAAAGGGCTGCTCCAAGAGAAAACCAACCTGCAACTCAAAACCCTAATAAAAATGTTAGAATAAATCCTCCCCAAATCAAACAGAGGGAACAAAGGGGACCAGATAAAAAAAATAGACCTCCATTTCAAGAGAATTATGTTGATGGTGATGGGGAAAATGTAGAAGAGGTAGAAGATAACCAAATAAATTTGATGGGTATTAATGATGATGAACCAATTTTTCTCACTCAGGAAGAACATGAGTTTTTTCAAGTTTCCCATACTCATCTTGATTCAGAAGAATCATATGATTACAAACATGTATTTGAAAATGATATTATGGAAATCCATAGGAAATATAACATTATGAGTAAGAAAAATTCAGATACCCCCACCAACAATAATTTTGAGAGTCCTACTAAGAAAATATTTAATACTATTGTTGAGAAAATCACAGATAATTCTGCCAAGAAAACTACTAATAGTTCTGGCAAAAAGATAGTAGAAATTTGTGCCAAAAAGATAGTTGAGAGTACTTCCAAAACAAATCAAACTGATATCCCAACCACTAGTCAACAAAAAGAACCTGTATCAAAAGAAATTGCTGATAAATTTTATTTTTTGAACCTGAGTAAGATTCAAACATCATTAGCCATTGAGAATGAATTAGAAAATCTAAAAATTCCCATTCCTCTTACAGATTTAATGAACAAAAATATATAAATATCTCAAGTGATGAAATCTCTAAACATAAGGGAAAACACAAACAATGTTAATTTGAAAGATGATTAGCCTAAACTCTTATTTGGGCCAGAAGTTTATGGAAAAAAACAAGAAGGAGGTGTTCTTGCATTCTGTGTTACCCTAAGTGTTCATGATAAGGTTCTTCATAATGCTATGTTAGATTCAGGTGCTTCACACAATTTAATGCCCAAAGTTGTTATGAAAAAACTTGGACTTCACATTACTACACCTTTTAAATATTTATATTCATTTCATTTGAGCAAAGTAAGATGCCTAGGTCTCATCAAAGATCTGTGTGTTACTCTAGCTCAAATCCCAACAAAAAGTCTAGTAATGGATATAGTGGTTGCAGATATACCCCCTAAGTATGGCATGTTGTTGTCACGCTCATGGGGAGAAAATTTACAAGGGACCATACAAAAGGACATGACCTTTGCTACCATACCAATGTTTGGTCAACAGAGAAGATTATATAGGGAAAATTTTATGAAATTCATGGTGAGTAGTCAGGATAAACCACATAACTATCCTTTTCACGATGTCCACTCATATTTAAACTCTTTAATTCTTTATAATGATGGAGATATCAATACTCAGGTTACTAATACTGAAAATTATATTTGTGAAATATATGAAAAGCAATCACAAATAGTGGAACAAAACACTCAGCCTGAACCTCTTTGGAACATGAGATTTGATGGATCTTGTAGCAGAGAGGGTTCTGAAACAGGAATATGGGTTTCAAACACAGGAAACAATCATGTTGAAGGCCATTCATAAAAGCTCAATTTTCAAGGTACCAATAATATAGCCATGTATGAAGCACTTCTATTAGGATTGAAATTGTTTTAAAAAAATTGGGTGCCAAATTAATTTCCATTCATGGAGATTCTGAGTTAATTATAAAAAAAATTAAAGGAGAATACTCTGTAAAGCATCCTAGATTGAGAGCATATAGAAATATTGTGCTTGATTTTCTAGAAATTTTTATGGAATATGATCTTTCTTCAATTCCTAGAAATCAAAATATCCTTGCAAATGGTCTGGATTTTTTAGCCAATACCTATAAAATGCCTCACCCAAATCGACAATATATAGTGGAAGTAAAACATCAACTAGCTGTAACAAATAATATTAGGTATTGTCAAGTGTTTGGAAATCACGAACAAATTTAAAACTTTTTGCAATCTAAGGATAAATATGAAGAAGATAGTATAGATTTAGAATGTGAAGTAGAAGATCAAATAGTTTTATATTCTAATGTAGAAAAATATTTAGATAACTCAGATGTAAATATTAATGTAGATAAAGCTGTAAATAAATTAGAATTACTTGAAATAGATCGAGAGAAAGAAGAGTTTGAAATACTTCAACTAAAGGATAATGTTTTACCTAGAGTTTTAGTTGCATTAGAAGAATTATTTTATTTCAATGACTTAGCTAAGAAGCCTAAGATTAAGCCCATAGGGGAAGATGAATAAAAGTGTAACATAGGTAGTGAAAAATATCCTAAAATGATAAAATTGTCCAAATCACCGCCAACTGCTGAAAACACAAAAATACATAGCTTTCTTCAAATAATTCATTGATGTCTTTTCCTGGAGCTATGAATATATCAAAGCTTATGATGATATTATTATACAACATAAAATTCCAATCAAAGAGGATCAGAAACCATTTACTAAAAGACTTCGAAGAATAAATCTAGTTCTCATGCCTCTGATTGGGAAAGAAATTAAAAATATTTATTATGCTAAAATAATAGTTCCTATTACGTACTCTAAATGGGAATCCAACATAGTACCAACTAGGAAGAAAACATGGGAAATCAAATTATGCATAGATTTCAGAAATCTTAATAAGGTCTCACTAAAATACAACTACCCTTTGCCAAAAATGACTCACATATTACAGAAGATAGTTTGATCTGGTAGGATTTATTTATTATATGGTTTCTCAGGCTACAACCAAGTCTTATTTAATATTGATGATCAGGATAAAACAAATTTCACTACTCCACGGGGTACCTTCATGTATGTGAAGATGCCCTTTGGATTAATGAATGTTGGAGCCAGATTTCAAAGAGCAATGGATATTGCCTTTGCTGATGAAATTGACAGGTTTATTGTGATCTATCTAGATGAAATTACTATGTATTTAAAAAATAATGAGGGACATTTATTACATCTGAGAAGAGTGTTTGAGAAAATTAGAAAGTTTGTAATTTCACTAAATCCTAAGAAAACACTTTTTGGCATTAAAGAAGGAAACATTCTAGGTCATATAATCTATAAAGATGATATTAGGATTGATCCGAGTATAATTGAAGCCATTTTAAAAATCATTCATCGTATAAAAATTAAAGAGCTTCAATCATTTATTGGAAAGGTAAATTTCCTAAGAACATTCATTCCAAACCTTGAAAAAATTCTCAGAAATATAACAAATATGTTGAAAAGAGATTTAGAAATAAGATGGAACATTGAAGCTAGGCAATAATTTGATCATTTTAAACAAGCATTGGCTAAAGCACCAGTTTTGATTAGTCCATATTTCACTTAATGTTTTATAATATTTTCATTTGCATCTGAACACACTATTGCAAATGTTCTTTACAGAAAAATAATGAAGGATTTAAACATCCCATTGCATTCTTTAGCAAGGCTTTAAGGGATGCTGCATTGAAATATAAAATAATGGGAAAAAAAGCCTTTGCATTAATAAAAACAATCAAAGATTTCAGATTGTATATCCTACATTCCCATATAATTTCTTATGTACCAAATTCAGTGGTCAAGGATATTTTAACTCAAAATGGACCAGATGGTAAAATGGGTAAATGGATTGCTATCATTCTTGAATATGACATAGAAATCAAACCCACTAAGATTATCAAAGGACAAGGACTAGCCAAATTGATGGTTGCGTCTAATTTTCATGCATTGGATATAAAATTTGTTGTTGCACTAGATGGTCAAGAGGAGCAGGTGACTACACAAAGTGATGAAGCTTTTTGACCTCATCCTGGTATGCATACCTCATTTTTTTTTATTCAATTTAAATTCTCCTCCCGGTTTAAAAAAGACAAAGGATATATTTATAAAGTTAAAAGAAGTAAAAATTTTCATCATAGATAATATTTTAAATTGGAAAGATGTTGGTGGTATTTTACTAAAGTTTCTATTGAAGGATGATGCAGAAAGAACCATGCAGGAATTTCATCAAGGTGATTGTGGTGGACGTATATACTAGAAACCCACTGCTAACAAGATCCTTAGAGTTGGTTTTTACTAGCTTACCCTTTTCCCTGATGTCCATAAGAATGTAACCTCCTACCACAAATGATAAATATTTGAGGGAAAAAAGAAAACTATTTCCTATGATTTTAAAACCCATATCTTTTGAAAGTCCTTTCCAATAATAGGGATTCAATTTCATTGGTGAAATCCATCCACCATCCTCTACCCAAAAAAATGGATTCTCACAACCACTGATTACTTCACCAAATGGACTCAATCCACGCCTTCCAGATTAGCCAATGATGTTACATTATTATTAAATTTCTGGAAACCAATATCCTATCTAGATTTGGTTGTCCATGTAAGCTAATTATAGATAATGTTGCAGTCTTTAAATATAAGAAAATGATAGATTTATACAGTAAATATCATATTACTTTGGGGCATTCAATTGCTTATTACCCTTAGGGTAATGGGTTAGTTGAATCCTCAAATAAGAGTTTGGTCAACATCATAAAAATCATGTTGGAAGACAACAAAAATTCATGGCATAACAAGTTAATTATTGCACTTTCGGCTTATAGACTTACTACAAATAAATAAATTGGCATATCACCATACCAATTGGTTTATGGGATGGATTTTTTTTTCCATCATCTTTAGGAGTACCAGTTATGAAGATAATTTAGGAATTGCAGGTTGAGACAAATGACACTTAAAGGAGGATTAATCAAACTATTCAATTTAAGCAATCGAGCGAAGAATTCTAAAATAAAACATAGGTTATCGAGGAGAGTGTCAAAAGGATTTTTGACAGAAGAAATAAAGCAGATGATTTCAATTTGGGTGACAGATTTTTAACATGGGTTTCAAAAGGAGAGGACAAAGGAAAACATGGGAAATTTGACAATATTTTGAAACGACCTTAAATCATTTATGCTTTTAGAGGATACAATGCTTTCTTTCTTAAAGACCTACATGGAACATAAATGGCTCGTGGGCCTCTATATGGCAGAATTTTGAAGCATTATTTCTCTTAGAAATAGATATTTTTCTTACATGAAATCATTGTAAGTATCATTGTCTTTATTATTTTGATTGGGTAACGTATTTATAGAAGTTGAAGCCCGCAGAGAAGGCCCTAAGCTTTTTTATTGATATTCTACCATAATTACTCCAACAACAAAAAGAAATTAGGTGCAGAAATTGCTGAAATGTAACACTCAAGGTTATTGATCAAATGTTATTGGCACCTCACAGGGAGAAGCGCTATCCCGAGCTGAAGCCACTGTTAGGGTCCTATAATTTATAGGATGTCAAGGTGATTGAGTATTTTATCTCAATAATATTATATGGTAAATAATTTTTAAACTGTAAATGATTTCAAAAAAATATATATAAAAGAAAATTAAAAGAGGGTATATCTAAAAAAAATGAATAAAGTGAAAAAGAAGAAAGAAAGAAAAATTGAAAAAGAATAAAAATGAAATCAGAACCCCACAAAAGGAAAACAAAAGAAAATAACACTAAAAGTGCTACAAATTCAAATGCCACTACTGATAGATAGTTTTCCTTTTGTCAAATGAAATAAGGTTCTGTGGAGCTTGTTTAAAATGCCACAATGACTAGCTATTTGTTTAAACCATAAAGCTTAATCATGATTGAACAATTTTAATTTTTTTGTAAATTAGGTTAGAGAAAAAATATTCACCAAACATTCTAATCTTGGTAAATGAATAGTTAGGTAGAAAACGACATTGATTCAACTGTTTAATATAAATCAATATGAGAAATAAGTGATAGGATAGAATATATTTCTCATAAAAAAAATATGAGTTTTCTAGTCTAAATCCACCCCTAGAAGAAATAAAAAATGTTATTTTAGAATAAAGAATTTAAGTTTGAAAGGCTAGGTAGAAGTTGTTTATTTTGAAAAAGGATTGAAAATTATTTATGCTAACTTTAAATTTTTCATTATCCATTAAGCGCGTAAAAGGATATACATGATTTATTTATGTTAACCTAACTTTGGATTAAAGTTAAAAAGTTGAACCTCGACAAAAATATCTTATCGCATATGGTTAAATGTCTAGCAACTGTCCACCACACAATCTATCCTCTCCTCAAATCGACGACTCTTATTGACTTTCGCCCCCCCTCTCCATCTTCACTTTACTTCTAGGGGGCGGGTGTCCAAAAAAATTTGTTATCATGCCTGGTCCTACCACCACGTGGCTTCCCCTCCGTGCTTCGCACCCCCCTGCCCCTCCTAAACCAATAATCGCGCACTACCCCCCCTGCCCCCGAAAAACATTACTCTCTTGCTCTATGATTGTTGTGCCTACCTGACACCTTTTCCATTACTGTTTTTCCACATTTCTTAGTTTTTTTCAATCAATTAATTTCCTACTTCTATCTGTTGAGTATTAATTACCATTAGATGATTGTTAATCCAACGAATCTATGCCATTTGCAACGGAATACCTATATTCATTATATAAACCCTGCAATCGATCTTCTTCAACATTTAATGTTACATTGTCTCTGCAGGTCAAATTTTTCATAGGTTTTACATTGTGCCGAGTCTTTATCAACTGATCACTTTTCAATGAAGTGACAACACCTTTCCTTTCTCCTTCAACCAATCACACAGCTACTACGTGTTCCTAGTAACCTTATTCCTCCCAATTCTAGTCAAATTCCTCACAATTAATCATGCCTCCTAAAAACAAAAACCAGGAGGATCCTCTGAATCCTTTAGTCCATCCCCCCATAGACTTAGATCATATTCCTTTAGCAGATAGAGATTATAAGATCGTTGAGACACAATCCAAATTTAAGTTATTTGAACTATATTTCTGATTGAAAGATAAATATATTGATAAATCAAATGATATTGGACTCTGGGATTCCAATATCCTCCACTACATCTTCCTTCACACCTTCCATGCCCCTGAATTCATCAAAAAATGCCAAGCATGCTACATTCCCAATCAAAGAGGCATCATTGCTCCTACTAGTTAAATCCTTGTCGCCATCATTGCCAAGTCAATAAAGCAGATCATGCAAGATACTCCGTGGAAAACATCACTCCTTTCTCCTTAGAAGCCCACAATGAACTTTACAAAAAAAATGGTTTTGCTAAAAGATCCAAGATCTTTGACATATATTTACCTGAAAATACCCAATTGCCAAAGAATAACCCTCCATACCCTTCCTCCATCTTCCCTGATCAAGATAAGAAAATAATAATTGTAATTTGATACATCCTTGGTTATTATTCTGATCAATGGGTAGATGAACCCATTTTAGACTTCCTTTCCATATTTTCCACAGATAAAAAACCATCAATTAATCTTTCATTCCATCCAATTCCCAGCTGATAACAATAATAAGAAATTTCTTAAGTTTCATACTGAATAAGTATTTAAATACTCTTAAATTTTGGTATATATGTTTTTTATATTATCGGGAATACATGTTCAAATTTTCCATGAGGAACCTTGATGAAGAGGGCAACCAACAATCAGCGATATTCTGGACATTTTTGGTGATGAAAGAACAACAAGAATTCTCTTACAAATAGTTCATTGAGTGATTTTTTCACCCAGCTATGAGTGTCCTAAGAAGTACATCAGAACCTAGGATTAGTGAAGACATCAAGAGATTTCGACATTTGACAGATCAATTTAAGACATAATACTAGTAGTTGTACCATAATTACTTCGAGATCAGAGTCCATGGATGTGAGTTTGCAACTTATAAGCTCCAAAAATACCTCCCAATGAGGATTTTTTCTCTCAAATATATCATACATATGCCGAATTCAGATGCAATTCATTTTGTATCAGCTAATAAGAAGTACCAGTTCAGAACCAAGACAAAGATTGGGTCTTTTATTTGCAATAGAAGGTCATGAAGGGAGGAGGAAGATAAAAAAATTGAAAGAGATGAATTTCAGCCTGAGTTTCACCTGGTCCTATGACCCTCTGGGTATCAATTCCAAGCTAAGAGTAGAAAACAAAACTACTCCTTAAATTCATACCAAGAGGCCTGAGATAAAAAGATATATGAACCAATCAGTATGGGATGAAAATAAACTATAGGAAGCTAAGGAGTAGCTGGTATCTACATCAACATCACAGACTCCTGTCCCACTGTATAAATCACTTAAAATTCAAAGATAAGAATAGTCACCTTCAGTGACTGACAATGCAGGAAAATAGTTTAAAGTAATGTACAAGAAGAGAAAAAATATAAATCACAAGGTTGATACAGATAGAATTTAGAGAAAGAAGTAGCTATGGTGATTAAAGAAACATCATCCTCATCTCAAGTAGGTGGTCAATTTACTGCTTCTCCCACAACTTCTTTAGTATCTCATGACCAATAAGAAACTATCCAAACAACTAATGTTGTCCAAGGAGAGAAGGAGAAGACAAAATTTGACAGGTTCAAGGAAATAAAGCTTAAGAATGATATTCTTAAGAACAACACCTATGCCTAATTCTCGAAGAAAACTTCCAGCTCTCAAAGAAGGTTACTATTAGTGTTTGATTCATAGAAGGGAAGGATGCAGATGGCCTTCCTTGAGGTGAAAATTCCAAATAAAAAATCCTCATCTGATTACAGGAAGGCACCATTTGAATTCGACATAAAAGATATTCATCCCATTGACGAAATGGAGATGCATAAGCAGATAGGTGCAATGATTTCCTCAAATCTAACTAATACTGCCATGAATCTTTCTAAATTGCAGTTTTCATTATCAAATATCTAGTCACAGTTGAAGATGGAGAATATTTCTCCTCTTGAAAAGGATACAAGGATGAAATCCCTGGAAGGTTTAGTAGTCAAGATGGGATATGTCCCTACAAATATAAAATCTCCCAAGGAAATAATAAAGAAGAAGAATGCTGACATAGAAGCCTTGAGAAAGCAGTTAAATCTTCCAGGCACTAAAGATCCCCTTACAAATGACATTAAGCAAACAAAGACCCAGAAGACTGACATGATGAAGCTCATCATGGAACATAATGCACAAATAAGGTAGATGGTAATTGAGATGGAAAAAATGATCAAAGAAAGAGAGCATAATGTAAAGTTCATTATGATTCGATTATATTTTGTACCTCTTACAACCATTCCTACCGCAACAACTACAAATTATACTCCACATACTATAGAGGTAGCAGATGGCACTGAACAGTTAACTAAAGATGTTCAAAATCTTTCCATTCAATGAGAGGAAATCAAGAAATAGTAGGACCATGTCAAAACTTTAGAGGACCATAATACAAGTAGTGAGGCTTCTCACTCAACTAAGTCACAAAGAGCTTAGAAACTAATTGAAAGATTGCAAAAATCTGAAAGGGAATCAACAATAGGACAAACCATGGCCCAAGCCAAAGAAATAATTTGGACATAAATCATGAACTCAATTGCTGAAATATGGCCCTGCATCCATATCATCTTTGAGCATAAAGAGTTGGTCAAGAGAGAAACATAGGCTATAACATAGATTAAACAAGAATTAGGAGAAATGTATGCAACAACAACAAACATCATTAAATTCCTAAATTATAAAAACATATATGAACTAGATGATTTAGGAATTTATGACAAGATAGAAACCATTCTGGAGGTGAAGAGGATTCTTACCAAAAATAATCTAGTTCTTCATCTGGAAGAGAAGTGTCACAGTTTGGAGATAGAAGTTAACAGATTTTTTGCTAGAATTGAGCCTTTAACTGAGAAGGGTCTGCCTAGTTTATTTGTAATTAATGAAAAGTTCATTAATTATGAAGAATATGTTAGAAAGATGAAATAAATAGCCAGAGACAGTTCTAAATTTTCAAGAATCAAAGGGAGCATGATTGGAAGAGCATTTTTGGAAGCTATGGGTAATGATTTCTTGATCCAGCATGAAGTAAATCATATTTTTGTTGTAAACATATATACAGAGGTTGATGAGATTTACCTGAAGGTATTAAAATTAACCATTCCAGATGAATATAGGTGGGATAAACTCTGCAAGTTACATGATTGAGTAGTATTTCAGATGCATTCAGTACAAGTCAGCAGAAGCTAGCACATCAACCAGTGCAACACAAGAATAGGCCTACTCAGCAACTAATTCCCCGAAAATAGAGCCATATTTCCACACTTTGGTACACCTTGCCTACTATTATGTAAAAGATAAATTTTACTGTTTGCGATAATGCCAATAGTACATTGTCAGTTGAGACATCGATTTTCTAAATCATTTTGTAATTTAGTGTATAAATACTTCACAATTTGAAGTATTAAGGGTTGATTGTTGAGTATAATTTTCTCTAAGAATTGCAATTTTCTGGTTGCTGGAAGCATCAATAATACAAGGAAATTATTCATAGGAATCATGTGTTGTACCAATTGGTGATGTTCTTATTCATTTATTTTCTTTCTCTATAATTTCTGAAAGAAAAAACTTAATTACATAACAGAAACTATGACGAATATGATATGTTATAAAGAACACCCTATTATGGTTGTTTGTAATTTACATGTTTTCTGTTGAATTCAAATTGAGGAATACTTCATTGTTCCTCAGTTTCTACTAAACTCTATATTTATTCCATTTCACAATTCATTTTAAATACAAAAAGATCCAACTAGTGCAACCTAGCTTTCCCTGTGAAACTCCTTCAAAGTTTGATGCAAATCGAGTTAAGTATTTAGACTCCATAGCCCAATGGAATTATAACAATTTAATCAACCAAACAATCCAAAGCAAACAAAAAATCAATACAGTAATAATAGCCTAAAATTAACATAAAACATAGCTAAATGTTACAGATATATCCCTCTCTGACGCTGGCAGGGCTAGATCCCAGCTTCCAAAGTGGTTTTGATGTTTTCCTCTATGTTTATTCTCACAATATCATAATTACATAATGATAACACCATATATGGGATCATTTTAGTTGTAGTATCGAAGGAAGTATTATACCACCATTCAGCCAGAGGTAAACACTTGACCCATTGTGTTTTTCTATCATATAAAAAGCAACAAAGATATCCTTCCAGACATTTTTTCACTATCTCAGTTTTCCCATAAAATTGAGGATGATCAGATGAACTATGGGCTAGTTGAGTACCCAAACAAGAAAATAATTTTCTCCAAAAATTTCCAGTGAAAATGGGATCTCTGTCGCTTACAATCATATTTGGGTTTCCATGTAGCTTCTGAATTTTTTCCATAAATGTAGTAGCAACTATATTGGCTTTAAATGGATGAGATAATGCACAAAAGTGTTCATACTTGGTAAGTCTATCAACTACCACTTGATCACACTCTTTATTTTGGACTTGGGTAAACATGTGATAAAATCCATTGAAATCTCCTCCCAATATTTACTTGGAATGGATAAAGGTTGTAGTAGACCCGACGTCTTAATTGTCTCAACTTTATTTTGTTGGAAGACCAAACATTTTGCCACAAACTTTTGAATATCAGATTTAAGGCTGTCCCAAAATAATTATTTCTTGACCCTCTAGTAAGTTTTTAAAAATTCTAAGTGTCCTCTTGAGGGGGAGGTGTATAATTCCAAAAGAATATTTTTTTTTGGTTGGGTATTCTTACAAATATATAAGTGATATTTGTACCATAATGAATAATTTTTATAGCTAAATGTATCATATGTACTAGGATATTGCTGCAATGTTTGAATGATTGTCCACACTTCTTCATCATTCTTCCATTCCTCCTTGCTTTGGTTATCCAATTAGGTTGGATAATATAAATGGCACAAAAAAATGCTTCCAAATCCTCATCTTTTCTTGAGATTTCATTTGCAACCACATTTAGCTTCCCTTTATTGTATATGATTTAAATGTCATAACCAAACATCTTTATGACCTATTTTTGCTGCTCTTCTGAAGATAGTCTTTGTTCCAAAAATTATTTAAGACTATCATGACCTGGTTTTACCTTGATGTTTCTTCCCATTAGGTAAGGTCACCATTTATTTAGTGCATGTAGTATTGCCAATATTTCTTTCTCATAAATAGGTTTCTGTAAATACTTTCCTTTGATTGGGAGACTTTCAAAATCAATGGGTCTTCCTTCTTGCATTAAAACAACACCAATTCCATTTCCTAAGGCATCACATTCCACAATAAAGGATTTTGTTAAGTTTGATGTGGCTAACATCGGTGCTTGGCACACTGTCTCTTTAATATGTTCAAAGTCCTTACTTGTTTCTGTAGTCCAAGAAACAGGGTCTTTCTTCAATAATGTTGTTAGAAAATGTGACATTCTCCAATAATTCTTAATAAACTTGTGATAATACCCTGTTAACCCAATCAATACTTGCAAATGCTTTATGGTTGTGGGGATTTTCCATTCCTTAATGGAATTAATTTTGTTAAGGTCTACCTTAACACCCTCATGAGATACAATATGATCCAGATATTCCACCTCCTATACTCCAAATAAAAATTTGGATACTTTGGCATATAATTGTCCCTCCTCTAATATTTTGAGCACCCTATCAACATGTTGAACATGATCATTCCAAGACTTTATGTATATTAGTATATCATTAATAAATAATAACATAAATTTTCTAAGGAAGGTTTTGAAAATGGAATTCATCAACCTTTGAAATGCAGAAGGTGCATTGGTAAGGCCAAAAGCCATGACACAAAATTCATATTGACCCTCACGACTTGTAAATGTTTTTTACGGAATGTCTTCAATCTTCATTCTAATTTGATGATATCTTGAACGAAGATCCAACTTGGTGAAGTAAATTGCTCCATGTAATTCATCCAATAATTCATCAATGACAAGAATAGGAAATTTATCTCTAATAGTGAGCGTGTTGAGATCCCTATAATCCAAACACATGCACCATGATCCATCCTGCTTGAGCACCAAGAATACGAGAGCAGAAGAGGAACTTTTATTAGGTTGATTTATACCGGCCTCTAGCATTTATGAAATCATACCTTAAATTTCGCTCTTTTGGGAATAGGGATATCTGTAAGTCCTGATTTTTGGAGGAACACTTCCAGGATTCAAATGAATAGCATGATCATGATCACAAATAGGTGGGAGGAATTTGGGAGTCTCAAATACGTTGGAATGATTATGCAAGAATTTTTCAAGATCTAGAGAAATAGATGATTTCGATGTTTTAAACTCCAGTGAGCATAATTTTGTAATTACACCTTGTTTTTCTCTCTTTAGAAGATTTCTAATATCGTTAGAGATGATTATCTTTCTTGGTTTCCATGTAATACCCCTCAATTCAATATCCTTTCTCTCCCAAAAAAAAAAAATCAAGAAAGGTTCTTGAAAATTAAAAGTTATCAAACCCAAAGATTGTAACCATTGAACTCCTAGTACCACATCAACACCACCCATTGGAATGGAAAGCATTAGGCTATTCAATACATATTCCCCCATGGTTAGCTTGATATTATGGCACTTTCCAGAGAAATTTATAGTTCCTCAATTTGAAACCATCACTTGACACTAGTGTTGGATATAGGAAGAAATTCAATTACTTGGCTATCTCACAATGAATAAAATTATGGTTACTACCTGAATCAATCAACAATATTACATTTTTATTCTTGATATGTCCATCTATCATGAGAGTTTAAAGAGTGGTAATTCCTGCCATTGCATTACAAGATATGGTTAGATTCATATTTTCTTTCTCTAAGGCTGAATACTGATGCATATCCTCTTCTTTCAAAGTTTCTTGTTCATTTTATTCCTCCTCTTCAAAATCTATGTAAAATAAATTCTTCTCATCACACTTATGACCTTTAGTGTACTTTATATCAAAACTGTAACAAATCCATTTTTCTCTTTTTTCTTCCAACTATTATGGTGTCAACCTTGTTGGTTGTGGATGGCTAGGATTAGCAACACTTCCATATTTATAGTTGTGAGTGGTAGGCTTCCTTGTTGCCATAATTTTTCTTTCATTTTTTCTTTCCAACCTGAATGACTTATCCAATGTATCAAGTTCCCAAAGGCGAACCTCATGTTGGATGTTATCCTTTAAATTACCTATGAAGTCATCAATCCTATGTTCCTCTGTAATATGTTTTACCCTTATATTTAATTTTTGGAAGTCCTCAATGTGCCACAACATTGAACCCTTTTTTTTTAGATTTATCAATTGGCTAAAGAAGTTGTTTCTCTTTGTATCCTCATAATGTGCTATCATTTCCTCCATACAAATTGACCAAGTGACAAGTGGTTTATGAGAACAAAGCCATCAATACCATACAAACTAACTTTGTTTTAAATATAAAGTTGCAATGTGTACCTTTTGTGTGGTTGGCACATTATGGAACTCAAAGTATTACTCCATTTTTAGTATCCATGTTATTGGATCCTTGCCATAAAACATCCTCATATCGACCTTTGGAATATGGTGGGTTTTCGATCCAACGTTAATGTCTATAAAATCATTATTAAATTTTATTTTTTTCTCATCATGAGTTTCCTCTACTACCCTTTCACCACTAGGAAGCTTTTCTTGTAGAAATATTGTCAAACCTTTCTTCAAACCTTCAAGTTTTTCTTCTATACCATCGATATTAGCTACCATGCCATCCATATTAACTTCCATGCCATCCATCTTAGCTTCCATTTCATTTTTGGTTACTTTTTTTGAGAGCGAAATTTGTTGCACTTGGTCTCGTAATTTTGATATATCACGTTTCACTTATTCCTCTTCATTCGTCATAATAGAGCTTTCTGAGGGTTTGATGAGTGTCAAATTATTTTTGGGAGGCATTATATAAATCAATATTGATAAAAATGCTTCAATATTCCCTTTGAATCATTTCAAACTGAGTTTTTAGACAACAGTTATGCAATTTAAAAAAAAAACAACACACATTCTTTTTTTCTTTTGAGGATCTCAATATTGAATTTGATGTATCTCTGTTATTTTGGATCACCAAGGTTTTATCTTTGTCCCTGTATGATCCCTTTGAGTCTTATTTTGAATTCCATAGGTCAGACTTGATTTGGTTTCTTTAATACAAAGCTATGCCCAATCTCCCACAATGACCTAATTATGGACTCATTCAGTAGAGCTAATTTGTATGAAATTACATATGGTGATGTTTCATCCTTTGGCTCTGAATTTGATACATCAAAAGCTACAGTCTATGCACTTCTCAATACTTATTACAGAATTTGAATCTAATGCTTGAAAGAAAGGTATGACGATTTCCCCTTGGTCACCTATTTGAGATAAAATTTTGGAGCCTGCAAAAACCTAACTTCGACAGATCATATCTCTGAAAATATTGTGAATAAAGATCTGAAAATTTTACACAAAGTTCCTCACGATTTCGTCTCAAAAGGGTTTTTTTAGCTTATTAACCATAGTAGAATCAAATTTATAGTGAAAATTCCACGATGACATATTTGTAGTAGTGAAACCCTAAAATCCAAAGCTTTGATACCAAATGTTATGCAAGCAACTCACAAAAATTGAAGAAGAGATAAATCAATGACTTAAAATTTATCCACTTTGAAGAGGATACCTCCTTTACATTACATAAATGAAAAATTATTGGATTATACAAATGGAAAAACCTCATTTAGATATATATAGGAGTCCCAAGGGTCACAATATAATCCTAGCTGACATAACAATAACAATTTAAGGGCACAACAATAACAATAGTGGGATTCTATGGGGAACAATAATAACAATATGGGGACTACATCAGCACAAAAATAACCATAAGGGAGCTACACTAACAATAGAAATAAGGGGATACACTATTATTATAGGGACCTAGCATGCAGCAAGATCCCAGTACATCTGATACATTTAACTGGAAAAATGATTCACTATGGTACGAAGATCACTTATATCATTGTGAGAATCCCCAACTGAAGCAAAAAATCATTTTGGAATTTCACACCTCCCCCTTAGGAGGGCACTCAAGATTTTTAATAACTTACCATAGGGTCAAGAAGGAGTTTTTTTTTGCATGGGCTTAAATATGGTATTTATAAGTTTGTGGCAGAATGTTTGCTTTGCCAATAAAATAAAGTTGAGACAATTAAGAACTCGAGTCTATTACAAATTTCATCCATTCCAAGTCAGTGTTGAGAGGAGTTCAATGGATTTTATCACAGGTTTACCCAACTCTCAGGTAAGGAGTATTACCATGGTTGTAGTTGATATACTTGCCAAGTATGCACACTTTTTTGCATTAGCTCATCCTTCTAAATCTAGTATATTTTATACTGCATTGGTCAAAACAATTCAAAAGCTACATGGAAACAAAAAGGTTATTGTAAGTGGGAGAGACGCCATTTTCACTGGAAATTTTTTGAAAAAAACATTTTTTTATCTTGGTACTCCATTAGCTCATAGTTCATCTTATCATCCTCAATATGATGGGAAAACACAAATAGTGATAAAATGTTTGGAAGGATGTCTTCACTGATTTGTATCTAATAAACAAAAAGAATGGGTCAAGTGGTTACCTCTAGATGAATGGTGGTATAACATTTCCATCCATACTTCAACAAAAACGACCCCATTTATGGCACTTTATGGATATCATACACCATCTATCACATCATCTTTAAGATAAAATTGTAACATTGAAGAAGTGGAAGATCACATCGAGCATCAACAACAAGTTATCCAAGTATTAAAGGATAATCTCAGTTTTGCAAAAATTGAATGAAACAACAGGAAAATCATCATCATAGTGAAACAATTTTTGATGTAGGGAATTGTGAATTTTTACAGCTACAACCATACAAATAAATGTCCCTTAAGTAAGCTAAGAAAGATAATAAATTATGACTCAGGTATTATGGTCCTTACAAGGTGTCGCAAAATATTTATACTGTGGCATACAAATTGGAGCTACCTCCATATTCCTAAGTACACCGAGTTTTCCATGTTTTGACAAGCTTATCGAAGTTTATCGATGACAATATCCTAGTTCAAACAACGTTTCCAAAACTTGACAAAGAAGGAAAAATCATATTTGATCCTGAAGTAGTCACGTAAATAAGAACCCGACCACTAAGAAATTGATTAATTTCATAGTATCTCGTTAAGTGGAAGAACTTATTCATTGAAGATTCTTCTTGGGAGGATTATAATTTTATATATAAGCATCCAGAACTACTCAAGCGATGAGGAAAACACTTTGTAGAAGGAGAGGGGCATGTTATGTCCATATAATACTAGTATATTCCCCTTATTGTGATTTTTAGTGTATCCCCTATTGTTATTGTTGTGGCCATGTATCCCCCATGTTCTTATTGTTCTGCCTCAAAGAAGTCTACTATTGCTATTGTTGTTCCCTTAGATTATTATTTATTTGTAGGCTCAGACTATATTGTGACCCCTTAGACCTCTATATATACGAAGGAGGTGTTATCATTTTTATCATCCAATATTTTTTCATTTATGTAATTTAAAGGAGGTTTCCCCCTAGAAGAGGATAATTTTAAGTTATTGATTTATCTTTTCTTCTATTTTGTGAGTTGGTTACATAACATAGTCTCAGATACTATGAGTTGCCTCTTAATTCCATACTTCTTATAATAGTCATAAAACTCTTTTGAAGTAAATTCACCTCCATTATCAAATTTTAAGCTCTTGATTTTACAATCAGATTCATTTTCAGCCATATCTTTAACATCTTTAAAACTCTCAAAAGCTTCTAACTTTTCTCTCAAAAAATAAAGACACGTCATCCTAGTGAAGTTACCAATTATAAGAATGAAATACAATTTACCTATTGGAGTTTGTGTTTTTAATGGCCCAGAAAAGTACATGCGTACTAGCTTAAGAGGATTTGATGATAATATTTCTTGAGACTTGAATGGTACTCAAGTTTTCTTTCCCAATTGACAAGACTTGAAAATCATATTCTCTAGTTTTTGAAGCCTCGATAAATCCTGGACAACATTCTTCTTTCTCATTTCGACAATTTTATCAATCTTTGATAAGAAACACCTCTCTTTTCTCTCCTTTAGAACATAAACATTACTACATATTATCAAAACTTCAACCACTATTTCAGCTATGCCTTTAGACTTTATTTGATATTTTTTAGTATTTAAAATTACATCATATACTTGATCAAACATCGAAGACACGCTACATAGATTATTCTTAAGCCCATCAACAAATAATACATTATCATCTTTACCTTTTCCAATTGAATGATTGACAACTCGTTTACCAAGAATATTACGAGGTGAATTGTTACCAAAGGCTAAATTAACCTTTTCAAATGGTTTCCATGTCAGGAACTTGCTACTATCTCCTAACATGTGCTTCGAACAACCAATATCCACATACCATTGATTGCATTCATTCTATGCATACAAAGCAATATCACATTGATTTGTATTCTCCTATTATTTCCAAACCTTGGGCTCTTATGTAATTTTCTTAATAATTATTTTAGGCCTCTTATCCTTAATTTTTCAAATCAACTACTCAATGATAAAAGTTTTGACATTTAAAACATTGAATCAAAATTTTCAAAGGAGAAAAAGCAATTATGTACCTAGTTCTATTATTCCTTTGTCTAATTAAATAACTTTTTTGTTGATTTATTATTCTTCCTCTAAGCTTCCTATATGATAAATTCACTTTTAAATTTTCTTCTTTATGTCCATAGTTAGTGCAAATGAAACAATAACATGGGAAAATATTAACATACCTAGAAAATTGTCTTCTAATTAATGGATCGACTGCTTTTTGTGTTTATTAATTTGCTTGTATAGAATCGTTCTTTTATTGTACAAAATTTCTTCCCTTAATTTGTTGATGCTAATTATTTTCTAACTGGTTCTTTCAATCCCTTATTTTCTACAATTACAAAGGTGATTGACTTTTTACCTTTTAATTCTGTTGTTGAGCTAGATTCAACCTCAAATCCAAGAACATTTCTATCTTTGGAGAATCTTTGTGCTTCCAAAAGCTCATTTAAATTACCAGTGCCTTTTACAAACTTTTCATTTAAGCTCAGCTGAGTTTTTTGATTTTTTAATTCTTTTCTCAACAAAAAAATTTCACCCTCTAGCCTTTCACAAGCTCGATCCTTCTCACTCGACTATTCATTTAAATATGATTGAATCTTCTTACCTTATTTAATTTACAGGATGAATGGTTAAAAAAATTCAGCCTTTTCATTGTTAAGTAACTCATGGGATTTATTTTTCTTTCTTAGCTTTTCAATCTCTTCAAGTGCACTTACCAACTTTCCTTCTAGGTCAACTTATGCCTCATCTTCAACAAAATTAATCGCTTCACCTTGTAGATTGTCTGTAGCCATAAGCATGAATTCCTTTGTACTTTCACATCTTTGTCCTCATCTAAGGATTGGTTTCCATCACTCTCATATGAGTTGGATTCTTAGATATATAGGCTCATCTTCTTAGCCTTCTTCTTGTATTTTTGGACTTTCATGATTTTTTCTCTAGGATCTTATTCCTTCTTCTTCTTTTCAGGAACCCTTGAATAATAGTGACAAATTTTTCCATAATTAAAGCACTTCAAAGGTAACTTACGTTTATATTTTCATGAGCCTCTCTTAAGCTTCCTAAAAAACATGGATTCTTCTTCATAGAATTCAAAACATGAATCATCATGCTATTCCTTGGGATTCTTATCTAATTTTAAGGCTCACCCTTTTTCTGTAAGAGTTCCATTGGAAATTATCATCTCATAAGAGGTAAGTGTGCCTAGTAGCTGATCTAGAGTGAGAGTGTTTATATTAGTAATCTCTTCAATGGATGGAACCTTGGGATTAAATTTGCTAGGAAAAGATCTCAACACCTTTTGAACTACTGCAAATTCTTCTAATTTATCATCAAGGCCTCTTATGGTGTTCACAACCTCGTCAACTATTAAAAATTAATTTCTAATATCTCCATCATCATTCATCTTTAAAGACTCTAATTTCATTCTAAAAACTTGAAGTTTAGCTTTATTTACCTTGTTGTCACCTTCATCACATCTACTCATCTTATGTCAAATAAATTTTGTAGAATTGTAGTCCATTACTTTGACAAGTTTTGATTAAGGTAGGCCAGAAATAAGGGAATTCATGGCTTTAGAATTCCATGTAAAATACATCTTTTTATATTTTGTAATTAATGTTATAGGCTTTTAATATTCTTCTTCCATATCATACCATACATCAACTCCAACAGATTGAATTTAGGTATTCATCATTAATTTCCAAAATACATATTTTGTTCCATTAAACATAGGTGTCGTATTGGTAAATACTAATTCATATTTTTTCATGGTCCTTGATATTTCTTCCAGTTGTTAAACTGATATGAAGTAACTAGGATTTGATACCAATTGTTTGAAACTGGGACAATACTAAAAAGTGGGGTGAATTAATGTTGTAGGATTTTTTTTAAAAATTATTTCACCTATAATGATATTAGGATGCCAAGAGATACTTCAAAACTTTACTGATGTGATAATGACAAGAAATAACATAAGTAATACAAACAACAACACAAATTTTTCAATTTCTTCACAAGGAAAACTACAATTTGATGTTACAACATTTTCTGGATACAACCAATGAGAAGCTACTAATTCTTGATTTATTAGCTACAACTAAAAGGATATCCAACTACTAATTTTTTACCAACAACTTTTGGAATGAGCTACAACCTCTTATCTCCAAGACATAACTTGCTTGACTTCAATGATTCATCTTTCATACAATTTTTATACTCAAACCATGAAGGCCAGTTCCTTACATAAAAAATTAAATATGTCTCTTCAAACACTCACCAAAACACCTTCAACAATCTTTGATTACAAGGATATCCACCATCCACACCAACATCAATCCAACCCAACTCACACACACCACACTTCTCTAAAACTTGTTGAATCAATTCTTCGTATACAAAATTTTGATTGATATTTTTAGGTTCTTTTATTTTTATTTAAGTTGGAATTTAATCCTTGGATGAATATGTTATTTTTACCTCTATATAGCTTCTATTTAGGCATCTTAATTTTCTCTCCATGTATTCAATCACTGATTTGTTGTTTCTTTAGGCTTAACTATAAATTTATGCTATTATGTAACTTTACAGGTTTTAGCTCAGAATTTATCTACAATTCCAAACTTGTTTGACTACTGTATTTGGAAAAACTATCAATTAAGCCTTGTAATATTTTTATGCCACCATATTTTCCCCTTAATCCAACATGGATTATCTTTCATTGCAAACTTCCTCCATGCCCTTGGTCTTTACACTGCATAGAACCATGTCCTCATGTTAAAACTTGGCCCCTGACTCTTTTATTCTGGCACTCTATTGCACCTTCAATTTCCTTCCAGGACCATGGCACTTGGAATATGTGTTGCATGGGATTGTGTTTGCTTCATGTGGGATATTCTCATTGGTCATTTCTCTACTTTACACATAATGAATCATCCATGTGCTATGTCATCATGTCGTTCATTTCCTGTCCTTTCAATTTCCTTCTGGGGCCAATAAATTGGGATGGTATGTCAAGTGGGTACCAATGTCACAACTATGGGCCAATAACGAACTAGCCAGGATGAAATTTCACTAGCAACCACCATGTGTTCCCAATGCTCAGTCATCCCATATATTCTCCTTTGTGCACCACTCAAATCTTTCTAGTATCAATCCTATGGGATGACACGATGCCTACGTAACATCCATCACATGACACCATCTGAGTTGTGACATGAGTCACTGAAATTTGGCCCACTAGGGAACCCAAATACATCAAATATTCTTGCCATAGCTCCTATAATTGGGCCACATCATGTTGATGTCATCATCCACCTACGCATGCCACCTATTTTCTTTAGTCTTTTCCACTTGCTATGTTGTGATTCCAATTTCATGATCACATCATGGTCATAGTCACAGTTATAAAAACCACTTGGTGTTTTTTGAACCCCCCTACATGTTTTTCATTATTGCGGGCGGGCGGGGGGGGGGGGGGGGGGGGGTAAAAAAAATGGAAAATTTTCCCTGGCAACCCCCCCCCCACACCATGCACTAATGGTTGAGTGAAAGGGCCCTGGGAAATCTTATTGATGAGTTAGTGGGTACATGTTGTTCACAATTCGCTAGCTCGCATGCTCATAATTTAATGGCCACCTCTTCCATCCTTCTACCAATGTTGTCTACATGATAAACTAGACCCACTCCAAATCACCTCCACCATTTTTAGCTCCAACTTTTGAATTTTTGGGGTCCCTCGGTTTGGTTGGAGATATCTTCTTATCTAGGAGCTCATTTTTTGTCTTCCACATACCACTATAAATTTCTTTCAAATCTCTTTCCAACTAATTGAGTTCTAGGTAAATTTGAGGTGTTATTATGTATAGGAAATGCCTTCAAAGACACGATACCTTCTCCATGGATGATCTTCTCATATTGTAGTCATCTTATCTCTTTCCATAATTTATCAACACTTTTTCCATCCTTATCCATCAATGACAACATATTTCTAATAAGGTGGTCAACATGCAAGAAATAAAAGAGGCTTCAAGAAGGGAAAAAGGTCTATGGGAAAATAGGAATTGAAATAGAAAAAAAAAAATCAAAGGATACACATTAAGGAAGCCTCTTATGATTGCACAAGATATAGACATGGAATAATGTGTTATAATTATATGTATGCTAGGTTAGGAATGTAGGAATTGCGAGCTAAATTGGAAGAAGAGGAACACTAGGAAGAATATTGGTGCTATGGTGGGAGAAGGTTGAATAGCATGGTTGAAGAAAGGAAAATAGAAAAAGTGGTGGAGACATTGTCTATTCTAGAGTGTTTCATGGTTGAGAAGGTGGAAACAAAGTGTGATTTCGATTCCTAGCTAGAAGAGGGAAAATGTGTGTGTTCTTCATAAGTGTACAATTAGTAGGTGGATATTTAGTGTGTTTTGGATTCCTCATTCAATAGGTGGGGACATTGTGGGATAAGATTTTATATTAAGCAGCTGAAGACAGGTAGTCTCTAGATTCACGTGTGATCAAATTTACTAGAATTGTTATAAATTCCCTTGAGAAGTGACTCCTTAAGCTCTAAATATATCTCATAGGTGGTGAAATACAAAAAATACTGTAGTGCAGTTGGTCTGTGGTTGGGTGTAGAGTTGAATCCACTATCTGAGTTTTCAGTTGTTCATTTGATAAGATATGTTCCTTAATTGTATTCTGTGAGTATATATGTTTCACTTGAATTATAAATTTTGTTGTTATATGATAACGAGTGCATCAACATTGTTTACAAAGCAAGGTTTATTCCTATGAATTTTAAATTATATGGATTATGTAAATGTTCTCATGGTTGAGAGGGATTTGTAGATCCCTATGAATATTGATAGTCTCTTGAGTGAAGGGTTAAATTATATAATATCTATGATTACTTGATGAGTGCAGTTGACTATTATTATGTGTGGCTTCTATTTTTTGATATGTTATCAATGTCATGGATATATAATAGTTATGGAAAATTGAAATTTTGTGGTTGATTTTGTATATGGAATGTTATATTAGTGTATCTGATGGTTCTTGTTTCAATATATTATGTGATTAGTCAAAATTTATTATATATAAATTTATATTTAAGTTTAATTATTATTTTAACCAAGTATTTTGGTAGTTGTTAGGCATGTTAGAAACTTCCTTTATATTATTATCGATATGTTTAATGCCTAGAAAGATAGTGTTGGGTCTTGAAAATGTCATTCATTTCCATTACACTTTCACTATTATGTCCATTATATCACCTCCATTTCACTACTATGTCACTACATTCATCCCACTTCATTATCATTGGGCCACATTTATGTTTTTCCAAACTTTATTAATTCTTAGCTTTTTAAAGTGAATTTGTGGTTAAAAATTAGAAAATTATGTGCATATGCTTATACCTAACAAGTGGGTTGAGATTGTTGACATGTGTAGATCAAAAGGGGAGTTCTAGAAGACCCTTATGTGGCACTCTAAGTACAAATTAGAATTTGGTTGGAGAAGATCATGGGATCAAGAGGATATGTGTCTCATTTCCTTGTTGTATTGAAACTCTAAGAGGATATGTGTCTCATTTCTTAGTTGTGTTGAAATTCTAGAAAGACATGTGTCTTATCATTTCCTATTTTGATTGTAACTCTAGAGATGGAGGGAGAGATTCATGGACTCCCATTAATGAGATAACTCCTCATATTTTGTATAAATAGGAGAATCTTTCTCCTATCATGGGTAATGAGAAAATAGGAGAAGGAGAGAAAGGAATAGAGAGTCTTTTGTAACAAAGTTTAAGATGGAATGGGATGTATATTTGCGAGTTTTTCAATAGAGAAATTCAGTTCTTTGATGTTGTTTTGATTACAACTTTAAGGAGCTGAAGGATTTCACCAAATTGGTAGCAGAGGGCCCCTGCTATCCAAGGAGGCTTCTACATGCTTTCTAGATAAGTAGCTTTTAATTATGTGTTGTTAGCTTTTAATTCATGTCTTGCATTATTTTTTTAACTAACAGATCCTCATGATGTTATAGTTAGTCCTTTCTTAAAGTTTTTCCAACATATCTCTATTCATGGAATGGATTTAATTGTGACATCTTGAGTTACCAGCACTTTAGTTTTTTTTGTTATTTAGATAAAAAGATCCTCATTATCTTACAACCATTCTTTTTCTTAAAAGCTCTTCCAACATATCAATATTATATGAAAAATATTTGGTTGTATTATGTTGAGTTAGTTAGCATTTTCTATTTTGCAATTAGATTAAAAGATCCTCATTATCTTACAACCATTCTTTTTCTTAAAAGCTCTTCCAACATATCAATATTAGATGAAAAAGATTTGTTCGTATTATGTTGAGTTAATTAGCATTTTCTGTTTTGCAATTAGATTAAAAGATCCTCATTATCTTACAACCATTCTTTTTCTTAAAAGCTCTTCCAACATATCAATATTATATGAAAGATATTTGGTTGTATTATGTTGAGTTAATTAGCATTTTCTGTTTTGAAATTAGATTAAAAGATCCTCATTATCTTACAACCATTCTTTTTCTTAAAAGCTCTTCCAACATATCACTATTAGATGAAAGAGATTTGGTTGTACTATGTTGAGTTAATTATCATTTTCTGTTTTGCAATTAGATAGAAGATCCTCATTGCATTAAAATTAATCTTTTTCACAAGCTCTTCCAACAAATCTCTAACTAAATGAATCAGATTAAGTTGTAATGTCTTGAGTTACATTTCATGTTCATTTGCAAGCTAGGATATCCATGGATTAGAATGTTCTGTTTTTCATCATTTTCCTAATTAGGGATAAAATTTACAATTACATTCTGTTTTGAGTCTAAGGTTTCTTTTTCCTTTCTTTTTGACATAGATTTGATTTCATCTTTTAAATATAGAGTAGCGTACTAAAAAGACAAAACCCCAAAAACAATAAGAAAAACACATACAACGAAGTAAGGAAGAGGTCACTTAAGCACATATAGTGCACCACACTTCATCAGTTTACTAGCCCTGGTTGATAATTTATGTTAGCAATTTAGGACACTAAATTGACTACACAGCTAGTGTGGGAATGGAGGTTTCACTCTTGTCGAGACTAGTGTTTGAATAGAGATTTATTTTTCGTAAAAGACAATGTTCTTAGAAACACTTTAATTCAGGCAAAACATGGATAGTTCCTTGAAATTCTCAAGGAAAAACCTTAAGTCACTTTGAATATGGATGTGTACGATTTTTATTGCATCTAGGAGTATCCAGGTTGGGCACAATTTAAAAGATCTCAATATATTTGAGAGTCTAAATATTTGGGAAAAATTGTTGTGATAGAACATGCATGGGAAATTTATTTGAGATGAACAAGATTTTATCATAAAAAGGGTAAGATGAGGCTATCTAGGGTAGGGTCCATTATGGAAAACCCTTCAGAGGCCTAGATGTTAAAGGCCTAAGATAAGTCATATCTGTGGTAGGCCCCCCTTCCAGAAGGAGTGGCATGAGACTATATTTATTGAAGTAGGAGGATTCATCCAGATATTTGTGTAATCCAATGGTGAGTGTAAAAATTGATGTTTGGGAGGTTTGAATATAGGCTAGACTAGGATGTTGTTAAGTAGATGCAGTGATCTAGATGTCTAGGGTTCTGGAGGGTTTGTTGAGCATAAATTTGGTGTTCCCTATATCGATAAGAACCAAATAGAAAGGAATTTAAGGATTTTCATGCTAAGGGATGGATTCATGGGGCCCATGGGCTAGGTGATGTGGAAACATGTTGCATGCATTTATTCATGGCCACATTAGTGCCCGGAATGACATGGAACCACTAGGATTAGGTGAGTTTTCCACATGTGTTCCATGTTCAATGTTATTTCTTGTGTGGCACAGCTTAAATAGTAAAAAGTTAAAGGGGAATAAATTTCTATTAAATCATAGTATTGGGATAAATTTTATATTGCTAAAAATATATTGACGAGTTGAATGTGATGGTGTGATTCATATTTAATTATGCTAACTTTGGGGAAGGAGGAATTTCATAACCCCATTTGCATAATTAGACCAAGGGGGTTATGTTAAAACTAAAGTAACAACTTCCAAGGCCCTGTATAGTGAAGGGAGGGTGGGAAGGAGTGTTGAAGGGAGGGTGGCAGGGAGTTTCATAGTTATAGTTTGGAATCCTTTAATCTAGCCAAAGAGCTTCCTCTTAACCAAAAATTGTCATTACAAGTAAGGATGGTTATGATGTATGTGTACATATTATAAAAAACTCAATAAAATGAATATCAAAGATAAGTTTTCTATTTACATCAGAATGAGGTAAGAAAATATTCCAAAACAAATTTTAGAACACATGAATATCCATATGATTTTTTGGTTATGCCACTTGGACTTACTAGTGCATCATCAAAATTTCAAAACTTTATGAATTATATCTTCAAACTCGTCGTTACAAAAATTATGTTAGTATTTTTGGATGATATACTATCTATAGAAAATGTTACAAAAACACATGTATAACATGTTCTCATAGTCTTAAAACTATTGGAAGAGCAATAAATATATGAAATGTTTTCCAAGTGTTCCTATGTGGTTCAAGAAGTAGAATTTTATCATATTGTATCTCATTAAGGTATCAAATTGGGCCCCAACAAAACTAAATCTATGATTAGTTGGGCAATATAATAACGTTGAAGAAACTCAAAAGATTATTAGGATTGACATGATATTACCACAACTTTTGAAAACATTGCATTCAAATAGTAGCACCTCTAACATAAATATTAAATAAATAATCATTTTTCTTGCTGAAGCCTTAGAGAAACTTAAGGAGGCTATGTGTACAACTCATAGCCCAACCACACTTGACTTCACAAAAATATTCATTGTGCAATGTGATGCCTTAGGCGGTGAAATTGGTGTAGTTTTCACACAATAAGGAAGACCCCCTCTCCTTTAAAAGAATCAAATTTAAAATAAAGAACTTTCTCAAAACCATTTATCAAAAATAAATGTTGGCATACTACATGCATTAAAAAAATGACACCCTTACAAAATAGAAATACACTTCAAAATAAAATTGATCCTAATAGGTTGAAGTGATTCTTAGATCAATGATTATCTTCATAATAGTAACAAAAATAAGTTTAAAAGATGATAGGTTATGATTTTTAAATTATCTACAAAAAACGAAAACATAATATGATGGAAAATGCAATTTTAAGGGAATAAGAAGAAATAGAGAGTTTACTATGTTGGATTATATTCCAAAATTATATCAGGGGGAAGGCACAACAACAAAATGAAAGAAAAATACAAAGATATGCAAGATCATTCAATAACTACAATAGGACCCAAATGCATTAGATAAATTTGTATGAAAGAATGATCAACTATGGTATCAAGATCACCTATATTTAGGTAACAATTCCATCTTAAGCTAAATTTCCTTTTGGATTTGCACACCTCATATAGGAGGAAATTTAGAGTTTTTGAAATCTTACCATGGGATCGAAAGAACATTTTTTGGGGAATGTATTGAAATTGATGTTGAAAAGTTTATGGTGATATGCATGTTTTCCCAACATAATAAGGCAGAGGCAATCAAACCATAGGTCATGTAAAACTATTCGTTATACCAAGTTAATAGTGAGATGAATCTTAAATGGATTTCAAAACGAGAATGTGGAAATATGAAGAAAAGAATGTCATTATGGTATTAGTATATTGACTAAGAAATGATGTCCATTTAATTCATAGTATCATACTTTTAAAGAAACTATAATGGTAGAAAAATTCATGGAAATAGTACAAAATCTATCACAAATCTCAAAGTTTGTTGTAAGTGATAGAGATCTAATTTTAACTAAAGGTTTTGGGCTAAATTGTTTTATTGTTAATGTACTCAATTGGCTCAGAACTCACCTTCCTTATCATCCTTAATCTAATGTGAACAATAAGAGTTTGAATAAATGTTGAGAAGTGTATTATATATATATATATATATATATATATATATATATAAATATATAGATTTAACAAGTCAAGAGATTTTCATTTGTAGAATGGTTATATTACACATCCTTTTATACTTCATAAAAAATGTCACCATTTATGGAACTTTATGGAAATCATCTTCCATCCATAAAATCATCCTTGAAAGGGTCTGCAGAGGTTCACAAATAAGAGGTTTTCAAAGTGTTAAAGGACAACTTAGTTATCATAGAAAATAGTATTAAATAACACCTAGATACTATGGCATATTTAATATGTTATAGAGGATTGGAAGTATAGTTTACAAATTTCATTTGTATTAATATTCATAGGTACGTCCATATTTTCTTATTTCTTACATAAATAAGGTAATCAATGAAAATATCTTAGTCCATACTATTTTACCAAAAAATAATAAAGGGGAAATCATACTAGAAATAGAAAAAATCCTTGAAAGAAGGCCTAGGTACCTATAAAATCAAATGATTACCAAGTACCTCAACAAATGGAAGAGCCTACCCATGAATGAAGTCACATGGGAAGATGAGTTATTCACGTAAAAAAATTGTAATTGTTCAAGTGTCGAGGACAATGCTTGTTTAAATTTTAAGATCATGTTAAGCACAAAAAACCCCTTATTAAGCTTTAGATATTGATTTATTTCATTTATATTATTATATGTACTATGTAGGGTAAAATATGTGTGTTTACAAAGAATATACATGTTCTCATCCTCTATATACTACTCAAACTTAATCAAAAAGCTTGAAGCTATTATAGAAAATCTCTCCATATAGCTTGTAGGAATTGGGATTAGTTAAGGAGGATAACTTCTTCTTAGTCATATATATATATATATATATATATATATATATATATATATATATATATATATTCTAAGGATCAACTCATTTTGTCTTTTATATTGAATTCATTATGAAAGATATTCATCCTTGAAGTAGATTTTGTTCATTGACTTATATTTTTTAAATTCTTGGATTATTACAACTTACCAAATAATTATATAATATTTTACATAGTGTATGTATATATATATATATGATAGAAGTTTGTGCGATTATTTTTTCATGCACATCACATTGTGATAAAAAACAACAATATAAATTTTAAAAAATATTAAATTATTTAAAAATCAAATGTATGAACATGTACATGGAATTATTAGAGATAATTATATTATTGACATATTTCACAATAGTAACACTTTGAGTTTCTAATGATAACGTTAAAAGTTCAACTGTTATTGTTACACTGTTTTAAGAGCCCCTAATGGGGAGATAACTTTGAAATTCCGTGAAAATGTAAAGTAAATGTGAGTACAAGGTGAGATGATAAAATCTTGAATTGCAATGGTTATGTGCCAAGGGGTGACTTGGTTCACCTAGGGGTGACATACAAATCCATCTTAACCATAAATCTAGTAAAGGCCAAGAGGAATCAAATTTCTCAGAGTGAAAATATCTTTTAAATGTAAAAAATGTTATTTAAATTGCATTTATGAATGGATTAATAGATTTAATGACTTTAGAATACCAATGGATAGTTGAATTGTATACATTACAGAACTTAAACTTACAATTGGAACAATTGTTTGTCGGAATTTAGATAAAATTGACTAAAAAATATACTCGAAAATAGGTTTAAATGTAAATAGTAAATTTCCTTTAGAAGTTTTAATTAAAAAAAAGATATTTTTCCTTTTTTTAAACTATATATAACATATACATAGTTGAGGTTGAAACAAAATTTTATTTTTTCTCAAATTTTTTAAACTAAATATAGAGATTAAAACATTTTAGGTAATATGAGTGGAATATTTTATTTATGAAGGTTGTGTATAGTATTTATTTTAATTGTTTTATCTATTAATATAACTTTAAATACACTTCAATATAATTAATTCTATATATTAAAATATTTTATTCATTATTATTATTATTATTATTATTATTATTATTTAATGCAACATACTAATTCTACATTAAGAGTTGAATAAATTGCACATCTCCATTTTATTATTTTTATTATAAAGTAATTCAATTTTTTTACCTTCAATTACTTTTTCTCCATGATCATTAATTTTTAAAAATTATATGAACCATGAATATTTCTCACAATAAAATTAAAAATATACATTTTTTTCATTTAATTACTTTATATTTCTCTAGAGATCATATAAAATTAAATTACTTGTGGACATTGAAATATATTATTTATGATAAAGTGGAAACCCACCATCCACTTTCTATCATCTAAATGTCTTCCCTCTAATTATAATTCTAACCTTTTCTAACCTCTTCTTTTATATTTCTCCTCTCATATCAATTCCCCCAATATTTCATAATTTATTTTAAGCTAAATTCTATTCTCAATTTTTGTCTTTGACATTTAAATATCTTATTTATTTTTCATTTCAACCATTTAACAAATCTAACTCCAAATCATCAATTTAATATTTTTATTCCAAACTTAATCCTTTGAATCAAAATCTATAGTCATTTTTTTTTATACAGTGAGAAAACCTATCATAACTAAGTTGTAAAACCACCAGTGTGGACAACTATCTTTGCCTGCTATCGCCAATGTAATTTGACTCATCATCCATGTTCAAATAAACTCATGCCACCTATAATAACGAGCTGGTGGTCCTTAAAGGGGCAGAATTTCACTCTTGTCGTCCTTAAAGGGGCATGATTTCACTCTTGTCGGATGCCTCTAGGTCTTGGGTGGTTAACATGTTTCCTTAAGTCTAAGGAAGATGATAAACTATTAGCCAAGAATAAGTAGTTTTAGAACTTACTCAAGGCCCTTATTAATAAATCAATTATAAACCAATACTTTAAAATTGAGTTATTAATTAATAAGAGAAAATCAATTTTAAATCTATAAGTGTATTATATTGTTTTATTATATTAAATTATAAATTCATAATACTAAAAATAAAAAGAAATAAAAATTTTATTGGTTACACCCCAACTTGTCCTATTATATTGTTATATTATAAATTCATAAAACTAAAACTAAAATTAAAAATAAAAAATTAATTAAAAATTAATTGGTTACACCCTAACTTTCTTGAAATTTGACAGAAGCTAGTTTGTAAATTAATAATTTAATTTCCAATTTTATTTATTTAATAATTTAATTTTTAATTTTAAAACATCAATCATTTTGCTCTTAATTTTTTAATTTCTATTTCGCCGTTTAATAATTTAATTTTTAAATTGATTTATTTAATAATTTGATTTTAAATTTAAATTCAAAGACATTAATGATCTCTTTGACTCAATCAATCCATCATGGTATCTTTAATTTTTCATCATTCCAATGATTAGCCTTTCATGGTCCAACACTCTTCCTATCATCAATAAAAGTTGCTTGCCCCTCAAACGTCTATAAAAGTTTCTTGCTCCTCAAATGTGTGGCTCTTCAAACAAAATGCACAACATTTGAGAAATTCTCATCAACAAAGAGTGAATTTTGTTTCATTTGTTCATTCTTATAAGATTAAATATTTTATTGAGGGAACAAATTAATTTGATATATATATATATACATAAACTAGTTAATATAGATCTTCAAATAGTTTATTTAAATATTGTGTTGAAATATTTTTTAAAAGATTAAGGTTTAGACATCTTAGTCACATTTTAATTGCATCTAGAGGCACTCTACAACTCAGTATATAGGGATGTCTAGATGTAATGTGTGTAATGTAAACTTTTGATATGTCAGAGTGTATATATATGTGTAGATGTCATATGAGTAATGCAAACTTTTGATATATTTGCCATTTTAATATCATGGGCTGAATACCATGGGCCAAATACCATATTTATAAAAGAGGCATGGTAAATAAATAAACCGTAGATATGGTAAATAAATAAAATTCCTTTTTTTATTTACTCCATAATCCTATTTATATTTAGGAACACTCAAAAAGTGGCTTTATTTAGGTGAATCCTGAGCTAAATACCACGAGCCAAATTATTATTATTATCATGCCAAAAAAAAACATTATTAACCCTCATATTAATATTAATATTATTATTAATTCTAATATTCACATTATTATATTATAATATTAATATTATTAAATTTAATTAATGTAAACTTTTGATATGTCACAGTGTATAGAAATGGAAGCATGGGTTGAATACCATGGGCCAAATACAATATTTATAAAAGAGGCATGGTAGATAAATAGAATATAAATAAGCCATAGGTATGATAGATAAATAAAACGTCTTTTTATATTTACTCCATAATCCTATTTATATTTAGGAACACCCAAAAAGTGGTTTTATTTAGGTGAATCCTGAGCTAAATACCATGGGCCAAAAATAAAGTACATTATATGCATTGCCTATCTCAAGTAACAATAAACATGTAAATGTAAATGTAAAAATAATGTTTAATATTTAACATTTAAAATTTAATCTAATTAATCTAATGTCGGCCCTAATGAAAAATCACTTCTCTCCCTACATATACAAATTTAACAAAATGGGCCAAATACCATATTTTCCTATTTCTCTTGCATTTTATATTGGAGGGAAAAGAGAGAGAGGGAGAGAGAAGAGAGATGGGGGAAGAGAGAGGGAGGTAGGAGAGAAAGGGAAAGAGAGGAAGGAAGAGAGGGAGGAGGAGAGAGGGAGGGATATAGAGATGGATTTGGAGGGTGGGAGAGGGAGGGAAGAAGAAATACATAGAGAGAGAGAGAGAAGTGGAGAGAGAGAGGGAGTGACAAGGGAGAAATAGAGAGAGGAAGTGTATGTTTGGGGGTGAGATAAAGAGAAAAATAAGGAGAGATGGTGGGAATGGGGGGAGAAGGAGAGAGGCAGGGATATAGTAACATAGTTGGAGGGTGAAGATAGGGATAGAGAGGGAGATAGAGAGAGAGATAAATGTGGGTGAGAAAGGGATAGAGGGGAACGAAGAGAGAGAGGATGTGAGAGAGTGGAGAGGGAGGGAAAGAGAGATGGAGTTGGAGGGGGGGGGAGAGGGAAGATGATTTCTTGCACTTGATGCATTGATTTTAGTGTGGATGGTGATTTCTAATGTAAATTTTGATATATCCAAAGTAATGTAAACTTTTTATATGGTGATCTATAATCCTATTTGATTGTTTGCACTAGTTGCATTAATATCAGTGTAAAAATAATGTTTAATATTTAACATTTAAAATGTAATCTAATTAATCTAATGTCGGCCCTAATGAAAAATCACTTCTCTCCCTACATATATAAATTTAACATAGTGGGCCAAATACCATATTTTTTTATTTCTCTTGCATTTTATATTGGAGGGAAAAGAGAGAGAGGGAGAGAGAAGAGATGGGGGAAGAGAGAGGGAGGTAGGAGAAGAAGGGAAAGAGATGGAGGAAGAGAGAGAGGAGGAGAGAGGGAGGGAAGAAGAAATACATAGAGAGAGTGAGAAGTGGAGAGAGAGAGGGAGTGACAAGGGAGAAATAGAGAGAGTGTGTGTATGTTTGGGGGTGAGATAAAGAGAAAAATAAGGAGAGATGGAGGGAATGGGGGGAGGAGAGACGCAGGGATATAGTAACATAGTTGGAGGGTGAAGAGAGGGGGAGAGAGGGAGATAGAGAGAGAGATAGATGTGGGAGAGAAAGGGATAGAGGGGAAGGAAGAGAGAGAGGATGTGAGAGAGTGGAGAGGGAGGGAAAGAGAGTTGGAGTTGGAGGGGGGAGAGAGGGAAGATGATTTCTTGCATTTGATGCATTGATTTCAGTGTGGCTGGTGATTTCTAATGTAAAGTTTGATAGATACATAGTAATGTAAACTTTGATATGGTGATTTCTAATCCCATATGATTGCTTGCACTAGATGCATTAATATCAGTGTAGATGTTGGTTTCTAATCTTATTTTCTTACTTGCACTAGATGCATTGATTTCAGTGAAAATACAGATAACATCAAACTCTGGATCCAGAGTTATGTATTTACATAGGGAGCGAGAAGTGGAGAGAGAGTGGGAGTGACAAGGGAGAAATAGAGGAGTATGTGTATGTTTTGGGGTAAGATAAAGAGAAAAATAAGGAGAGATCGAGGGAATTGGGAGAGAATGAAAGAGGGAGGGATATAGTAACATATTTTGAGGGTGAAGAGAGGGAGAGAGAGGGAAGGATAGAGAGAGATAGATGTGGGAGAGAAAGGGATAGAGGGGAAGGAAGAGAGAGTGGATGTGAGAGAGTGGAGAGAGGGAGGGAAAGAGAGATGGAGTTGGAGGGGGGAGAGAGGTAAGATGATTTCTTGCACTCGATGCATTGATTTCAGTGTGTATGGTGTTTTCTAATCCTATTTTTCTTGCACTATATGCATTGAATTTAGTGTAGATGTTGAGAGAGAGAGAGAATGTGTGTGTTGGGGGAGGAAAGAGGATTGCAAGGAAAAGAGAGAGAGAGAGAGAGAGAGATAATTGGATTGAAAAGAGAGAGAGAGAGGAAAAGATAGATGAAAGTAGGAGAGGAAGGACAAGGGAGAGGACCTGAGAGAGAGGAAGAGAGTTATGGGGGAAGAGAGAAAATTGGAGGGCAAAGAGAGAGAGAGAGAGAGAGGAAGGATGAGAGATAGGAGGAGAGATGGAGGGAGATAGAAAGAGAGATGGAAGGATGGAGAGATGGAGTTGGAGGAGGAGAGAGGGAGGGAAGAAGGAATACATAGAGAGTGAGAAGTGGAGAGAGAGATGAAGTGACAAGGGAGATATGGAGAAAAGGGAGGAGAGAAGGAGAGAGGGAGGGATATAGTAACATAGTTTGAGGGTGAAGAGAGAGGGAGATATATATGTGGGAAAGAAATGGAGAGAGAGGAAGGAAGAGGGAGGATGTGAGAGAGTGGAGAGATGGAGGGAAACAAAGATGTAGTTCAAGGGAGGAGATAGGGAAGTAGATGGTGATTTATAATCCTATTTGATTGCGTGCACTAGATTCATTGATTTCAGTGTAGATGTTGATTTCCATGTAGAGGAGGAGATATGGAGGGAAAGAGAGATGGAGTTGGAGGGGGCAGAGTGGGAAGATGATTTATTGCACTTGATGCATTTATTTCAGTGTGGATGGTGATATCTAATCCTATTTTTCTTGCACTATATGCATTGATATTAGTGTAGATGTTGAGAGAGAGAGAGAGAGAGAGAGAGGAAGGATGAGAGAGAGGGGGAGAGGGAGGGATATAGGAGAGATGGAAGGATGGAGATATGGAGTTGGAGGGAAGGAGGGAAGAAGGAATACATAGAGAGTGAGAGGTGGAGAGAGATATGAAGTGTCAAGGGAGATATGGAGAGAGTGTGTATATGTTTTGGGGTGAGATAAGGAGATATGGAGAGAAGGGAGGAAAGAAGGAGAAGAGGAGGGATATAGTAACATAGTTGGAGGGTGAAGATAGAGGGAAATATATATGTGGGAAAGAAATGGAGAGAGAGGAAGGAAGAGCGAGGATGTGAGAGAGTGGAGAGATCGAGGGGCAGATAGGGAAGTAGATGGTGATTTATAACCTTATTTGATTGCTTGCACTAGATGCATTGATATCAGTGT